>CM065704.1:12337046-12404245 GCA_017654935.2 Phymorhynchus buccinoides
TCTCTCTCTCTCTTTTCAAGTGCGCCATGCACTTTGTCTCGCACCGGAACGGGGTCATCAGCACCGAGAATGGTAAGTCTCTCTCTCTCTTTTCAAGTGCGCCGTGCACTTTGTCTCGCACCGGAACGGGGTAATCAGCGCTGAGAATGGTAAGTCTCTCTCTCTCTTTTCAAGTGCGCCATGCACTTTGTCTCGCACCGGAACGGGGTCATCAGCACCGAGAATGGTAAGTCTCTCTCTCTCTTTTCAAGTGCGCCATGCACTTTGTCTCGCACCGGAACGGGGTCATCAGCGCCGAGAATGGTAAGTCTCTCTCTCTCTTTTCAAGTGCGCCGTGCACTTTGTCTCGCACCGGAACGGGGTCATCAGCGCCGAGAATGGTAAGTCTCTCTCTCTCTTTTCAAGTGCGCCGTGCACTTTGTCTCGCACCAGAACGGGGTCATCAGCGCCGAGAATGGTAAGTCTCTCTCTCTCTTTTCAAGTGCGCCGTGCACTTTGTCTCGCACCGGAACGGGGTCATCAGCACCGAGAATGGTAAGTCTCTCTCTCTCTTTTCAAGTGCGCCGTGCACTTTGTCTCGCACCAGAACGGGGTCATCAGCGCCGAGAATGGTAAGTCTCTCTCTCTCTTTTCAAGTGCGCCGTGCACTTTGTCTCGCACCAGAACGGGGTCATCAGCGCCGAGAATGGTAAGTCTCTCTCTTTTCAAGTGCGCCGTGTACTTTGTCTCGCACTTTTTCTTGTTCTGCGTTCTCAGGCCATAATTGGTAAGGTATGTATGTGTCTGCTGTTCAGTTTTCACCGGTCTCCCCGCTGCGTACAGCCAGCACATTCCGATTTCAGAGGAGCTCAAAGGAGAAAATTGGGAAGATTTTTTTTGTTAAATGGCAGGAGAAAGGGCCGATAAGGCAGAAAGATAGCAGATGATAGAAAGCAAAGGGAAAAGGCAGAAAGATAGCAGATGATAGAAAGCAAAGGGAAAAGGCAGAGTCAAAGAGAGTGAAAGATTAATGGTAGTTACAAGCACATAACTTCCAGAAGGTGGGGGGACTATTTGTACGAGGAAATATACACACACGCACACTTCACTAACATACATTTTTTCTGACCAGGTCGTGTGGCGCTGACCCTAGGCTACAAGAAGCCCACCAACTTCTCCTACAAGATCACCTTCACACACACGCACACACACACTCACACACACACACACACACACACACTCTCACACGCACACTTCACTAACATACATTTTCTGACCAGGTCGTGTGGCGCTGACCCTAGGCTACAAGAAGCCCACCAACTTCTACAAGATCACCTTAACACACACACACACGCACACTTACCAACATACATTTTCTGACCAGGTCGTGTGGCGCTGACCCTAGGCTACAAGAAGCCCACCAACTTCTACAAGATCACCTTAACACACACACACACGCACACTTACTAACATACATTTTCTGACCAGGTCGTGTGGCGCTGACCCTAGGCTACAAGAAGCCCACCAACTTCTACAAGATCACCTTAACACACACACACACGCACACTTACTAACATACATTTTCTGACCAGGTCGTGTGGCGCTGACCCTAGGCTACAAGAAGCCCACCAACTTCTCCTACAAGATCACCTTCGCCGACACGGGCGAGGAGACCTACCAGGGGGTGAAGCTGAAGCACTACGCCCTGCAGCATCGCGGGGGGCAGGGGGGGCAGGACACGCTGGTCCTCCGGGTCCCCAAGGCTGCAGCCTACTACCTCAGCTTCTTCTCCCAGTTGCTGACTGGGGAGGTCGGGGTGAAGAGCACCTTCACTGCCGCTTGTGAATATAAGGTGAGTTGGTAAAGGGTTCGGCATCAAAACAGCAGCAGACTTCCTCTCCACCTGTGAAGATCCCCTCGGCAGCGGTCTCCATCTTCGCGGACTCGATGTCCACTCTTCAGGCCCTTGAGTCTTGCTGATCCAGACACCCAATGGTTGAATCTCTCGAGGTCTCCCTCGCCACCCTGACTCAAAAGGCTGCAACTGCTCTCCAGTGGGTGCCTGCTCATGTTGGCCTTTCTGGAAATGAGCCGTGCAGATCGCCTTGCAAAGGAAGGTAGCCAGCTCGCCCATCCTGATGTCTCTGCTACGTACGAGGAAGCCAAGTCATTCGTGACAGATTCAAAGTGGACTGGCTGCAGAGAAACAACAGCTACCAGGCACACACGGACCCAATTCGAACACTGGAGAGAAGAGATCAAACCATAATCTTTCAGTGTGATATGATAATGATGATGACGATAGTGACTTTGATGATGATGACGATATGATGATGATGACGACGATGGTGATGAACACACACACACACACAGAGGTGGTGGCAGACGCAGCCTCCCCAGACGCGGTACCCTTACTGATTTGCTCTGATTCCACCTGGGGACCAGGGTTTGCCGTGTGATATGATAATGATGAAGATGATGATTATGATGATGTTGATAATGATGATAGTATATCACACACACACAGGTGGTGGCAGACGCAGCCTCCCCGAACGCGGTACCCTTACTGATTTGCTCTGATTCCACCTGGGGACCAGGGTTTGCAGTGTGATATGATGATGATGATGATGATGATGACTAGAATGATGATGAAGACGACTAAGCAATAATGATGACAATGATTATGACGACAATGGTGATGATGATGAAGATGACAAGAAGGTTGATAATGATGAAGTTGATGAAGATGACAAGAAGGATGATGATTTTGATGATGATGATGCTGCTGCTGATGATGACGGCAATTAGGACGATTATGATGACAATGATGATGATGACAAGAATGATGATAATGGTGATGATGATGATGTCGATAATGATGATAGTTATCACACACATAACAGGTGGTGTCAGACGCAGCCTCCTCAGACGCGGTACCCTTACCGATTTGCTCAGATTCCACCTGGGGTTCTGGGTTTGCCATGTGATATGATAATGATGATGATAATGGTGATGATGGTGATGGTGATGAACATGATGATGACGATAATGGTGATGATGGTGATGAACACACACACACAGGTGGTGTCGGACGCAGCCTCCCCAGACGCAGTACCCTTACCGATTTGCTCTGATTCCACCTGGGGACCAGGGTTTACCATGTGATATGATGATGATGATGACGATGATGATGAAGATGATGATGATGATGACGATAATGGTGATGATGGTGATGAACACACACACACACAGGTGGTGGCAGACACAGCCTCCCCAGACGCGGTACCCTTGCCGATTTGCTCTGATTCCACCTGGGGACCGGGGTTTGCCGTGGAGCAGTTAGGGCTGGTGGCCAACCCCCGGGAAGGCATCCTCACCACCACCAACGGCAAGGTATTAAATATTAATAATAATAATAACTAGAGGGCTTATGTTTGCCTTTTTGTTTTAGGTAGGCTTTTCCCCCCGCTCTCTTTCATCCTATTGTCTGTGTGGCTGACTAAGATGGACATTTCCTAGCGCCCTAAGTGTTGTTTGATTTAATAATGTCTGGGTTTCTGTGTGACCTAGTGTTTGGTGTACTGACACATTCGTACTGTGTGAAGCTGGTGTATGTGTGGGAGAGAGAGAGAGTGTGTGTATGTGTGTGCGTGCATGTGTATGTGTGTGCGTGCATGTGCATGTATATGTGCGTGTGCATGCATATGTGTATGTGTGTGTGCGAGTGGATAAACGTGTACATCAAAAGAGTTAAGTGGACAATCATTACAACATCAGTGATAATGTTGAAGATGATGATAAATAATGAATAAGTAAAATGGGAACCTCCACCACTACCAATACTTATATTAGTAATAATAAGAAAAACAAAAATGATGATGATGATTGTGATGATGATAATGATGATGATGATATAACATCAGTAGAACCATCAATGATGACAAGAGGCCTACTTCTGATAATAATGACATCAATAATAGCATCAATCATGATAGCAACTCACCCACGTCCATACACTCACACCCACACCCACACATACACAGACACATACGCGCGCGCATGAAATAAAGAATGAAAGAAATATGGTGAAATGATGAGAAAAAATGACTATTAGTATCATTACTGTATTACTGTTACAGACATGCCTACCGTCACGGGTTATCCGTATTTGTTACGGAAATGTATTGATTTTGGCAGTGTGTTCCGATAATACGGAAAACAGGCGCATGTTACTGGAAAAATTAAAACAACAACCAAAAATTACGATGCCAGCTGGTGGTTTAGCGTCTGCAAGAGAGAGAGAGAGAGAGAGGCGGTAAAGCAATACTGGAAACTCACGAAAGTCAGCCCCGAAGTTTTCCGAGAGAGATTTTCAACCAATTGTCTTTCACCAAGGTCGAGCCAAAATTTGACCGGCTACGCGCTTGGCAGCTTCAAGCGTCGGAGTGCGCGAATTCCATGAAGATGGATGCTGGACGGAAGCTATGTTCCTGAAAATCATGTTCTGTTACGGATTTTGAGTGGGAGTGTTCCTGATAAGCAAATTTGGGGGTAGGCATGTCTGCTGTTAGTGTATATTGCCTGATTTGGGACACAGGTGCTCTGTGTATGTGTGTGTGTGTGTGTGTATCCGTGTTGTAAAATTAAATGGTTGATCCTTTTGACTCAGTATTTCTATAGTTATTATACAAATCGTAGCCTGCTCTGTTCTTTTGGAAAGTAATTTTTGTCCCTTCTCTGCGCGTGTGTTTGTGTGCAGTGTGTGGTTCGTGCGGGCTTGTGTTGTGTGGTGTGGTGTGGTGTGTGTGTTTTGTTTGTGTGTGCGCATTTGTGTGCACGCGTGCGTGCGTGCGTGTGTGTGTGTATGCGAGGAAATTTTTGACATTCTCATATTTTCTACTGCTTTTTGGGGTTTTGTTTTGTTGTTGTTGTTGTTGTTTGTCTTTGTTTTGAGGGGGGGGGGGGGTATTCATTTATTTGTTTATTATTGTAAGCGCTTAGGGCTTGTTTAAGATTAAGCGCATATAAATGCTCATTATTATTATTATTATTATTATGCATGTTTCCACTCTTGTTTTTCAATTTTTCCTTTTGGAGTGCAGTGGAACTTCCCTTATAAGACCTTCAAAAATCATCCAAAATGAGGTCTTATAAGGGAGGTGATTTTAATACTTACAAAGAAGGGCAATGTCTCAGAGAAGTAGGTCTTATATGGGAGGGAGTCTTATAAGGGAGGTTCCACTGTACTTCTGTTTTGTGAAAAAATACACTTATTTTGGATTCGGAATACACAAAGCCCGATTTGAGGGTAAACAGGTTTGATGTCAGACACCCTTCCTTGTTGATGCATTGTGCTTTGGCTCCTTCTCACACTGCGTTTACTCGTTTCTTCTTCTTCTTCTTCTGCGTTCCCAGGCCATAATGGGTAAGATACGTATGCAGACCTGTTTACCCTTCCGGTTTTGCCGGAATTATTCCGGAAATTTGCTAAAATTCTGGGTAAAATAGTAAATTCCGGGTGAACGCTGAAAATTCCGGGATTTCGAAAAAACGTCTATTATTTGTTTCTGTTCGTATGAAAAGACGCAAGGGTTGACCAAAACCGAATGCAAATGGCGGCCAGGCTTTTACTGTCGATTCGAAGAGCTTTCCGGGCAGTTTTTTTAATGGTAGATATTGTAATTAGTGCTTGAAATGAGTCCATTTAGATTATATTATCACTGGAAAATACGATGATGTGAGAATTTTGAACTTTTCAATAGAAAATGAAGTAAAAATTGATCGCGATGGCGCCGAGTTAAATCAGTGTTTTATCACGAGTCGTGTACCGATGTGAATTCTGGTTTTTTTTTCTCAAATTCCGGGTTTTTGTGTGGCAAATTCCAGGTTTTTCATTATTAGGGTAAACAGGTCTGCGTATGTGTTCGGTTTTCAGTTTTCACTGGTCTCCTCGCTGCTTACAGCCGACACATTCCGATTTTGGAGGAGCTCAAAGGAGAAAAATTATTTTGAAGATTTGTTTTTTAAAAAAGGCAGGAGAATGGGCCAGTGAAAACTGAAAAGTGAAAACCGGACACCCTTCCTTGTTGACGCATGGTGTTTTGACTCCTTCTCTCCACACTGCGTTGCTCGTTTCTAAAGGTGTTCCTGGAGTTTCGCAAGACCAAGGAGGCGTACGTTCTGTGCAAGCTGAGGCGTAATGGGCTGGAGGAGGATGAGCTGGAGAAGTACATCCATGATCAGGACCTTGGGGACTCTGTGCAGGTACTGTCGTTTTGTATTCTTCTTTCTTCTTCGATCGCTCAGACAGTTTCCTATCAATTATGAGCACAGATGCATCGTGCTGCCGTTATGCGCCTAACTAAAACATAGTTAGGCCCAGCATGTCCGTCTTCGGCTGGAGGAAATCTTTTTGAAAGCGTTTCTTGAAAAAAGGCAGGAGAATGGGTCGGAAAGGCAGAAAGATAGTAGATGACGGCAAGCAAGGGGAAAAGGCAGAGTCAAAGAGAGTGACAGATTAGAGGAAGTTACAAGCACAGAACTTCCAGAAGGTGGGGGAACTATTTATTCAAAAGGCGGGGGGGGGGGGGGGGGGGGGGGGGGGGGGGTATTCTAATTCAACAATTTTTATTCCTTCTTTTCATTTCTTTCCACAATTCCTTTCACTCACTCTTTCATTCCATCAACATACATGTATATAAATGAACTCAGATGTGCAGGTACTGTTGTTTTGTATTCAACATTTTTTATTCCTTCTTTTCATTCATTCCACAGTTCCTGAAGAAAAAAAAGCCGGGGTAAAAATTCGCTCAGGTGCCTAAAAATTATGTGCGTTAAAACCTATGCAATCGCTTTGCGGAACCGGATGTGAATGACTGAACAAGCAACTTCCCGCCGAAGTTAGCAGTCGTGCGCGGCCTAGCTCACGCCACACGTTTCCAGATTTGTGATCCTAGTGCTTCTTTTTCTTCTTCTTCTTCTTCATTTTGACGCCCAACTTCATCATTTTAGTTTGAGTCGACATCTTTCAAATGAAATGCAGAATCGGTTGGATATTCTTCCACGAAACTCACTTTGCCCCCACTACCATGCCTGGTGTATGTAAATGAACTCAGATGTGCAGGTACTGTTGTTTTGATTTCAGCTGCGCTATTTTTTGTGCTCGGCCTAAACTACTGAATGCAGCCTTCAAAAGTTGATGGAATACTTTGATGATGTCTCAAGAATAAGTATTTTGTATTCGGCCTAAGCCACTGCTGAATGAAGTATTAAAATTTGATGGAATGCTTCATGATGTCTCAAGAATAAGTATTTTGTATTCAGCCTAAGCCACTGAATGCAGATTTAAATAGTTGACATAATGCTTCATGATGTCTCAAGAATAAGTATTTTGTTCTCGTCCTAAGCTACTGAAAGCAGATTTAAATAGTTGACATAATGCTTCATGATGTCTCAAGAATAATCCAACATGTAGCATTAAAAAACAGTTTAGGGGGTAATTTTGTTTTTCATGGCTACCAGGAAGAAAACACGCAAACAAAAAGCACAAAAAAATTATACTTGGAGAAAGTTGAGTTAACTGTAGTATTTAAGAGCCCTCCCACATATCTTTCACACTGACAGTGACACATGCACACTCTCACTCTGTCTTCCATCCTCCCCTCCCTATCTGGTTTGAGCATTTTTATTGTCTGAAAACAAATGATAATACAATACAAGACAACTGAAGCAGCAACAAGCAGAGCTTAATGCTGGGCTCAGTTAAAAGAAATGTTACAGCGAACAATGCGGGCGGACACACAAAGCCGCCATACCCTCCCTATCTCTCTCTTTCTGGGACTCTCTTCTGAGGCGTATAAGACCGTAAGGCGAGAGCCTGTGGTTTTGTCTGGAGATGCACTGGCCTCGCCTGTCCTTGGTTGGGGGCTGTTCGATGCGTTCTGGTTTCTGAGTGGGTGTCTTTTGCCGGTGGGCTCTGCAGTCATGAAAAACGGGCTGGTACACCCATGGGGACATTTCGCAAGGATTCGTCTGTATCGCATCCGATGGTCACCAAGCCGGGAGTAGCTATGTGCCTCTGTATACTTAATGGAATGTCCCACGCGTGTGCCTGTGCCTGCTACTAACTTGCGCAGCATGGACTTCCAGGGATGGAGCAGGGCTGCTCTCGTGTTGATATGGCAGGTGTGGCTGGTGCATCTCTGGGTCCCATCAGCACCATCGCAGACCTGCCTACTGCTACGATTTGGCCATAGCAGCTACGAAAAATAAAGCTTTGCTACGGAGCTACGGCAACCTTAATGTTGCTACGGAAAAAAACAAATTGCCGCCGCATTTTATTTTTGCTTTAAGTATATAATGCCGTTCCCGGTTTTGTCTGTTTCTAAGAGCAGACGCCGTGTCACGCGCGATAATCTAGTCACTTCCGTTTTTATCAAAGTGACTGCGAATGCGTTCTTATTACTTTTCTCTGAAAAAAATGGCGGACTCCAGCAGCAGTAGCGATTCGGGAGATGTTTCAAACGAAGAAAAACGAACCCAAACCAGAAAACGAAACTCATCTGGCACACCATCTTGTTCTAATAAAAAAAAACATTGGCCTGCCGCACAAGTTTTCAAAATAGCTTACACGGAGGAGTGGCCTTGCATCGTCAGAAGTTGACTCGGTGCGAACCATGCTCGCTGCAGTGCAACCTCTGCCATGCGGACTTCTCTGTGAATCATGGCGGTAGAGACGATTGCCGTCAACACGTTCAATCGGCGAAACATAAGCAGTGCGTTTCGGCTCAGGAAGAGAACAAATCGATTGCCGTCGTTTGTGGATGCTACGGAAAATTTGCCATGCTACTGAAAATTGATGGCTGGGCTACTGATTGGGAAAATTCCAAGTAGGCAGGTCTGTCATCGAGTGTTTCCAATTCTCTCCCATCAATCATCCAATTTCTTTTCTTCCTCCCCCATCAGGTGAGCTTCCAGCTTCCCTCCCCGGGGGAGTACGGGATCGAGGTGTACGGCAACGACCCGGCCAAGGACGGGGAGACGTACACCCACGTCTGTCAGTACTACGTGCACTACGCCTCCCCCGAGGACCAGCACAGGGCCTTCTACCAGGAGTCCCCCCAGCGTCGCTCCGACATGGACGGCTTCGTCTTCACCACCCCAGCGCCTGAGGGATACAAGGCGGGATCTGTCGGGGTAAGGGGGGCGGGCGATTTGTTTTTTCTTTCCAATCAGGCATGAAAATGGCTCCTTCGCACAAAATTCAGCTTTGTCTTCATCATCACCTGAGGGATACAAGGCGGGATCTGTCAGGGTAAGGTGGGTAATTCTTTTATTTTAATTCTCAATATATATAACATTTTCAGACTATAAGGCACACCTGATAAGTCGGACCTCAAATTTTGCAAAAAATTCAGCTTCGTCTTCACCACCACCACAGCGCCTGAGGGATACAAGGTGGGATCTGTCGGGGGGGGGGAAGGCGGGCAATTTTTTTTTTTTTTTTTTTTTTTTTTTTTTGCTGTCCCATCTTCTGGGCTGTACAGTGGCGTTGCTCTCACGCCGCTCGTTCCGAATTCCAATTCGCAGCTACACCCGGGTTTGTTCAAGTTGCAGAAACCGAGACCAGCAGTCCAAGGGGAGTGAATCTATGTTAGGCCGTCGGGAGGCAACCAACCGAGGAGACACTGCACTTCTGCTGAGTCACTTCGGTGTTCAGTGGAGCCTGTTCAGGACACCACCTACTAAAAGGCGGGCGATTCTTTCATTTATCAATGTATATATCATACATTTTCAGACTATAAGGCACACCTGAATTGATAAGTTGGACCTCAAATGTTGCAAAATATTCAGCTTCGTCTGCACCACCACCACAGCGCCTGAGGGATACAAGGCGGGAGCTGTCGGGGTAAGGCGGGCGAATCTTTTATTTTAATTCTCAATATATATATCATACTTTTTCAGACTGTACGGCACACCTGATGATAAGGCGGACCTCAAATTTTACAAAAAATTCAGCTTCGTCTTCGCTACAGTGGAACTTCCCTTATAAGACCTCATTTTGGATGATTGTTGAAGGTCTTATAAGGGAGGGGTCTTATAAGAGAGGTAATTTTAATACTTTTGTATAAATAGTTCCGACACGGACGGCTTCGGCTTCACCACCACATCGTCTGAGGGATACAAGGCGGGATCTGTCGAGGGTAAGGGGCGGGCGATTTGTTTTTTCTTTCCAATCAGGCATGAAAACGTCTCCTTCGCACAAAATTCAGCCTGAGGGATACAAGGCGGAATCTGTCGGGGTAAGGGGGGCGAATCTTTTATTTTAATTCTCAATATATATCACATTTTCAGACTATAAGGCACACCTGATAAGTCGGACCTCAAATTTTGCAAAAAATTCAGCTTCGTCTGCACCATCCCGCCTTGAGGGATACAAGGCGGGATCTGTCGGGGTAAGGCGGGCGATTCTTTCATTTATCAATGTATATATCATACATTTTCAGACTATAAGGCACACCTGAATTGATAAGTTGGACCTCAAATGTTGCAAATATTCAGCTTCGTCTGCACCACCACCACAGCGCCTGAGGGATACAAGGCGGGGTAAGGCGGGCGAATCTTTTATTTTAATTCTCAATATATATATCATACTTTTTCAGACTGTAAGGCATACCTGATGATAAGGCGGACCTCAAATTTTACAAAAAATTCAGCTTCGTCTTCACTACAGTGGAACCTCCCTTATAAGACCTCATTTTGGATGATTGTTCAAGGTCTTATAAGGGAGGGGTCTTATAAGAGAGGTAATTTTAATACTTTTGTATAAATAGTTCCGACACGGACGGCTTCGGCTTCACCACCACATCGTCTGAGGGATACAAGGCGGGATCTGTCGAGGGTAAGGGGCGGGCGATTTGTTTTTTCTTTCCAATCGGCCTAAAAGATGGGACAGCCAAAAACAAATTATGTGTCGCTGGTCATGTGAAGATAACTCCAGTAGTAGTGGTTCGGAGAAGGCAATGGTGGTGTTAGGTAGTAGAAAGCAACAGTGTGTGCGTTTACGGGTTTTTGCATTTATGCGTAATGAAATGAAGATTCGTTATAGAATATTACTGTTAGTGCGTGCAAGTCCCAATAAAGCTTCAGAGCAGATTCTAGAGCGCGGGATTGGTACAATCCCCCGAAAATCTGTTCCTTCCCGCGATAATCGAGTCTTAATGCGGGCCGACTCCCGCACATTTGCAGAACTGCCCGCTATTTACACCGATCGCTGTGGGCATGGCGTTCGTCGTCTGCAAAACCTGTTGTCTAGGCTACACAAACTGATCAACCAATCAATCGCGTTCATCTCATTCATCTTGAATACCGACGAGAACTTGCGAGAGTTTAAGCCGCCATATTGGATTTCTTCCAAAATGAAGCGCGTAGCCACGCTCCTTGATTTTGACTTTCGCGGAGGCAAAGTGAAAACAAAGCAGTCTGTGCCACATGATGAGTCAGAGTGTGGAGAAGAGCTTGAAGAAACGGCGACTACATCCAAAAACTCGGAGAAGCAGCCCGATAACAGCGCCAGTGCAAGGGAACACTGGTTCCAAGACGACTGGCTGAAGAAGTGGCCATGGCTGTCCAAGATGGAGAGTGGCGGAATGCAGTGCAAAGTGTCCCCCCTTTTTTTCATTCTTAGGGGGGGACCTGCCCCCCTTTTTTTCAATCATAGGGGGGGGGGGGGGAATGCCCCCCCTTATTCAAAATCCTAGAATCAGCTCTGAAGCTTTGCCTTACTTAGCCCTTTCACCGCCAATGTCGCATTTTAGCACCACAATGGTTTGCCACCCATGTTACTAAAAGGCATCAAACCAGGACCTGTTATCCAAAGACCCTATTTTCTTAATTTTGGGAGGTAAAGATAGGCCTAATCTGTATATGTCACAGAGGAATTCGCAATATTGCAAATATTTTATTTTCTCTACCCAGTTAAAGTTTAATGGTATTTTTTGGCTGTAAAATGGCTGGCGGCGAAAGGGTTAACAACCCTTTCCCTGCCCCGTCCCTGAGACACTGCAGGGTGTGTGATGTCATCTGATTCATGATGATGTCATAACTTTGGATGTCATGGCCCTGGAATAATGGTTTGGGGTTGAGACAATTCCGGGAAAGATATGCGACAAAACGTCTGTTGACAGTTTTCTCAGATTGAGTTTATAACAGGTCTCTTTTAAATTTTATAATGAAAAATCGATAATTTCTCAGTTTTCCTCTGGCAGTGAAGGGGTTAATTGCTGGATTTCATCCACGCTTGAAGACCAACATAAGCAACTTATAATTTATCTATATTTGTGTCGGTGTAGAGTGGCACAATGGTAGCGCGTTCTCTTTGTGTCAAGTAAACCCGAGTTCGAACCTGGGTACAGCGGATTTTTCCTCTCACTTTGCACTAGGCCTTACGGTCTGGACGTGGAGTCTTTTGGATGAGACGATAAACCAAGGTTCCGTGTGCCCATGCACTTAGCATATGTTGAACCCAGTGGCAATGAAAAAGTTGTCATTTGGTCAAAATTTAAACCCCACACACAAAATTCGCATGCAAAATTTTTTTAAAGACAAAATTGGGTGGCGCGCCTCTGGCTGCGACACGCTCTCCAGGTGGGAGCAACCCGAATTTCACAGACACCTCTGTGACTATATAGTACCTAATACCTAATAATACCTATTTTTCTTTCTCTCTATTCCCCAAACAGCTGGAAAGTGCCACGGCCAACCTGACCTTTTCCGACCCGGACAGCCTGCCCCCTCCCCCCCCAGAGCTGCTGGACGAGCAGCAGTACCTCCCTGGCACCCTGCCGGACACGCGTCAGCACCAGCGCTACGTGTCCGGCGATGCCCCAGGCACCCAGCAGCAGCAGCAGTACGCGTCGGGCAACCTCCGAGACCCCCCCCAGGACTCGCCGTTCGTGTCGGCTAAAGTTGTGGACGCGCACCAACAGCAGTACGTGTCGGGAAGCATCCGAGAGCCGCACCGTCCCCCGTTTGCTGCGTCGTCCGCCACGGCGCCTGATTCGCGCCAGCAGCAGCAGAAGTACGTGTCTGGCTCGAGCCCCGAGACGTATCAGCAGCAGCCGTATACGGCAGGGAGCGTCGGAGGAGACCCCCGGCAGAAACAGTTCTTGCCCGGAGTGGTTCCTGACCAGCCTGTGGTCTCGGAGGTCAAGTTCGTGCCCGGTGGAGGAGGAGGACACAAGTTCCCTGATAACAAGACGTCGTCGCTGCAGATGCAGTTCTCTGGACCTCACCAGGGTGCGGACAGGAGGGACATGTACGGCTCAGGGCAGGACCAGAACGCTGCTGTCCCCAGCACTGCTCAGATAACGTTTGTGGCAGCGGCTCCCGGACAGCTCCCGGCTCCCGGACAGCTCCCTCAGTACGGTCAGGCTGAGCTCTACTCTCCGGGACAGAAGAAGGTCTACTCCCCAGACCAGGGCACGTTCGCCACTGCCAAAGTCACGTATATTTCTCCGGACAGCCAGGAGCCCAGCCAGAGGGAAGCCCCTGCCTCCGATCACAAGGCCGCGTGGACACCCGGAGGTCCAAAGGAGACCTACGCTCAGGACGCCGGCATGACAAACGTGTGGGCGCCAGGTTCCGCCACCACTGCCGGAGGAGGAGACTCCGTTTTCTCCAGTAGCGAGAAGGCAGGCAAACTGCCACCGCCCTTGTTCAAGAAACCCTCGTGGACCCCGGCCTCGGCCCAGAAAGACGACGACGCCGCAGCGCCGAACGTTTGGAAACCCGCCTCGACCCTGAGACCCGCCGATGCCCCGAGCGCCTACCAGAAGGTCACCTACACTCCCGACAAAATCCGCCGCCCCTCCTGGACCCCCGACCAGGGCCTGAGAGAGGGAGAGGCAGCTCCCGGCCAGAAGACCTCATGGACGTCAGCGGGTGGCCTTGAGAAGAACGCCAACACTCCCGCCTCGGAGCAGAAGACCAGCTCCGCCCCGCCCCCCGTGGCCAAGAAACCGGCGTGGTCGGCAAGCACTTTGCCGAGAGACAACAACGGAGGTCAGGCGGTGTGGAAGCCGGGCCAGACGGTGGACACCGGCGTTTCCAGGACGGACCAGAAGGACGCGCAGGCTCCTCCTGGGGTGGGGTCTGTGCACAGGGCGGTCTGGTCCCCCCCGGGCTCCGCTCAGAGAGAGGCCGATGCTCCAGTGAGCGTGGCTCAGAAGAGCGTCTGGGTGCCGCAGACTGCCCAGAAGGGTGTCTGGTCGCCCCCAGGCGGTGCTCAGAGAGACGGCGACGGTCTGAGGGAAAGTGCGACGCGCGGGGCTGGCTCTGAAGGCAAGGACATCAACGCCCCTGGAGCCGACAGGAGGGACATGTATGTCCCTGGAACCGACAGGAAGGATATGTATGCCCCTGGAACCGACAGGAAGGATATGTATGCCCCCGGAACCGACAGGAAGGATATGTATGCCCCTGGAACCGACAGGAAGGATATGTATGCCCCTGGAACCGACAGGAAGGATATGTATGCCCCCGGAACCGACAGGAAGGATATGTATGCCCCCGGAACCGACAGGAAGGATATGTATGCCCCTGGAACCGACAGGAAGGATATGTATGCCCCTGGAACTGACAGGAAGGATATGTATGCCCCTGGAACCGACAGGAAGGATATGTATGCCCCTGGAACCGACAGGAAGGATATGTATGCCCCCGGAACCGACAGGAAGGATATGTATGCCCCTGGAACCGACAGGAAGGATATGTATGCCCCTGGAACCGACAGGAAGGATATGTATGCCCCTGGAACTGACAGGAAGGATATGTATGCCCCTGGAACCGACAGGAAGGATATGTATGCCCCTGGAACCGACAGGAAGGATATGTATGCCCCTGGAACCGACAGGAAGGATATGTATGCCCCTGGAACTGACAGGAAGGATATGTATGCCCCTGGAACCGACAGGAAGGATATGTATGCCCCTGGAACTGACAGGAGGGATATGAACGCCCCTGGAACCGACAGGAAGGATATGTATGTCCCTGGAACTGACAGGAAGGATATGTATGCCCCTGGAACTGACAGGAGGGACATGAACGCCCCTGGAACCGACAGGAAGGATATGTATGCCCCTGGAACCGACAGGAAGGATATGTATGCCCCTGGAACTGACAGGAGGGACATGAACGCCCCTGGAACCGACAGGAGGGACATGAACGCCCCTGGAGCCGACAGGAGGGACATGTATGTCCCTGGAAATGAGCAGAAAGGCATGTATGTCCCTGGAAAAGATCAGAAAGACGTGTATGCCCCTGGAACTGACAGGAAGGATATGTATGGCCCCGGAACTGACAGGAGGGACATTTATGCCCCTGGCTCCGAGCAGACGAGCGTTCAAGCCCCCGGGCGCAATGCATGGACCCCTGGCTCTGCTGGGAGGGAGGCCTCGGGCAGTGTTCAGCGGGCGACCTACAGACCTGGCCCTGCAGGCCACGGCCCATCCAGCACGCAGGCAAACATGGCTGGACTGCCACAGCAGGTTAGCGCCCAAACCTTTCGCTTCTTTGTTCATGGATGCTCCTGCTTTCAGGATGTCCTGAGGTTCAGGATTTTTTTATATTGCCTTGGGCCGGCGTCGCCGGATTATGAGAATTTGAGAAGATGCATTTTGCTGGTTAGAAAGGTCGTGAAGTTTAACCAGAAGTGAAAGTGCAACGAGAGCCTGTCAATTACATTGGAAACTGTTCTTTCCCTTCAGCTTCCAGGGGGCATTGCCCCCCGGAACCCCCAGGAGGGGCGCTGTCCCTACACTCCGCCAGAGCCTAGGTGGCCCCTGGACCCCTGCCTTGCAGGATTTTTTTGCTTTCCTTGGAGCATCCATGTTTGTTTCCTTTGATTACATTTTGGTGGATGTTATTTTGAAATTGGTTTGTTTTTCGATGTTAAATCACAATGTACTTCTATGAATTACGATTACTTTATTTTTAATAAAAAGTAATGATTAAGACCATGCTTACGTTCCCTTCAGAATCGCAACTGAATTCATTTCTTCCTTCTCATGCCCACTGAGCAACTTTCACTGGAACTCATTAATTTTAAGCGGCCCCTATAACTTTTGCAAATTTCCATGCCTGATGCGATTAAAAAATAAAGTTTTACAAACCTCCACAGGCCATGATGACCTCAGTGGCCATCCCAGCCAGTAACAGGCCTCTGGACGTCCAGAAGAGGACCCTGGGTGAAGTCCCGACCTCCCCATATTAAATTTATGTGCACACACATAAGCGGATAATCCATGTGGAAGCCTGTGCGCAATCCATGAATAAGTGAAACAAAGAAGGGAAAAGATTTGCGCACATGTCCGAATTTCCCCTATATGCGTAAACCTTCATTCTTCTTTCTTCCACTTATTTAGGGTTTTCCGTACGGAACTTACGTGTCTAATGTGAACCCGGCCTTACTCTAGATTTGTTATATAATTAATAATACACTTTCTAAACTTCCACAGGCCATGGTGACCTCAGTGGCCATCCCAGCCAGCACCAAGCCTCTGGAGGTCCAGAAGAGGACCCTGGGTGAAGCCCCGCCCTCTGCCCCCGTGGAGTTCCAGCTGGTGCCGGTCAGTGAGGACAAGGGTGAAGCCCCGCCCCCCATGCCTCCCCCCCCAGCTGCCCCCTCCTCCTCCTCCGCCGGCCCCTCCCGGCCCCAGCAGAAGCCTTCCCTGCAGGCCATCGACCAGCAGGTGCTGCAGAGTGTGGACGACCACGCCGTTCAGGTCAGTTAGATGCTATAGACCTGTTTTCCCTACGGATTTATCCGTAATTATTGTTTTGAGACCTCCGATACGCTATTACGGTCAGCAACGAAAAAGAGTGCGAAAAAAAAAAAAGGAGAAGAAGAAGAAATCAAAAGAAGGCATGGCGTTTGAGCCGTACTCGCTACTCTGTCGTCTGCTATCAAAGGTATCACTTCGAGTGATGTCCCTTGAGTGAATACTTCCGGTGTATTTCTCCATGCCGCCATTTTTCTAGGTACGAAGTGCAAAATTTTGGCAGTTGTCGAAGTTGGGTTTGGATGGGAAGTTGCAGCATGCGTGTACCCCCACTCCCCCCCCATCCCCCCCCCCCCCACCCCCCCCCCGCTCAACAAAAGGTTTGACGGCAGCGAAAAATTCTGGTGAAAGGATTTCTCGGACAGCAAAATTACGGACAAATGCCTGAAATTACTGTTTTCAGAGCTTGGGATTACTGACAGTGAAGATTTGGGGTAAACAGGTCTGATGTTAGCTCATTCTGGACCAATTCCGAGTATGCTCAGAATAGGAGAACGCGCCTCTCAGGGCCTAGTTCCGAGTATTCTCGGAGCAGCGATTTCTGAGTCAGCCCTTTCAACGCCAGCCATTTTTCAGCCAAAACTTTCCATTAAGCTTACCTGGGTAGAGAAAAGATTGCGTCTGCAATATTTGGGATTCCTTTGTGACATCCATAAAATAGGGCCTATTCTTACCTCCCAAAATGAAGAACATAAGGTCACTGGTTACCAGACCCTCATTTGATGCCTTTCGGTGACATGGGTGTTCAGTCATTGTGGTGCCAAGAGGTGACAGTGGCAATGAAAGGGCTAAGAACATAAGGTCACTGGTTACCAGACCCTCATTTGATGCCTTTCGGTGACATGGGTGTTCAGTCATTGTGGTGCCTAGAGGTGACAGTGGCAATGAAAGGGCTAAGAACATAAGGTCACTGGATACCAGACCCTCATTTGATGCCTTTCGGTGACATGGGTGTTCAGTCATTGTGGTGCCTAGAGGTGACAGTGGCAATGAAAGGGCTAAGAACATAAGGTCACTGGATACCAGACCCTCATTTGATGCCTTTCGGTGACATGGGTGTTCAGTCATTGTGGTGCCTAGAGGTGACAGTGGCAATGAAAGGGCTAAGAACATAAGGTCACTGGTTACCAGACCCTCATTTGATGCCTTTCGGTGACATGGGTGTTCAGTCATTGTGGTGCCTAGAGGTGACAGTGGCAATGAAAGGGTTAAAGACCCTGCGCGTCACGTGTCACATTCCCTCTTATGCTAGGAAGATTTCTTAAGATTCCTTACTAGCTATAAGAGGGAAAACACGTGAAAACCGTGATTTTGACACGTGATGTGCTGGGTCTTTAAAATGTGTCCGTACAATGGTTTCAGGGTAATTCATACAGTGATATTCGGAGACGATCGTGGCTGGTTGACATTTGTTTTTATTCCTTTTTTCTCTCCCTTGTCCCAGCATGCATTGGGCTTGCAAACAGCTATCTGGGTCCCCGGTGATGCATGGGTACCGTGTGTGTGTATGTAACAACAACTAAGAACACTAGTCTTAATCCATGTTTTCTCAATCCAAACCACGTTTTTTAAGTTACAAGAAAAAATTGGTCAGATCTGGCGTATGCAGCCGTGAGAGGGTAAAGTGAGGCTGGAAGAGTGACTTTGTTTCTTCTTTGTCACTCTTCCAGCCTCACTTTACCCTCTCACGGCTGCATACGCCAGATCTGACCAATTTTTTCTTTACCATTGGCTCCCGTAGCCCCCGATTGCGCCCGCTGAACGCCCGGTCTAGTAGTTTCACTTTCACTTTTGCCCTACCCACAATGCAATATACTAAGTTAGTTCTTCCTGTTTCTGACTCTCAGTGGTCCGTTTTTGGTTCTGACAGCAAGGGAAAGCACCCACTAGTCGTTTTGAACGGATTTTTCGAAGTGACCCCAAAAAATCTTTTCTTCTTTCCACGTGACGTGACGCAGTATTGACTCGGTGTGATGCTCGGAGCGCCATTACGGATTTTTTAATTCCAATTCATGGTTTGTTGTGTGACAGTGTGTTAGCTTTGGAATAAAATATCATCATTGCTATTCAATATGCATCTTTCAGAAATTAAATGTGAGTTAGACTTTATTCTGGGTGATTTTTTAAATAAAAGATTTGGTGTGACGTTCGGAGTTACTTCCCATCACTTGGTATTTCAATATAGATTATCGGTTCGATTGATCAGAGTCAGAGGGTTAAGGTGACACACTGAGCTTTTTGGAGGTCAATTTTTGTTCATTTTTGTTTCTCAGGATCTAATATAGTAATAAAGATATCTGCTTGAAATTTTGCACACTGATACAGTACATTACCCTGACCATGTATGCCAAATTTGAAGACTGTGTGAAGGCATTATGAAATGAAAGTATGGAGTCCACCTAAAGAAACAATTAACACGGAATCTTAGCCCCTCAACAGCGCTGGATTCAAGCACTGCATGGTGATGCTGATCATTTGTCCACTTTCCTAAGACATCGAAGAGTGCAATGGTCATCAAATTAGCATGTCTGAGATGTTAACTTGCGTTCTTTGTCTCAAGCGAGATGGGTGGGTTGGAGAAATCAAAAACACTAAACAACAACAACAAAAACCAAAAAACCTTGAGATTGAGAAAGTGAGGTGTGCATGCCGTTTGGGTTAGCAAGAGAGAGAGAGAGAGAGAGAGAGTTATGTTTTTTATTTTTATTTTTGTTGTTGTTTAGTGTTTTGGATTTCCCCTACCCCACCACTTTATTTTTAATTTTTTTTTATGTTTGAACGTTCGCTTCAGGTGTCCAAATCGGAGCACAACAGTTTCAAGGACCTGGTGTGGGATTTGATCTACTCCAAGAACATCACCAACGAGATTGAGAAAGTCAGGTGTGCATGGGATAGGGGTTAACAAGAGAGAGAGAGAGGAGAGAGAGAGAGAGAGAGAGAGAGAGAGAGAGAGAGAGAGAGAGGGGGAGAGAGAGAGAGAGAGAGAGGGAGGAGAGAGAGAGGGGGAGAGAGAGAGAGGGAGAGAGAGAGGGAGAGGGAGGAGAGAGAGAGAGAGAGGGAGAGAGAGAGAGAGAGAGAGAGCGAGGGGGGGAGAGAGAGAGAGAGAGCGAGGGGGAGAGAGAGGGAGAGAGAGAGAGCGCGAGGGGAGAGAGAGAGAGAGAGAGAGAGAGAGGGAGAGAGAGAGAGAGAGAGAGAGAGAGAGAGAGGGAGAGAGAGAGAGAGAGAGAGAGAGGGGGAGAGAGCGAGGGGGAGAGAGAGAGAGAGAGGGAGAGAGGGGGAGAGAGAGAGAGCGAGGGGGAGAGAGAACGAGGGGGAGAGAGAGAGAGCGAGGGGGAGAGAGAGAGGGAGATAGAAAGGGAGAGAGAGAGAGAGTTAACTTAAAGGCACGGCCGGACTATAAAAGAGGGGTGGCTCTAACTAAAGAAAGAGAGCGTGCGCCACATTTGAAACACAGCAGCATGACACATCTGCGCTCATAATTGACAGGAAACTGTCTGAGCGATCGAAGAAGAAGAAGAATGATGGTTTGGGGTTTAGACAAGTCGGGTAAGATATATATCTGTAGACCATTTTCTCAGATTGAGTCGGAACAGGTTTCTTTTAAATTTTATCATAAAATCAATAATTTCTCTGTTTTCCTCTGGCCGTGAAGGGGTTATGAGAAAGAGAGAGAAAGAGAGAATGTGTGTGTTTGTGTCTCTCTGTGTGTGTGTGTGTGTGTGATCATTAAATGTCTGTCTGACTCTGTCTGTGTTGATTTTTTTAAGGGAGGTGGGTGTTACTGTTAGTGTGTTGTGTTATGGTTATATGCAATGCATTCTCTAATGTATTCATTTTCGTAGAGATGTATGGTGAGGATATGTGAACCAGTCTGTTAGAAATGTTTGTACGAATGGTGAGTGAAAAGCGCATTGAGTTGCTTAGCAAGATTATGCGCTATATGCGCATAATTAATTATTATTATTATTAAGCTAAAATATGAAAGGAGTCCAGGGCCTGTATTCACATTGAGATAGCATGAGACTTAGCATCATGCTAACTTAGAAGCTCTTCCAAAAGTCCTATTAAATCCTATAAGACATTGGAAGAGCTTCTAAGTTAGCATCATGCTAAGTCTCATGCTATCTCAACGTGAATACAGGCCCTGGAGCTCAAGCTTGTTTGTTTTGCTTTTCTTCTTCGTAGAGTGGTGTTCTGCTGGCTGGCGTCAAAGAACCTGAAGGAGATGAACTTTGAGCGCGTGGAGAAAGGCAGCCCCGAGGAGGTGCTGATGGGGCTGAAGACCGGCGTCACCACCTACGCCATGCTCTTCGACATCATGTGCACGTCAGTACTGCCTCAATAATAATAATAATAATAATACAGTGGTACCTCCCTTGTAAGACCTTAACCCTTTCACCGCCAGCCATATTTCAGCCAAAATGTCCATTAAATTAATATGGTCAGAGAACAAAAAAACATCTGCAGTATTGGGGATTCTTCTGTGCTGTATATAAAACAAGGTCCATCCTTACTTCCCACCAATTTGATGCCTTTTAGTGACATAGGTGTTAAATCACTGTGGTGCTAAAATGTGACTTTGGCGGTGAAAGGGTTAACTCACTCGGCACTGGCCAGTTGCTTCCCCTTACAACTGTTTAGGATGGGCCATTCGACTAGGTTCGAAAACCCATCACCACAAAAAAGTTATGAAAAGTTATGGACTGATATTTTCAGATAAGATTACTGACACCATGCACTAACCGATCGTAAAATATCAGATTCCATACCTTCGTCGTTTGTCTCCTATTGACGAAAGCAGCTAACACATAGAAATAAGGAAAATTTCACATTCCGATCTTTGACCCCCCCCCCCCCTCTACAACCAAACCTGAATGTAAAGTCTGCAATGATTGGTTGATTTCAAGTGAGGCAAGGTCAAAGCAAACTGAAAATAGGTTATGACGTCGCACAGGAATGCTGGTTACACGCCAGAAATCAAAACCTCTTGAAAATTCATGAGCCGGATCCGGGCCATTCGTCCTAAACGGTTGTGCGAGCCATGAGCCGGATCCGGCTCATTCGTCCTGAGTGTGTTAAAGAATAAAAGCAAAGAGAAACTAGTCTGAAGCAAAGAGAGTGACAGGTCAGAGGAAGTTACAAGCACAGAACTTCCAGAAGGTGGGGGAACTGTTTTCGGATCATTAGGCGCTGCTGTGTATAAGGCGAATAGGGCATTTTTCAAGAAAAATCTGAAAAAATTCAAGGAAAAGGTGCCCTCGTTTATAAGGCGATACACACCTTGCAAAAGAAAGTCGAAGTTTGAAGCCCGTACACGTCCTGTAAACGCTTACCGTCCGCCATTATTGTTGTCGTAAACGAAAGTTGGCTCCCTTCTCAATTAATCAAAACTTGTTTTTGCGACTTCCGGTTGTTGTGTTTGGACTTTTCTTCGCGAAAACAGGTAGAATTATGGCATTTTAAGCTCTACAACGATGCTTTTTACATCCAATGAAGGGCTACGACATCTGTTGGACGGTATCTCGGACGTTAATAGGGATTTTAACGTGAGTATTCGTCATATCGGCAACTCGTTAGCACTTTCGATGTTGTGACTCACAGTAGACTGTACTGAGTACGGCAATCGTTGCCTCTCTTCTCACGATTTTGTTCACTAATACGGCGCCCTCGTTTATTAGGCGCATAGGTCGAAATTGCAGAAAAAAATATCGCCTTATAGTCAGAATATTACGGTAATAATACTAATAATACAGTGGTACCTCCCTTATAAGACCTTAAAAAATAAAAGCAAACAGAAACTAGGCTGAAGCAAAAAGAGTGTGACAGGTCAGAGGAAGTTACAAGCACAGAACTTCCAGAAGGTGGGGGGAACTGTTTGTACAAAGGCCCCCTGGTATCCCCACGTTTCTGAGTTAAAACTACTGACAAGCATTTTAGGGGTAGGCAGCTCTGTCACACCTTTAAGACCTACTTCTCTGACACATTGCCCTTCTTTGTAAGTACTAAAACAAAACACCTCGCTTATTCAACTCCCTCCCACTTAAGATAAGCAATATAAAAAAAAAAATATATATATATATAAACTCCCACTTAAGAGCTTATTTTGGGTGATTTTTTTTCGAGGTCTTGAAACTGAAAGGGAGATTCCTCTGAACATATTTTCATTCTTTTAGGATGTCCTGAAATGCAGGATTTTTAAATTCCCTAGAGCCGGCATCGCCGAATTGTGAGAATTTGAGAAGCAACGATTTTCTTACACACACACACTTGTACAATCAAAAGGGCCTATATAAGCATTAGCTATATTCAAAGGAATGCAGCACTTGTACTAGTCTAGAGGGGTGAAAAAAGAGCAGTAAATGTGTGTGTGTGTGTGCTGCTCCTGCACTCCGCCGGGGCCGCCCCCTTGCAGGATTTTTGAAATTTCCCAGGAGCACCCGTGTTATAATTTTGTTGCTGCATTTTCTTGATCTTGTCACACCCTCTAAACAGGTACGCAGGCCTGCACTCCAAGATCATCGGGGGCTTCGCCAAAGGCGCAGACTACGTCCCAGGCATGAAGTTCGGGCCGGGATCGAACCAGCACACCTGGAACGCTGTGCACCTGTACGGCACCTGGTGCCTCCTGGACGCCCACTGGGGCGCGCGGCGCTTAGTCGGAGGGGGTGCGGGTAGCGGAGTGCTGAAACAAACCTCGTCTTACGAAGACTTCCACTACCAGCTTGACGAGTATTTCTTTCTGACGGACCCGCGCCAGCTGATCTACACCCACTTCCCTGACGACCCTCGCTGGCAGCTTCTGGAGAGGTACTGTCCGTGTCACAAGAGTCACATTTTTTTTTGGGGGGGCAAAAGTTTGCAGTTTTAGCTTTCCAAAAACAAATCTTCCATGCATTTTTTCTCCTTTGAGCTCCTGAATCAGAATGTGTCGGCTGTCAGGGCTCCCAATCGTCCTGCAAAACAAGGGGTCCCAGGGACTCCTTCACTTACAGTATAGAGGGTCCTTGAGGCGGGATACAGGGTCCCAGTGGCATTGCAAATGCTAAAAAGAATTGTTCTAGTGCATCCCTGGGACCCCCTGCACATTCTTTTAAAGGGTCCTTTAGAATTTTAGCACTTCATAGACCCCCAAATGGGGG
Organism: Phymorhynchus buccinoides; assembly: GCA_017654935.2. Lineage (NCBI taxonomy): Eukaryota > Metazoa > Mollusca > Gastropoda > Neogastropoda > Raphitomidae > Phymorhynchus > Phymorhynchus buccinoides. Next base: position 12,361,003 of record CM065704.1, read on the forward strand.
TCCCTGGGAGCCCTGGCTGTAACCAGCGGGGAGACCAGTGAAAACTGAATACCGGACATTTATATACCTTATCCATTATGGCCATATGGCCTGGGAAAGCAGAAGAAGAAGACTTTGCTTGAATTCACTTTTCATGAATCGCATTGGTATTTATTTGTGACAGGTGCGTCTCGCTGGGGGAGATTGAGAACATGCCCCACACATGAAGCCCCAGTTCTTCAAGTTAATTGATTGAATGATTGATTGAATGATTGATTGAATAATTGATTGATACATTAGGTTGTTTGAGACAGATGCGTCTGGCTGGTGGAGTTTGAGAACATGCCCCACATGAAGCCCCAGTTCTTCAAGTTAATTGATTGAATGATTGATTGAATAATTGATTGATACATTGGGTTGTTTGAGACAGATGCGTCTGGCTGGTGGAGTTTGAGAACATGCCCCACATGAAGCCCCAGTTCTTCGAGTTCTAGGGTTGGGTGATTGAATGATTGATTGAATGAATGATTGAATGAATGATTGGGTTGTTTGCGACAGGTGCGTTTCACTGGTGGAGTTTGAGAACTTGCCCCACATGAAACCCCAGTTCTTCAAGTGAATTGATTGAATGATTGCTTGATTGATTGATTGCTTGATACATTGGGTTGTTTGCGACAGGTGCTGGATGAGTTTGAGAACATGCCCCACATGAAGCCCCAGTTCTTCGAGTTCTAGGGTTAGGGTTAGTATCATTGATTGATTGAATGATTGGGTTGTTTGCGACAGATGCGTTTCGCTGGTGGAGCCCCAGTTCTTCAAGTTATTTGATTGAATGAATGATTGATTCATTCATTCATTGGGTTCTTTGCGACAGATGCGTCTCTCTGGAGGAGTTTGAGAACATGCCCCACATGAAGCCCCAGTTCTTCAAGTTCGGCCTGGAGCTGGCCACGCACACCTGCGCCGTGGTTCGGAACGGGGAGCAGCAGGTGCAGGTGTGTCTGCGCTACCCGGTGGACAGGGGTGTGGCGCTGGCCTTCAACTTCACCCTGCAGTTTGAGGGTGGGGAGGAGATGTATGGCGGTGTCAAGCTGAACAGGTAAGGAGAGGTGGGGGGTTGGGTGGGGAGGGGGGTCTTCAACTTCACCCTGCAGTTTGAGGGTGGGGAGGAGATGTATGGCGGTGTCAAGCTGAGCAGGAAAGGAGGGATGGGGTGGGGTAGGGTGTCTTCAACTTCACCCTGCAGTTTGAGGGTGGGGAGGAGATGTATGGCGGTGTCAAGCTGAACAGGTAATGGGGGGTGGGGGTGTCTTCATTCAACTTCACCCTGCAGTTTGAGTGCGGGGGGGTGGGGAGGAGATGTATGGCGGTGTCAAGCTGAACAGGTAAGGAGAGGTGGGGTGGGGTGGCGGTTGTCTTCAACTTCACCCTGCAGTTTGAGGGTGGAAAGGAGATGTATGGCTTGTCAAGCTGAACAGGTAAGGAGGGTGTACGCTTATAACTGAGATTTCATATTCATTCTATGTGCATGCATGCGTACGTGTGTGTGTATGTATGTTGATTGATTTGTATGTGTATCTTTGATTATGTATGTGTGAGTGCATGCATGTGTGTATGTACACATGTATCAGACCTGTTTACCCCCTACACAAGTCTTGAGTAGTCTGCATAGCTGAAATGAGTAGTTTTGGTGCAAAATGTGTAGTTTTATTCATTCACTGACAATGAGTAGTAAAGAGCATTGTTTTCACTTTTGAAGAGTTGTACTTGAGGACCAAAATGAGTAGAATGCTACTTGAAAAGAGTAGTAGAGTACACAGGTCTGATGTATGTGTATGTATGTATGTGTGTGTGCATGCGTGTGTGTATGTATGTATGTATCGTATGTATGTGTGTGTATGTGTGCGTGCGTGGGTATGTCAATCTTATGTTTATGTTAGCCAGTATGTCTGCTTATGTGCCGCGTGAACGTAGGTGTTTATTTTGCTCATTTATTGTAAAGCGCCATGAGCAGCTAGCCTGGAATGTGTGCTACAGAAGTGTTCTTTATTATTATTATTATTATTATTACAGTGGAACCTCCCTTATAAGACCTTACAAAATCATCCCAAATGAGGTCTTATAAGGGAGGGGTCTTACTAGGGAGGTACATTTAATGCTCACAAAGAAGGGCAATGTCTAAGAGAAGTAGGTCTTATAATATATGGGAGGGAGTCTCAGACCTGTTTACTCTGCTCTTTTCGAGTATTATTCTACTCAGTTTGGACCTCTACTACTGTACTATTCAAACCTGAAAATAATGCTCTTTTATTCTTGATTACTACTCAATTTCAGTGAACATTGTTTGATGGTTTAATGAATAACACTACACATTTTGCACCCAAACTACTCATTTCAGCTATGCAGACTACTCAAGACTTGCGTAGGGGGTAAACAGGTGTGGAGTCTTATAATGGGAGGTCTTATAAGGGAGGTACTATTGTACAGTGGAACCTCCCTTATAACTTCACTGCAACCTAATCCCTTTGGCTGCACTAGAATAGACAACCAATCCCGTCTGTCTACCTAATAAGTAATATACGAAAACGAGCGAAAACATAAGACTAAGAGACTGAATCTGATTCAAAGGGATTACGCTGATCTTGGGTCATTACGTCAATTTTAACACCATGGGCAGCATCTAAGGAACCTTTCTGCCAGGTTTCATTAAGATTTAATAATAATAGTATGGTACAATTGTGAGAAGTGGAAAAAAGTTCAGTCGTCGGAAGTAATGGCTAGCGGAAGCGAGTTTATCTAAATATGGATCAACAGTCGATTAAAGATAAAATCTATGCAAAATTTGGTAGGGTTTAGTAGTATAGTATAGAATAGTAATATAAGACCTTAAAAAATCATCCCAAATGAGGTCTTATAAGGGAGGGGTCTTAAAGGGAGGTAAATTTAATACTCACAAAGAAGGGCAATGTCTAAGAGAAGTAGGTCTTATATGGGAGGGAGTCTTATAAGGGAGGTACCACTGTACAGTGGAACCTCCCTTATAAGAGCTTAGACGATCATCCAAAATGAGGTTTTATAAGAGAGGTCATTTTAATACTCACAAAGAAGGGCAATGTCTAAGGATCGAAAATAGGGTTTTACGCCCTCTTCGGCCATGTGGGGCATTTGTAAATACAAAGATGGTGGGAACAACACTGGAGGCAATGCCCAGAGGCGGTGCTAAACCAGTAAAGTCCCGATTTTTATAATAATACAGACATGTGTAGCAGTAACCACGCCTCGGTTAAACCTCATTGGCTATGTTACTGCCACAAGTTTGTTAAGTTGAAATGTCTAAGAGAAGTAGGTCTTATAATACATGGGAGGGAGTCATCAGTCTTATAATGGGATGTCTTATAAGGGAGGTACCACTGTACAACTTTAAAAAAAAAAAAAAAATGTGCCCGTGCCGAGAATCGGACCTGGAACCATTGGCATGACAGACAGACACTCTGCCAATGAGCTATCGAGGCTTGTATTATTGTTTGACGATACCTGTGTTGGTGGTCAGATACGGCATGCTGGACAACACGGACGGTGTGGCCACCTTCACCCTCCGCCTCCCAATCCCGGGATCCTACATCATCTTCATCTACGCCAAAGAGGACACCGCCGACAGGAAAGAAAACGTCTACTCCCAGGTTTTTTCTGGTTCTATTTCTTGCTGTGATGTGTGTTGTTTAACCCCTTCACTGCCAGAGAATTATCGATTTTTTTTATTATAATGTTTAAAACAAATCTGTTAGACTCAATCTGAGAAAATGGTCTAGAGATATATCCTTTCTGGGTTATCTAAGCCAAAAACCATCATCCCAGGCTTATGACATCATCAATGACATCATTTTAAGTACGAGACCGTCTCGTAGCCGGGCAGGGAAGGGGTTAACATGGATGCTCCTGCTTTCAGGATGTCCTGAAATGCAGGATTTTATTATTGCCTGGAGCCGGCGTCGCCGGGTTATGAGAATTTGAGAAGCAACGAATTTCCTGTTTATTAACGTTTTGTCAGTTTCTCGCATGTGTGGAATATAAAAGAAATGAATACAGATAAATATTTACATGCCTTTACCAGGAACTTTATATTTTTAGGATTGTTTAAGTCAAGTTGTTAACTGGGCGGCCCCTGCAACCTTGCAGGATTTTTGAAATTTCCCAGGAGCACCCATGTTGTTATCAGTAGCACTGAAAATCATATATATATATATACCATGTTTTACGGACTATAATATTTATATACTTTTTTTTCCTAGACCGAAACCCTGCGCCTTATAATGTGACATGATATAGCAAAAAAAATCAAATAATTTTTTTTTTTAATCTGAATTTTGTGTCAAGTTTTTGATGAGGGTGCACCTTGTGAACAGGTGCGCCCTGTAGTCTGTAAAATACAGTAGATTATATGATAAGGCGTGAGATTTGTCAGCATCTATTAGGCACCTTTCAGCTGTTACGATGGCCCCCAGAAATCGTTTTTCTGATGATAAAAAAAAAGAGAGACCAACCAGCTGAGTGTGGAGTTACTTGTGAATGAAAGCAAAATGAACTTTATGTATCAATTCTATTTCTTTCTTTCTGTTTTAACCCTCTTGCATTTAATCCGCCCAAAAACGCCCAGCCGGAAGTTGACTCGGTGTATTTCAAGTCGCCCAAAACCGCCCTTAGCTTGCCCCCCTAACCCAAATCCCCTATCCCAATTCTGTTGCTGTCGGGTTCAAAAGGAGCGTTTACAGGAAGAAATCCCCTATCCCAGTACACCGCGATTTGTCACAGTTGTGGTTCGTTGCATTTTTCTGTCTTATAGGGTGGGGGGTAGGGTTAGGTTTAGGGCTAGGGTTAGGGATAGGGTTAGTATTCCAAAAAGGCTATTAGCTAAAAATGTTCCTAAAATACAGCTTTATGTATGGTAAGAAAGGCAAAAACGGAAAAATAGAATGAACCGAGATAGGTAGGGGGGGTGGCACATCTTGACCTTTACCGAAGTTTTTTTCTGTAACAAATGCAAGAGGATTAACTTAAGGCTTGGAGTACAAGTCCCCAGATACACAGCAGCGTGGTAGGGACTCAGGTTAACCCTTTCACCACCAGCCATCTTTGAGCCAAACCTTTCAATTAAGCTTACTTGGCTACAGAAAAGATTTAATCTGCAATATTGTGGGATTTCTCTGTGACACATTTTGAGTAGGGTCAATCCTTACTGCTCAAATTTAGGAACACAATGTCATTGACTAATAGACCCTGATTTCAAGGGTTTTAATGACATGGGTGTTAAATCATTGTGGTGCAAAAATACGACATTGGCGGTGAAAGGGTTAAAGCCTCCAGAAGAAGAAGCCTTTCGAATCATGTGATGATATTGTTTGCTTAAATCGCTGTCTTTATCTGTGACGCTCGATTTATGTACAGTGCATGTTTTTAATATTGCTTTTGTCAAGGCTGCATGACTGTACGTTATCATTTCCTAAAGGGATGAGTACAGTTTTTGATTTGAATGTAAGTGCTTTTGCTAAAGGCAATAAGCAAATTTGAATTTGATACTGTGGAACCTGCCTTATAAGACCTTAAAAAATCATCCAAAATGAGGTCTAATAAGAGAGGTCTTATAAGGGAGGTCAATTTAATACTTACAAAGAAGGGTGATGTATCAGAGAATTCGAAGTAGGCCTTATGTGGGAGGGAGTCTTATAATGGGAGGTCTTATATAAGTGAGTTTGCACTGTACGTCCAGGTCTGCGAATACAAGATCGAGCACGAACCCCCGCAGGGCTCTAGCACACCACCAGAACCCTTCCCGCCCTGCTCCAGCTTCACATGGGGCCCCAGCTCTGCGTTCCATCGCTATGGGCTCAGCACACCTCAGAAATCGCCGCTCATCGCCACGCACGGCGGTAAAGCTCAGCTGAAGATTCACCACCCCTCGCGCCCCATGCAGTTCATGGGGCGGCTGAAGCACAACAGCGTGGCTGACGCCGACCTGGAGTCCTACGTCATGACGCGGACCGTCGACGACACGGTCACCATCTTCGACGTCAGCTCCCCGGGGCGGGGCGAGTACGGGCTGGAGATTTTCGCCAACGACCCGTCCACGGAGGGGCAGACGCTGTACCACAACGCCCAGTACCTCATCGCGTGCCGGGAGGACATTTGCGACGTCGCCCCCTTACCGAAACTCCCCCCCGGGTATCTCGGCCCCCAACCGCGATTCACCGAGCTGGGCATGACGACGGTGTCGCACCCGGACCCCGTGATCCGCCTGGAGGAGGGGGGAAACAAGCTGACGGTGACGCTCAAGAGCAGGCAACCCATGCGGATCCTCGCCAACCTGATCGCGGTGGAAGGCGACGAGGATTTCTCCAGCTTCACCTTCTGCCACACGTCGGAGGCGACCAGCAACCTGCTTTTGGTGGGCATGCCCAAGGCGGGGTTCTTCAAGCTGCAGATCTTCGGGGTGCCCGTGGCGGAGCAGAGCCAGCAGATCCCAGGGATATACAACTACCTGGTGGACTGCCGGCGCGTGACGGAGCCCGTGTGGCCCTACCCTAAGCAGTTTGCGCAGTGGAAGGAGGGCTGCTTCATGACGGAGCCCATGTGTATCGTTTCCCCGCTCTCCGCTTCTTCGGGCAGTCAGGTAGGGTTTGTGTTTGTGTGGGTGTTCTTCAGTTTAACATCCTTCCACTAAAAGTGATTCAGACAAAGTGTGTGTGTGTGTATGCATAAAAAGTATTAAAAAGTCAGTTGCTGTTTCAGGTTCAAAGGAGCGTTTACCGGAAGAAACCCCCTTCAAATATGAGGCAATGTCAAAAGGTGCTTTCCAAGCAAGTGAAAAATGAAATGTCATTGTCAGCCATTCTTTTGACCTTTTCTGTTTCTTTTCAACTCCAATAAAATGACTTTGTGTGAATTTATGGATAAATTAGCTTAGATTATGATTTATCACAATTTTAAATTGGCTTCAGGAGGCATGTTACTTGTGACACGTGACAACATAAAGTACTATGCTGTGTGAAGAGCAGAGCAAAGATCATCTTCATAAAGCAGAAATAAATAAAGTCACATTGCTAGAATAATCTGGTATAATTGTTTTTGACACTTTAGTAATAACACATGTGTTATGCTTAATTTTGTATCATCACCTACACATACGTCATTGCCTCACTCGCACACAATTGCCTACCATAAAAGAAAATCTCAGAAACAGCAAACAAATGTTTATTTCTTCAAAGAAACATTCCATGTGTATATTGTAAAGTAATGATAAAAAAATTCAAGCCAAATGAATAAGAGAGTAGAACTTTATTTATGTTACTTGCTACACAAATCCATGTGACGACAAATTGAAGTGTTGTCACAGGTAGCAAGTAACATGTGATTGAAGTCATTAAGTCTCATAAACCAACAGAAAAGAAAGTACTTTTTCAAGAAATATTGCTTCAGTATTACTGAAACAGCCAAAGTGTTGTGAAGTAAACTTGTAATGTGCCTAATTTCAACTTAAAATCGTAACTCATGAGTTACTTGTGACATGTGACACCACAAGATCTCCCGTCACAGGGGGTCTCTTACCCTACAACATAATTTTGGCACCCACTAGCAGAAGAGTAGATCAAAATAAAGAAGTTTTGTGCCAAGCTGTCAATATTTCCATCCAAATTATTGCTTCAATCGAATTAATATAAAAATGAACTATGGTTTGTGTGTTACTTGCTACAAGATTATGTTACTTGTGACATAAATTCCTCCGTGACAACAAAAATTTATGAGCCTTCTCTTCGCTCTTTTGATGTTGAAAAGAGTGGAAAAGCTATTGAGCATGCACACTGAGTCGAAGGTTTACAGAAACTGGGGGTTCCGTTCTTGTTGACTGAATTTTTTAATTGTAATAAGCATTGAAAGCTCATAAGTGTTACTTGTGACGTCGTGACGACAATCCGTAAATGATGTAATTTTGCTAACTATTACCACAAAAAAACTATTGTACTAATAGGTGTTAAAAAGAGCAACTTCCAATGGATCTATAACCTTCATTTTAGACTTGTTCCATATTTTTGTTAGTCAAGGTAAACAGTTATCTGCTAGCTCTCAATGTGACGACAATTGTAGCAAGTAACATACCGACTTTGAGGTCATATTACCGTAAAGATACACATGAACATTTTATTTTGAACATTATTATAGTTGCAAAGATTACAGAAGAACATAATACAACTGAAAATGGGTTTGCTATTTGCATCTATTTGGAACTACAAGCCCTCCAAGTGGTGCACTGTTCACCACAGTCAAAATGCACGCCGATTTCAGCCATCTAGTGCCGGTATTTTCGCTAATAGTTTTTTTAATTTGATGTCTTCAATAGCTTTTACTGTTTAATAAACATTTTTAATGTTTCTACGACACAGACAGACTAATCACTGAGATCATAAGCATTATGAAATTAAGTTATGGACAATTTTGTGAGGTAGGGGTGGGGCATGGCACCTTTTGACATTGCCTCATATGTAACCCAATTCTGTTGCTGTTTCAGTTTCAGGAGCATTAAAAAGTCTGTTGGTGTTTGAGGTACAGAAGGAGCGTTTACCAGAAGAAACCCCCTTCAAATCTGTAACCCAATTCAGTTGCTGTGTCAGGTTCAGAAGGAGCGTTTACCGGAAGAAATCCCCTTAAAATCTGGAACCCAATTCTGTTGCTGTTTCAGGTTCAGAAGGATCATTTACCAGAAGAAATCCAAGAATTAACATTTGGTTTTAATCCGTAACAAAATTATGTTGCTCCGTGACAAAATTATGTTGCTGTTTCAGGTTCAGAAGGAGCGTTTACCGGAAGAAATCCCCTTCAAATCTGTAACCCAATTCTGTTGCCGTTTCAGGTTCAGAAGGAGCGTTTACCAGAAGAAACCCCCTCCAAATCTGTAACCCAATTCTGTTGCCATTTCAGGTTCAGAAGGAGCGTTTACAGGAAGAAATCCCCTATCCCAATTCTGTTGCTGTCGGGTTCAAAAGGAGCGTTTACAGGAAGAAATCCCCTATCCCAATTATGTTGCTGTGTCAGGTTCAGAAGGAGCGTTTACAGGAAGAAATCCCCTATCCCAATTCTGTTGCTGTCGGGTTCAAAAGGAGCGTTTACAGGAAGAAATCCCCTATCCCAATTCTGTTGCTGTCGGGTTCAAAAGGAGCGTTTACAGGAAGAAATCCCCTATCCCAATTATGTTGCTGTCGGGTTCAAAAGGAGCGTTTACAGGAAGAAATCCCCTATCCCAATTCTGTTGCTGTCAGGTTCAGAAGGAGCGTTTACAGGAAGAAATCCCCTATCCCAATTCTGTTGCTGTGTCAGGTTCAGAAGAAGCATTAAAAAGTCTGTTGCTGTTTCAGGTTCAGAAGGATCATTTACCGGAAGAAATCCAAGTTTTAACATTTGGTTTTAATCCGTAACAAAATTATGTTGCTCCGTGACAAAATTATGTTGCTGTTTCAGGTTCAGAAGGAGCGTTTACCGGAAGAAATCCCCTCCAAATCTGTAACCCAATTCTGTTGCTGTTTCAGTTTCAGGAGCATTAAAAGGTCTGTTGGTGTTTCAGGTTCAGAAGGAGCGTTTACCGGAAGAAACACCCTTTAAATCTGTAACCCAATTCTGTTGCTCTGTCAGATTCAGAAGGAGCGTTTCCCGGAAGAAATTTGTTTCAGGTTCAGAAGGATCATTTACCAGAAGAAAACCAAGTTTTAACATTTGGTTTGATCCTTAGCAAAATTATGTTGCTCCGTGACAAAATTCCCCTTCAAATCCGTAACCCAATTCTGTTGCTGTGTCAAGTTCAGAAGAAGCATTAAAAAGTATGTTGCTGTTTCAGGTTCAGAAGGAGCGTTTACCGGAAGAAATCCCCTTCAAATCTGTAACCCATTTCTGTTGCTGTTTCAGTTTCAGGAGCATTAAAAAGTCTGTTGGTGTTTGAGGTACAGAAGGAGCGTTTACCAAAAGAAATCCAAGTTTTAACATTTGGTTTGATCCGTAACAAAATTCTGTTGCTCCGTGACAAAATTCTGTTGCTGTTTCAGGTTCAGAAGGAGCATGAAAAGGTCTGTTGCTGTTTCAGGTTCAGAAGGAGCGTTTACCGGAAGAAACCCCCTCCAAATCTGTAACCCAATTCTGTTGCTGTTTCAGTTTCTGGAGCATGAAAAAGTCTGTTGCTGTTTCAGTTTCTGGAGCATGAAAAAGTCTGTTGGTGTTTCAGGTACAGAAGGAGCATTAACTGGAAGAAACCCCCTTCAAATCTGTAACCCAATTCTGTTGCTGTTTCAGGTTCAGAAGGAGCATCTGCCGGAAGAAATCCCCTTCAGCGTGGACGTACCCGGGGCCAAGGCGGTGGCGGTGGTGGTAGGGCAGGACTGGACCCACCTTCAGACCCGCGGGGGGAGCCTGTGGGCAGGCAGGGCCAAGGTGGGCCACTGCTACGGCACCAACACCCGCCTCACCCTCAACGCTAACTACGGGGCCGACCGGACCAACTACGCCACCCTGCTGGAGTACACCTTATAGATTATCCAGAGTACCCGGGCTTCCAGGCTGCTCTTGTGTTGGTAGGGAAGGGGGTCTGTGGGTGGGCAGGGCCAAGGTGGGCCAACACCCGCCTCACCCTCAACGCTAACTAGGGGGCCTTGTAGATTATCCGGAGTACCCGGGGCTTCCAGGCTGCTCTTGTGTTGGTAGGGAAGGGGGGGGGGGGGGGAGGCTTGTGCGTCTCTTGGTCCCATCAGCACCTTTTGGGTATTTCTTTTTCGTTCATGCTGGAGTACATCTTGTACATTATCCGGAGTACCCGGGCTTCCAGGCTGCTCTTGTGTTGGTAGGGAAGGTGGGGCTGTGGGCGTCTCTTGGTCCCATCAGCACCTTTCGGGTGTTTCTTTTTTGTTCATGCTGGAGTACATCTTGTAGATTATCCAGAGTACCCGGGCTTCCAGGCTGCTCTTGTGTTGGTAGGGAAAGGGGGGGGGGGGGGGGGGTGCGTCTCTTGGTCCATTCAGCACCTTTCGGGTGATTCTGTTTCTTGCTGGAGCACATCTTGTAGGTCATACACGTCAACTGCTTTTCGTGAAAAATGACTCTGGTGTAGACTTTGTAAATCCATGAACTGCATTGCACGAAAAGACTCGCCCTCCATGCTAAGGCCGTGTACACATATATATGCGGAGAAACCTGCGCACAATCCATAAATAAGTAAAAGAAAGAAGGGAAAAGATTTGCGCATGTGTCCGAATTTCCCCTAATCCGTAATTGCTTAATCTTCTTTCTTTTACTTACTTCTGGGTTTCGGTACGGAACTTGCGCTTCTAATGTGTACACGGCTTAACCACAGGGCCGACATGACCAACCATGCCCCAGTGCTGGGGTACATCTTGAATATCGTATGTCCTCTGCACAGCGTGCAAAATGACTGATCTTTGAACTGCATTGCGTGTAAAGACTGACCGAAGCCCCCAGAGGTAGGTATTAGGTACTTTATAGTCACATCTCCAGGTGGGAGCAACCCGAATTTCGCAAAGACGCCTCTGTGACTATAAAGTACCTAATGCCTAATACCTTAAAATATGGCACTGGTCAGGGTTGTTCAACTTCAAGGCAACATTTTCCGTGACCAGTGATCCATTTGCGGCATTGTTTTTCTTTCTGTTAATAGAATTACTGTGATTTGCAGGACTAAAATATATTTTGTTGTATTTTGTCGCTTGTTACGTATTCCAATAAACATTCCATCGAAAAATATATTGGTCTAAAATATGCTGTTGTATTTTGCCGCTTGTTACACATATCCCCATAAACATTCCATCATTTGTTTTTTAAATTCCATTTTGAAGCCTCAGCTGAATTTTCATATCAGTAATATAAGCAATGATTGTTAGATTTCTGTTATTAGAATTAAAAATACAATTTTTATTATTGTAACTTAAAATTTGTCTTGTTACATGAAACATATTAGATGAAAACAAATCCAATCAAAAATACAGCATGGTACAGTGGAACCTCCCTTATAAGACCTTCAAAAATCATCGAAAATAGGTCAAGATGTGCCACCCCCCCCTACATTTCTCCGTTAATTGTATTTTTCCGTTATTGCCTTTCTTACCATACATAAAGCTGTATTTTAGGAACATTTTTAGCTAAAAACCTTTTTGGAATATTAACCCTATCCCTAACCCTAACCCTACCCCCCACCCCATAAGACGGAAAAACGCAAAGAACCACAACTACTGCAGTACATAGTGGGGGGTAGGGGTAGGGATAGGGATAGGGATAGGGTTAGTATTCCAAAAAGGTTATTAGCTAAAAATGTTCCTAGAATACAGCTAAGCTTTATGTATGGTAAGAAAGGCAAAAACGGAAAAATACAATTAAGCGAGAAATGCAGGGGGGGTGGCACATCTTTACCTTTACGGAGAGGTAATTTTAATGAGAAGGGCAATGTCTCAGAGAAGTAGGCCTTATGTGGGAGGGAGTCTTATAATGGGAGGTCTTATAAGGGAGGTTCCATCCACTGTACTGTATTTTTGATTGGATTTGTTTTCATCTACAACTTGGGCAGGAAATTCTTGCTTCTTTTTGATGGATAACTATATTATTAGAAGTGTTGAATTTTATTTTTGTTTTGAAAGCAATTCATTTTATGTAAACGTGTTGTGTTTACATTGCAAATGAGAAAACACTTATTAAGAAACCCCTTTTTTTTGGGGGGGGGGGGGGTTGTTTGGTTTTTTAACAGTTGATCATGACAGCAATTTTGAATGAATTATTATCTACCCATGGGGATACCGGGGGGTCTTTCGTAAAAATAGTTCCTCCACCTTCTGTGCTTGTAACTTCCTCTAATCTGCCACTCTTTGACTCTGCCTTTTCCCCTTTGCTTTCTATCATCTACTATCTTTCTGACTTATCGGCCCATTCTCCTGCCTTTCATAAAAAAAAATCTTCCAAACAACTCTTCTCCCTTGAGCTCCTCCGAAATCGGAATGTGTCGGCTGTACGCAGCGGGGAGACCAGTGAAAACTGAAAACCGGACACATACGTACCTTGCCCATTATGGCCATATGGCCTGGGAACGCAGAAGAAGAAGAAGAATATTGAATTATTCTGTGTGTCTGTCACAGAAGGATAAAGTGTAAGGGGGTGATGGTGAGTTTAACGTCCAATTAGTCGTTGACAGTATAAAGTAGCGTATATATAACTAATTTTGTGATGATATGAAATTGAAAGCCCTCGAGGATATATGTCACCAATAAACTTGTAAATTTACAAAATTCTTTTTATGCTTTTTGTAGAGCTTTTTTTGTTTGTTAGGCCTCGTACACAGTTGACAGGAAAAACCCGTTCACAATCCGTAAATAAGTCAAAGAAAGGGTAAAAGTTTATCGGAATTTAGGGGAAATTCGGACACGTGCGCAAATCTTTTCCCTTCTTTCTTTTACTTATTTACGGATTGCGCACGGGGGTTTCCGCACAGAATTTCCGCATGCATGTGTACGCACCCTTATTGTTGTCATACTAAGCATTTGGTCATATATTTTGTGTATGTACTTTTGCTTAACCCTTTCAATAGTTTCATCACCACTGTCGCCTCTCGGCACCACAATGATTTAACACCCATGTCACTGAAAAGCATTGAATGAGAGAGAGAGAAAAATGGAGTTTTACGTCCTCTCGGTCTAGAACAGACACATATGGGACATTTGTAAATACAAAGATGGTGGGAACAATACTGGAGGCAATGCCCAGAGGCAGTGCAACACCAGTAAAGTCCCGATTTTTTAACCAATGCAGATATGTGTAGCAGTAACCACGCCTCGGTTAAGCCTCATTGGCTATGGTACTGCCACAATATAAACTACTAGAACAAAAAAAAAGCATTGAATGAGGGTCTGTTAACCAATTACATGTATCCTATGTTCTTAATTTTGGGAGGTCCTCACAAAACAATTTCTCTACCTAGTTAAGTTTTGTGGAAATTTTGGCTGACAAAATGGCTGGCATTGAAAGGGTTAAGTTAAGAAAAAATAATTATCAGTTTCTTGTTAAATTTACAACAAAAAATTGATGCACGCCAAGGCACTGCCAAAATAACATTATAAATATAACGTTAACCCTTTAGTTCCGTGAACGTTCGGGAACGTTCAGAAAAAACCCGGATCGTAAATGCCGAGAACGTTCGGGAACGTACGGATTCCACGTGGCCGCTTTGGGCGCTTCCATTTTGTTTCTATCACATGGCAGTCACGTGGACGCTTCAGCCTCGCTTTCGCAATAGATTACACTTCCGCCCTGTTGCTTGCAATGGCTTCTAGGCCGATTGGTTTGGAAGATATGAATTTTTGAAAATTAGTGACCGACTTAAAATGGTAAATTTGTAAAGATAAAAAAAAATCATTTATCGATCTTTGATCGATTGTTTACTTTGGTCTGTTTTATGCCGGTATATAGTAGGGCGTAAATCATCAATAAAAACAAATTCAACTCTAGAGTTGAGGTTATTGTTTGTCTTTTTTTAAAATTTGGGGGGGTCTTTCTGTATAAACTGCAATATTGTCCACAACTGATCTTTTTGTTGTTCTTTACTTCAGTTGCTGTTTAACTGGTTGACATTAGGTATTTGGTACTTTATAGTCACAGAGCCGTCTCTGTGAAATTCGCGTTGCTCCCACCTTGAGAGCGCGTCACAGCCAACTTTTTTTTTTTCATGCGATTTTTGTGTGACTGATGAGGAAGGAAAGGTTGGGGGGGGGGGGGGGGGGGTGTGTTAAAATTTTGACCAAATGACAACTTTTTCGTTGCCACTGGGTTTAACGTGTACTAAGTGCATGGGCACACGGGACCTCGGTTTATTGTCTCATCCGAAAGACTCCACGTTCAGACCGAAATACTATTGGCAACATTTTTGTGTGTTTTTTTAGTCTAATATTAATAATCGTGTTACCTATGCACGATCTTGATGCATTTTGTCAGCAGGATCCGGTCATGGATATAAACGCCAAATCTTTGTGTAATGACGCTTTATGCTTTATCATGATGGGTTTTTCTTCTTGTTATTCTGTTTTGTTCACGTTTATTTTATGCAAATGCTATCTTTATCATGTTGCGTGGATGTTTATACAGAACAAAATGTTAGTAAAATTGAAAGAAATTTGTTTTATGTTATTGCTAACAATTATTTGTGTGTGTGTGTGCATACATGTGCCTTTTTATACTGGAATAAATTCTAAAAATCCAAAACAAAACAAAAATACGAATAATGATCTTTATGTCTGTTACAGTTTAAATTCCAAGGGGTGTATATTTTTACACTGATTTCAATATTTTTAATTTTACCAGAAACTGAATTTCAATTTTTTTTTTAATTCATCCCAAAAATAAATTGAACACAAGCGATTTGGGGCGTTTTGAACTTTAGTTGTTCTATCTTGGAAGTTGACAAAGGCAATGTAATAATTTTACAAGGCTTATCACACTCAAACTGTCTCTGTCTATCATTTTAACTGTCTGTCTGTCTCTTTATCTCTCTCTCTTAACCTGCCCCCCTGAATCGTCCGACGGGGCTCTGCCCCTGTACCCTGCCGGGGCCATGGGTCCCTGCCTTTCATATTTTTTTTCATTTGAGGGAGTTACACCCATGTTTATTGTAGTGTATATTTGCATTTTAGGGGGGGGGGGGGGGGGGGGGGGGGGGTTGCAAGCTTTGTTTGGTCAAATTGCATCATTTAAGTCTTTCACTAATTAATGCTCTGTGCTATAGGGTGCAATGATGACGGTGTCATGTAATACATTGTTTTTGTGTTTCTTGTAATTTTGTTCAGGTTGTTTGTAAGGTAAATACATGTGGGGTGTTGTCCACAGTAGCTTTTCTCAGCTCCTTTCAGTTCATGCCTTTTGTTAATACTCGTCACCAGCATAAACCAATTTAAAGCGTTTTATCCATTAGGCTTACATTGGTTTATGGTGGCATACCACTTGTAAGGTCTTTTCCTATCCCTAACCAAACTCAATGATAAGAATATTTGCCTCTGTTAAAAGAAATAACTTGAAACAAATAGCTCTCTGTGGAAAACTGAATGGAGCTAGAATGAGGGGAATTAGTGTACTGTGTGTCGACGTGTTTGACGTTCACTGTGGTGAACAGTCCTGAGAAAACCATTGCTGTTGGACGGGACTTTAAGCGGTGTAAAAATAAATACATTAAATTAATGCTTTACATTTAATCCACTAACAATATTTTGCAATGCAGGCATGGTAGACCTCCGCGAATCGCGGAAAATCCGCGAAAGTGAAATTGACCACAAAAAAAGAAAAAAAGCTGGGGTAAAAATTCGCTCGGGTGCCTAAACATTATGTGCGTTAAAACCTATGCAATCGCTTCGCGGAACCGGATGTGAATGACTGAACAAGCAACTTCCCGCCGAAGTTAGCAGTCGTGCGCGGCCTAGTTCACGCCACACGTTTCCAGATTTGTGATCCTAGTGCTTCTTTTTCTTCTTCTTCTTCTTCATTTTGACGCCCAACTTCATCATTTTAGTTTGAGTCGACATCTTTCAAATGAAATGCAGAATCGGTTGGATATTCTTCCGCGAAACCCACTTTGCCCCCACTACCATGCCTGACAATGTGAATATATGCTGTGGATATAAATACCAAGCCAGACTGTTCAGACTTTCTGGACCACTACTCAGGCGTCAGAATAGCCTGAAGTCCAGTCCTCTGAAAACTGCAGTGAAGGGGCCCGCCGAGGCCCCAGACTAAAGACGGACAACACTGAAATCGGTTCCCAATGTGACTGAAAAGGCTTAACCCTTTCACCGCCAATGTCGCATTTTTGCACCACAATGATTTAACACCCATGTCATTAACTCTTTGGTTTCTGTATTTAGAGAAGTTTCAACTACTGTTCATTCCTGAGAACCTCTTTAGCTGCTGAGAAATGTTATCCCGTTGATTCCTACGGGCCTCTTTTGCTCGTGATATCATGCAACATGATGCAACTGTTATTACTTTGCTCTTCTATAATTGCAATGCAATGAGGGTTTCTTACTGGGGCAAGTATTGTTTATGAAAGTGAAACAGGCTGCTGAAAGCATGCCGCATATTCACTGTAACATAACACCCCTTTATACAGTTTGACTCTCTCTGGAAACCCAGGAATAGGGAGATAGAGCACTCTATAAAGCTAGGAATCTGCAGTTGCTCCCATTCAACCTCCAAAGCGGTTCTCAGGAACAGAAGAGCTAAAAGCCTTGAATCATGGTCTGTCAGTGTCATCCAATGACCTTGTGTTCTTAATTTTGGGAGATAAGGATAAGCCTTATTTAAAACATGTCACAGACTGATCCCCAATATTGCTGACGACATCTTTTTTACTACCCAGGTAAGTGTAATGGTAAATTTTGGATGAAGGATGGCTAGCGTTGAAAGGGTTGATACAATTAGAAATCACATTAAAACTGATATTTTATAGAAAAATAAACCTGAATAAAAAGACAAAACCTCTGATAGTAGAAGACAAAACCTCTGATAGTAGAAGACAAAACCTCAGACAAAACCTCTGATAAACCTCTGATAGTAGAAGACAAAACCTCTGAAGTAGAAGACAAAACCTCTGATAGTAGAAGACAAAACCTCTGATAGTAGAAGACAAAACCTCTGATAGTAGAAGACAAAACCTTAGTAGAAGACAAAACCTCTGATAGTAGAAGACAAAACCTCTGATAGTAGAAGACAAAACCTCTGATAGTAGAAGACAAAACCTCTGATAGTGACCTCTGATAGTAGAAGACAAAACCTCTGATAGTAGAAGACAAAACCTCTGATAGTAGAAGACAAAACCTCTGATAGTAGAAGACAAAACCTCTGATAGTAGAAGACAAAACCTCTGATAGTAGAAGACAAAACCTCTGATAGTAGAAGACAAAACCTCTGATAGTAGAAGACAAAACCTCTGATAGTAGAAGACAAAACCTCTGATAGTAGAAGACAAAACCTCTGATAGTAGAAGACAAAACCTCTGATAGTAGAAGACAAAACCTCTGATAGTAGAAGACAAAAACCTCTGATAGTAGGAGACAAAACCTCTGAAGTAGAAGACAAAACCTCTGATAGTAGAAGACAAAACCTCTGTCAGAAATTCTTAATTCTCTGACATTTGCAAATCCTCTGACAATTCTGATGCCTGACTCGGACCTGTTTACCCTCCCGGTTTTGCCGGAATTATCCCGGGAATTTGCAAACATTCTGGGTAAAATAATAAATTCCGGGTGAACGCTAAAAATCCCGGGATTTCGAAAAAACGTCTTATTATTTGTTTCCGTTTGTATGAAAAGACGCTAGGGTTGACTGAAACCTTGGAGTGATAGGGTGAAACGGCCAAAAGTTAAGCAGAAGTTTTCTCAAAAGTATTTGAAAGTGCCAGGAATAACAAGTTCGCGTTTGGGAGACGAGCATGCACACTGCAAGTATTGCAACGTGGACTTCAAAATTTCGCACAGTGCGCTCGCAAGATACGTTTTAAATCAAGGTTTTATTGCGAGTCGTGTACCGACGTGAATTCTGTTTTTTTTTCCCCTCAAATTCTGGGTTTTTCTGTGGCTAATTCCAGGTTGTTCATTATAAGGGTAAACAGGTCTGCTGACTACTGTATTTCTTTGTAAATTATGCTGTTATGCTCTAAAATACGTTTATATTTCTTTGTGTCACTTAATGCATTTTGTTTTCTCTCACCCCAAACGTATATTTACTGCTGTTTACCGGGCTTATAGTTTCAGATATTTGTTTTCTTGACAGGCCTTATTTTAAAAATAATAATCTTTGAACAAACAGCAAAGTATTTTTTGTGTGCTGCTGTCAATAAAGCGTCAAATTATTCCAAGAATTAAAACTCTAAGGCTCGACATGTGATAGTGTGGAGGAGACCGGTTTTTTTAATTTTTTAATCAAAGCATTCTATGTGTTCTTCCAAGAACGATTATTGCGCCTGCAAGTGCCTATGCTGCATGTTTTTTGGGGGGTGTTTTTTCCCTTGAATATTTTATTTTTATTTTGTATTGATTTTTTTTCTTTTTAACTCACTTGTCTTTTCCTAGTTGGAGATAATAAAAAAATAAAAAAAGAAGTAACAGATTTTTGTATATTCTCATATAAAACACACACACACACACACACTCTCTCTCTCTCTTTCTCTCTCTCTCTCTCACACACACACACACTCTCTCTCTCTCTCTCTCTCTCTCTCTCTCTCTTTCTCACACATACACACACATACACATGCGCACACGCAAGATTAAACATTTCGTCGGTGAAATTCAAAAACCTCGTATCTCGATTTTGGGGGTTTTGAGTTAGATACATAGCTCTCTAATTTTTCCCACCACCTTCCACCAAAAGCTTGTATCTCTAACGACTTTCTATCTGGGGTAAATGAGGTTGTGAAAATAGAAGAAAAAGTCATAAGTCCAAAATTCAGATCTAATTAAGGACAAAAACCTTGTATCTTCGTTCTTTTCAAGTCTAACCAAAAAAATGTGAGACATTTTAGCGAAATGCAGGAGTAAACTCGCAATGTCTTGAACAACATATTCATCATACTGGTAGTTAATCAATTGTGGTCAACACAGTTAATTTTTTTTTTTAATTCATTTTTCTCAAAACTACCAAAATTGAGATGCGAGGCTTTTGATTTTTCACTGACGATTTGTATTTACTGACATTCCTTTGTAATTGTACTTATTAAACTAAGTAACTTAACATTTTAACAATATTGTATTGAAATTTTCTTTTCGAATTTTTTTTGGGCGGGGAAACATCTTTCCATTTTCAATGTTTTCTATCAATTTGAATTTTTTTTTCCCTTTTGAAATCCCAAATGCAATCAAGCGGACCTCCATTTTAAGACTTCCAAAAAAAGTTAGGAAAAACTGGTCTTAAATTGGAGGTGGTCTTATAACATATAGGTCATTTCAGCATCCGTTTCCAAAAAATCGGTCTTAAATGAGAGGAGGTCTTTTAAAATTAAAGACCCACTGACCCACCACGATTAAGTCCCTTCGTTTTGTCTGGGTAGCTCTGACCCACATACGAATGCCCCCCAACTTCAAATTGAGGCTGCTCTTTAAAATGTTTTGTTTCTCAATTTGGGGGCATTTGTATGGGAGTCAAACCTGGTCAAAACAAGTCGTAAAAATATAAATGACATCAATTTTAAAATGACGCAGTGTTCTAAGTGATGTAAGTCTAATCAAACATGAGAGCTGGGGGTCTACCTGAAGGTGGAGTAACTCCCCCTGTTTGATTGAATTCTAAGGCATGATCACTCCCACACACCATGAAATTACGGGTGTAAATTTTGACAAAATGACAACTTTTTTGTTGCCACTGGGATTAACGTGTGCTAAGTGCATGGGCGCATGGGACCTCGGTTTATCGTCTCATCCGAAAGACTCCACGTTCAGACCGTAAGGCCTAGTGCAAAGTGAGAGGAAAAATCCACTGTACCCAGGTTCGAACTCGGGTTTACTTGACACGAAGCGAACGCGTTACCACTGTGCTGCTCTACAGATGCAAGTTAGACAACTTAGAGCAGTGTATGCATACACACGCACACAAAAATTCATGTGTACATGCCCAAGAAATGCCAATTACAACAGACTACAAACATCTGATGTAGTAATCATCCAGGGTATGCATCTTTTGATATCATGTTCATGCATAAATTAAAATGCATTGAGCAATTCATTCAGCTTTTAAGGGCCGACATCTTGGAACAAATTTCCTCTGTCCCTCCGTCAGCGACCAACCCTCTCTGCTTTCAAATCTAACCTCAAAACCCACCTGTTCCCCCCGTCATTGAGGCTCCACTCTTTCTCTTCTCTCTCTTGCCTTTAGGACTGTTTCTGCTGCATACCATTTATGTCATACGTGCGTGTTCGCTTTGTATTGCATTTTTGTTTGAATGCGTTATGAATGCTTGTGTGTGCGCTTTGATTTGATTTCTGTCAAGATTAAGCGCTGTATAAATACTGTGTGTTGTTGTGTGTGTGTTTCAAAATTGAACATGTTTTTCTATCATTCCCTCAATATCTCTTTTATTTACTCATTTCATATAAATACATATAACGTTGGTTGGGGAAAAAAATGTTATCTCAATTTTTTATATTTTTTTTATATAGATACATAGTCAGCTCTCTCATTTTTCCCGCCACCTTCCACCAAAAGCTCGTATCTCTAATGACTCTATCTGGGGTAAATGAGGTTGTGTAAAATGGAAGAAAAACTCGTAAGTCCCAAATTCAGATCTACTTAAGGACAAAAACCTCGTATCTTCGTTATTTTCAAGTTTTTTTTTTTAAAAAGAAGTAATTTTAACAAAATGCAGGATTGAACTCGCAATGTCACTGAACTCGGAATGTCTTGAGCAACATAATCAATTGTTCTTAAAACTATGTTACCAAAATTGAGATAAGACGTTTTTTTTAATTTCACTGACGATATGCTATTATGTTTCTGGGTACAACTGGACTATATTTGCATGATATACTTACATTATCCTTATCATACTTTATCTGCAATTGAAAAATATTGGGCGGCAATTATTATATTTTTTTCTATGCATATATGATAATATTCTTGCAATAGTTTTGCTTCAATAAAATGTATTAAACAAACTGATCTGCATGTTTTGTTATGTGTTTATTTGGTGTTGTGTTGATATTGTTAATATTTTGTTGTTAGTTATTTGGTGTTTGGTTGAGATCTCCCCCCGCGGGTTTCCAAAAATTAATTAAAGGTGGGGCATTCTATATAGGGTTAGTACTGTAGTAATTTTTTTTATTTTTTTTGCAGTCCCATCTTCTGGGCCGTACAATGGCGTTGCTCCCACGCCGCTCATTCCGAATCCCAATCCGCAGCTACACCCCGGTTTGTTCAAGTCGCAGAATCTGAGACCAGCAGTCCAAGGGGAGCGAATCTATGTTAGAGCGTCAGGAAGCAACCAACCGAGGAGACGCTGCACTTCTGCTGAGTCACTTCGGTGGAGTTCAGTGGAGCCTGTTCAGGACACCACCTACTAAGCCCCCTACTGATGACACTATTATCTTAGTCGCGGAGCCAGCGTGAGTGAGGTCCTCCTCCGAGGGCGCCACCACGACCGTCCACCGACAGCTCCCCAGAACACACTGATCCCCATGACTTTGACCCGAACGCACCAAGGCATAGACTGTAGTAAATTAATCGAACAGCTGATTCCTCAGTCACAATGTCTACTTCTTATTTGCTTCACCGTGTCTATTTTGTATTTATTTTATCCACAAATTAACAGACAACAAACATCACTCTTTATTCTGGAAATTCTCCTTACATTTCTGGCGAAGCCAACCCTCAAACCTTTTTTTCCCTGATTGTATTTAATGCGATTGTCTTTTGCAATCACAGTGACCATTTTCTCCTGCCTTTTATGTTTTGCTCTTTTTTTTTTTAAAGCTTTTAAATTAATTTTTCATGAGCTTGCTCATTTTCATACTGGAATGGATTTGAAGCCATTTTTATTTGTTGGAACCAATAATCACCCTCAGCTCCCACCAATTAGCAGAAGCTGACTCATGATGTTTTCATCTCTTGTAGGCATATGTGTTTGGGCACGTGAGCAAGGTGTATACATGGATGTGTATGAGAGAGAGAGAGAGAGAGAGAGAGAGAAAGAGGGACACACAGACAAGCAGGCAGGAAGATAGAAAGTAGAGAGAGAGACATTATAGTGTGCATGCTTGTGTGTGATGCGTGCATGCTTTGTGTGTGATGCACGAGTAAGTACGATTTTCAACGTATAATAATGAAACGCAAACAGTGACCTAAAAAAACAGTACATGAAGTAGCAAAGAAAAGACGAGAGGAAACAAGACAGTCGACGAAGCACGTGACACTCGCTCTTTCTCAAATGACCACACTCCTTTATAACAACCAGTTCAAGGACAACAACGGTTTAATGTCATTGTGTATTGCATGGATAGACATAAAGAAGAGAGGTCGAGGGACAGATTCGCTCTACAATACACGTTGGTCTTTAGAGCCACGGACAGCAGAGGGTCTTCATGTATCTTACCACCCTTTTCTATGGACAGGCATTAGAATAGTGTTCAATCCTCTGAACATCGCTGTATTTTTTTTTAAAACGGAAATCGCCGATAACAGACCAAAATTGTGTTAGTAACAATCAGTTCAAAATGCTATTTTAAGATAACGATCTCACTCGTGGAAAACGTCAACACCTCTGGCACCAGGAACAAATCCTCTGGCAGCAATTCTTAATCCTCTGAAATTTGCAAATCCTCTGACAGTTCTGATGCCTGTATGGAGCATGCCAATACAATTTTGCCCCACCCCCCCACCCCAACAACAGATGCAAATGTTTTGATTTTGTACATGGTCAGATATAGAATTTAAACTCGTACACACGAAAGTGGCATATTATTGAGGGTGAAGTTAGTATTTAAACCCACGATTGGAGACTTAAGTTTCTATACATCATTGGCAGAAAAGTCATCAGTGTTTGTAACTTTCTCCCATATTTAGACAAAGGTGCTTTTCCCTAACAGTATGTTCTTCTTCTTCGATGACCGCTCAGTTTCCGGCCAATTTTGAGCGCAGATGCGTCATGCTGTATTTTATGACAAATAACTCCGTTTAATAGCACGGAAAGGGACGCAATCTGATATTTGTCACGCACTTCTGGAAGCCTTAAGTTAATAATTCGCAATAAGGGGCCAACTCACGCGTGCAATTTGAGTCGTACGACTAGCCAACTGTGATGAACTCTGTGAAGCATGACTCTAATATAACACTTACTGACTAAACGAATCCTATGAAATCCTCTCATTTTCATTCACTATTTGTGTAGGTCCCAAATACACGAATCTAATAAAACCTTTAATACAAAAGTACATAATATTTCACCCGCTACGTGTTCAAGGGCATACAAATATAGCGAAAGAAACTAGTAGGATTACATTGGATTCACATAGACAATGGCATTTCACGAGAATCATGCTCCACAACCGTCGCAGTTGGATAGTCGTACGACTCAGCTGCGCGTGTGAGTTGGACCTTTGCATACGATAGCAGTTCGTATGGACTACTGACATCACTAAAGTTAAGAGCCACTGGTTCGAAACACTAAAAAATAGCCATTATCGAGGCATGTTGAAACAGTGCTTCGTATTGTCGAGAGAAAAAAAAACACATACAAAAACGCCTTTTTAGGCCAGAGAACGAGCATAGATCGTGACAGGATGGATGATCATGATTCATGATTATGAATGTGTTGTATGTAGCATATCTCAATAACTGAAAAATAAAATAGTAGGTTACTTAGCAAAATTAAGAACTTTTCAAATGTATTCAACGTTATCTTTTCCTTGCATCGGATAAGGTAAGGGCATGCTGACGTATTCATACAAGCTCAACATTAATTTTGATATGGATATTGAATAATTAAATTGTTAGTTTAAAAAACAAACAAGTCGTCTTTTATAGACATCAAGGTATTTTCGAAATAAACACTATACAGTGCTCGTAGGACACAGTTGGTAAAGATCACTGTCGACACACTGGTTAAAAATTCAAAATTGGATGCTAAAGATGTCATTGCAAAAAAATGTCACAAAGGTATTAGAAGCGTATCAGCAATATGGAACAGGACGCCGGCACCACACACCCTCTCCACTGTTCACAGCTCAGTGACTGCAGCCAGCGCCACTCCGGAGCAACAAAGAAGGACATAGGAAGAAAAGAGAGAAAGATAAAGAGACAGAAGAAAGACAGACGACTATGCAGCCTAGAGAGAAGGCTGTCCTCAGGATCCTATGAAGTCCAAGGAATCTGAAACAGGAAAAACATTTCACTTATATTTATAAACTATCAAAGTAAAAAATATTAAAATTTAAAAAAATATACGGACGTATGTGTGTAAAGTAATGGAATCTGTTTTACGTGACAATATTGTAGAGTTTTTCCAGACATAATCTATACTCAGATTGTCATGCTTTTATGAATAAAAGGACCATGGTTTTATGAATAAAAGGACTTCATGGTTTTATGAATAAAAGGACTTGTCTTACCCAGCTAGTACAGGTAATATAATATTTCATTGCTATATCTTAGACAATGGAGAATCTATAAACGTGGTGTATTTAGATTTTAAAAAGGCTTTTGACACTGTCCCGTATGAGAGATTGCTAATTAAATTGTCAGCGTACGGAATAGAACTATTAGAAGGCAAATCATTAAAGTGGATTAAAGGATTCTTGTCTCAAAGAACACAACGGGTTAGAGTTGGTAAGTCTTACTCAGAAGAAGCAGAGGTCCTTAGTGGTATTCCCCAAGGTAGCATATTAGGCCCTGTCTTATCAGTGATCGCGCTATGAATTTTGAAAACCAGTCACCCATCAGCGACAATGTCCCCCAACAACCGGTGTCAAAACCAGTCCCAGGGAAACCCAAACCGGTGAAAACCACAATACCAAAGCCTCTGTTAGAACAATGTATCAGTCCTAGCCAAAATGGAGCAGTCCCTGGGACTGACAGGTCAAATATTAGTCAGTATTTTGTTTTTGCAATCAGTATTTTACTGATAATTACCAGTGAACGCGACCACTGCTTATTCACAATATTCATAAATGATCTACCTGATAACACAAGTAGTGATTGTAAGATCTTCGCAAATGTCACTAAAATTTACAATTCTAATAACAAAGATAGGCCTATATTACAGGCAGATCTGTACACTTTACAGGAGTGGTCAAACACTTGGAAGTTATATTTTAATGTTAAAAATAGAAAGTAGTGTGTTATGATAAATAAGTACCTGTCATTAAATATCTACCTCTTGCATGCGAACTGTACCCAACTAACCCTATCCCTAACCCTAACCCTATCCCTAACCACGGAAAGAACCAAGAAATAGAGCAGGAGGGTGTAAATCTACATATTTGCCGAGAAATCGATGTACAAATCCATTCACTTAGTTTCGTAAAATTCACAATGGCGGACAAACAAACGATTCTGATTGGCTACGCTAGGACTACTTCCGGCTAGGACTACTTATCTCATAGAGGTAAAAATACACCGCCACAAGTGCATTGCAAGAAACGAAAACCAAAACATGAATATTTCATGAAAATTAATAACAGTATTGATAAAATTGACGAAAGTGAACAGGAAAAAGATTTGGGTAGTATAACTTTTGACGCTGGCTAAGTTTTGATGAACACATAATAATAGGTAATGTTACTTAACATTATTTAATTACAAGGCGAACCAAATGTTAGGACTAATAAAAAGGTATTTGATTACCTAAATAAGGAAGTCGTTGTGAAGTTGTATATGGCATTAGTAAGACCGCATCTTGAATATGGAAAAATAGTATGGTTTCCAGCTCTTAAACGACAAAGTAGTTCCTTGGAAAAAGTCCAAAGACACGAAAACCAAAAAATGAGTCAAAGCGTGTAAAAATATGACTTTCAAAGAATAACTTAACTTCCTGGACTTGCATTCACTAAAGGATAGAATGATGAGATGGCCTCATTCAAGTAAAAATGATTTTAACCACATAGACGACATGGATTTACAAATTTCTTTGTGTTAAGTTCTGTAGACAGAACTAGGAAGGGTTTTTTTTCCTTCAGAAGTGTTCTAAGACTAACATTCGGAAATGTTCGTATTCTAACAGGATTGTACAATTCTGGAAATGTTTACCATCTATATCTATATCTAACATTAAGTTTGCACCAAGTACTAATATGTTTGAAAATCTTCTGCATAAAGAACCAAACATCAAATTTAAAAAAAAAGGAATTGGACGAATAAAAATATTTGCCATTCCTATTTTTTTTTTAAAAGATATCTATTTGTAGCGTAGGGAAATTACTGCAAACCACCAATAAAAACTAAAAAATCAAGATTTAAGAAGAAGATAACGGCATGCAAAGGCCGCGAGGCCCACATCAAGCCCTCATAACTACAACTACTACTACTTTTATTACAACCGTTTATGCGGAATAACACACTGAACAAAAATAAAAACAAATATAAATTTGTTGAAGAGGCTTAAGAGTTATCACTGCCATGGGAATAAAACGTCTAAATGTAACAGAATGTTGCGAGGGTTCAGAATGAAAATAAGTGTTTATCAATATTTGAAAAGATGTTTTCTCTGACTGTGCTCAGGTCTTTCTCCCCTCCCTCTCCCCCCTCCTTCCAATGTGTAAGTTCTTTTGTGTGTGTGTGTGTGTGTGTTGTGTCTATGTGTGTTACTCAATTTAACGTCTAAGGCGATGATCTTATTGGTGTCTATGTGTGCGTGTGTATGTGTGCGCGTTCTCTCTCTCTCTCTCTCTCTCTCTCTCTCTCTCTCTCTCTCTCTCTCTCTCTCTCTCTCTCTCTCTCTCTCTCTCTCTCTCTCTCTCTCTCTCTCTCTCTCTCTGTGCGCGTGTCTGTCTGTGCGTGTGTATGTGTGTGTCAAGTCAAGTTAAAATCATCCGTGTGTGCGCGCGTGCGTGTGTGTGTGTGTGTGTGTGTGTGTGTGTGTGTGTGCGCGCGCGCGTGTGTGTGTGTGTGTGTGTGTGTGCGCGCGCGTGTGCGTGCGCGTGTGTGTGTGTGTGCCTGCCTGTTTTCACATGTGCGAAAATAGTTCTTTAGATTTACGTGTTGTCAATATAATACTGGATGAAAAACAGCGTTGTTCTTCTTATGCTCGAAATAGGCCTACACGTTAATATTATTCACTCTTTCACCATGGCAACACAATGATATGCACGTCATGTTATGACTGGCATATCACTGTATTGTTGCCAAAATATTCACAGATTAAAGAAAAATACCATCAGTAACCCACTGTAAAATGTCAGGGAAAAACCGTTCCAAATTGTCTGAATAGGCGCATAGGAATCGTCAAAACGCTCTGTCAAGGCTGCATGAAGTCTTCATGCTTATGCATGAATAAGTCTGCATAAGATGTTCAATAAGTCTTCATGAAACTTCTTGCACTTGCAATGAAACTCAAATGAGACACCTGATTCATGAAGAAAAATCTTTCATGAATAAACATGAATATGAATCTTCAAGAACTTCTTGAAGTACAGTTTCATGAACAATGTGTATCTTTATGAATAAGTCTCATTTGAGTTTCATTGCAAAAGCAAGAAGTTTTTTTAATTGTACTTCATGAACATCTTGAAGAATTTCTTGCATAAATCATGAAACATTCAAAAGCTTTTCGACAGGGTCATTACACCAGTTATCAAGGTCAAAATGGGAGCCTGTTAGTGTTACAGTGTTAGTGTTATAACTTATATTAGACAGCTCACAAGAAATTCAGTTGATCAAAGATCAACAGGAGGCTAAACAGTGTTGTATTGCACTTCAAAAGTGTAAAATAATAATGAACATGTCTTTTCAAAATATCTTCAACGTGATGTAGTTGGTTACCTTAGGAAAGAAGAAGAGAAAAAGTGACATAACATATGAACGTGTCATAAAAGACGTTTGTCATCGATCGCTCAGACAGGAACAAAAAGAAGTTCAACACAATAAAGCGAGATTATATTGCTGAAAATGTAGGTTTAGTTCTGTAAGCAGATGAGATTCATCTTCCAAAGTATTTGTGATCCTAAGTTGTTTAAAAAATATACTTATGGAGAGTTCACGTTTCCAAGATTTTGTTTCACAATGTCAGAAAAGGCTTTTAAATAACAAAATGCTGTTTTCGTTAACACATAATGAGAGTGACATGAAAAATAAGAAGCACCAATTGAAACAAATGTACACTTAACACATTTTCATGAAACCAGACAAAGATGATAGGGTTAGGATCAGCCTAGAGTTGTTGTCATGAAACTGAAAGAAACCAGACTTTGAGATCAAGAGTCATAAACATGAAGAGAATAGGATTAGAATCAGCCTAGGGTTGTTGTGAGTAAACTGAACACAAACCCCAGACTTTTAGATCGAGACTCATCAACACGAAAAGGATAGGGCTAGGATCAGCTTAGGGTTGTTGTCATGAAACAGAAAGAAACCAGACTTTGAGATCGAAACACGAAGAGCATAGGGTTAAGATCAGGCCAAGATTGTTGTCATGAAACTGATGAAAACCAGACTTTGAGATTGACAATCATAAAGACGAAGAGAATAGGGTTAGGATCAGCCTAGGAGTGTTGTCATAAAACTGAAATAAACCAGAATTTGTAATTGAGAGTCGTAAACGCAAAGAATATGAGGGTTAAGATGAGCCTAGGGTTGATCAGTAAACTGAAAAGAAGCAGACTTTGAGATCGAGAATCATAAACATGAAGAGGAGAGGGGTAGGATCAGCCTAGCGTTGTCATGAAACTGAAAGAAACCAGACTCTGAGATTGAGAGTCATAAACATGAACAGAAAAGGGTTAGGATCAGCCTAGGTTTGTTGTCATGAAACTGAAAAGAACCAGACTTTTTAAAATGTTATTGCTGTCCCATATGCTGGGTCGTACAGTGGCGTTGCTCCTACACTGCTCATTCTGAATCCCAAAGCGCAGCTACACCCTGGCTTGTTCAAATCGCAGAACCCGAGACCAGCTATCCAAGGGGAGCGAATCTTTGTAAGCCGTCAGAAAGCAAACAACCGAGGAAGAACTAGACTTTGAGATCGAGTCAAAATACAAAGACGATAGAGCTAGGATCAGCCTAGGGTTATTGTCATGAAACTGAAAGAAACCAGACTTTGAAATCGAGAGTAATAAACATGAAGACAACTTTTATAGCGCCTAATCTTTAAGCTCTAAGCACTTTACAGAAATCACTAAAATGAATAGTAAACACAATGAATAAAAAGTATACATCAAACATTGACCAACACCCCCCTTCCCTGATCCCTCAGTCAATTTCTCAATCACGCCCAAATAATGAATGACATAATCTACAGTACACTTTCGCAACCAACTTGAAACACTCACACTGATGGACACTTAAAGACGCCCAGGCCGCACTATTAACAAATCACACCCACACCCACACTTATAACGATAGAGAGAGAAAGAGAACAAGAGAGAGAAAGAGACAAACATACAGACAGACAGACAGAGAAAGACAGAGATGGAGACACAGAGAGAGTCAGACAGAGGGACAGACAGAGAAAGAGAGAAGAGAGAGACACACAAACAGAGACAGAGATATATTATAGGACTGAAATACAGTTGCATGCATCATAAAATAACAACTTACTATAATTTGTACATACAATAGTCACAAAAAAGGCACATTATATTCAATATTAATAAACATTCACCCCCCCCCCCCCACCCACACACACACACACACACACGACACACACGCACGCACACACGCGCATACACACAAACACACACAGACACACACGATTAGTGGAAAAACATTAAATGAATGACACTCACACACATACTAATAAAATAGCATTTTAAAACACTTATAACGTAAAATCATTTTAAAACAGTGAGACAAAATGGATAAAGAAATAAAAATACACAAGTACATAAAATGTACTCCTGTAATGTAAACACGAAAATAATAGAGGATAGGGTTAGGATCAGCTTAGGGTTATTGACATGACACTGAAAATAACCAGACTTTGAGATCGAGAGCCATACAAATTAATAGAGTAGGGCTAGGATCAGCCTAGAGTTATTGTCATAAAACTGAAAGAAACCAGACTTTGACTTTTGAGACAGTCATAAACACGACGAGAGTAGGGTTAGGGTTAGCCTAGGGTTATTGTCATCAAACTGAAATAAACCAAACTTTGACATCAAGAGTCGTAAACATGAAAAGAATAGAGGGGTTAGGATCAACTTGGGTTGTTGTGAAACTGAAAAGAACCAGACTTTGAGATCGAGTGCGATAAAAAATGAATCTGATACGGCAAGGCTCATCCTATAGTCATTGTCAAGAAATTGAAATAAATCAGATTTTGAGATCGAGAATCATAAACACTTAAAGTTTAGGGTTAGGATCAGCCTAGAGTTGTTGTCATAAAACTGAACAGAACCAGACTTTGAGATTGAGTAGTAAACACAAAGAGAGTAGGGTTAGGATCAGCCTAGGGTTATTGTCATAAAACTGAGAGAAACCAGACTTTGAGATCAAGAGTAGTAAACATGAAGAAAATAAGGCTAGGATCAGCCTAGGGATGTCATGAAAATGAAAGAAACCATACTTTGAGATCAAGTCATAAACATGAAGAGGATAGGGTTAGGATCAGCCTAGGGTTGTTGTTGTAAAACTGAAAAGAATCAGACTTTGAGATCGAGAGTCGTAAACATGACAAGGTTAGGATCAGCCAAGGGTTGTCATGAAATTGAAAGAAAGCAGACTTTGAGATCGAGGGTCATAAACATGAAGAAGATAGGGTTAAGATCAGCCTAGGGTTGTTGTGAAACTGAAAAGAACCAGACTTTGAGAGATCGAGAGCCATAAAATTGAATAGGATAGGGCTAAGGTCAGCCTAGGGTTATTGTCGTGAAACTAAAAAGAACCAGACTTTGAGATCGAGAGTCGTAAACACGTAGATGATATGGTTAGGATCAGCTTAGGTTTGTTGTCATGAAACTGAAAAGAAAGAGACTTTGAGATCGAGAGTCTTAAACATGAAGAGGATAGGGTTAGGATCAGCCTAAGGATGTTGTAATGAAACTGAAAAGAACCAGACTTTGAGATCGAGAATCATAAACATGAAGAGGATAGGGTTAGGATCAGCCTAGGTTTATTGTCATGAAGCTGAAAGAAGCCAGACTTTGAGATTGATGGTCATAAACATGAAGAGAATAAGGGTAGTATCAGCCTTAAGTTGTTGACAGGGAGGGTTGTTGTAACGAAACTGAAAAGAACCAGACTTTGAGATCAAGTCATAAACACAAAGAAGATTGGGTTAGGATCAGCCTAGGGTTATTGCCATGAAACTAAAAGAAACCAGACTTTGACATCGAGAACCGAAACACGAAGAGGATAGGGTTA
This sequence comes from Phymorhynchus buccinoides, assembly GCA_017654935.2. Lineage (NCBI taxonomy): Eukaryota > Metazoa > Mollusca > Gastropoda > Neogastropoda > Raphitomidae > Phymorhynchus > Phymorhynchus buccinoides. The sequence goes on from CM065704.1 coordinate 12,393,046, forward strand.
GGATCAGCCTAGGGTTGTTGTCATTAAACTGAAAAGAACCAGACTTTGAGATTAAGAATCATAAACAATGTAGGGGATAGGGTTAGGATCAGCTTAGAGTTGTCATGAAACTAAAAAGAACCAGACTTTGAGATCGAGAGTCGCAATCATGAATATGATACGGTTAGGATCAGCCTATACATGTTGTCATGAAACTGAAATAAACCAGATTTTGAGATCGAGTCATAAACATGAAGAGGATATGGTTACGATCAGCCTAGGGTAGTTGTGAAACTGTAAAGAACCAGACTTTGATACTGAGAGCCACACAAATGAATAGGATAGGGCCAGGATCAGCCTAGGGTTATTGTCATAAAACTGGGAAAAAAAAACAGACTTCGAGATCGAGAGTCGTACGAAGAGGATAGGGTTAGGATCAGCCTACGGTTGTTGTCATTAAACTGAAAAGAACCAGACTTTGAGATCGAGAATCATAAACACGATGAGGATAGGGTTAGGATCAGCCTTGGGTTGTCATGAACCTGAAAAGAATCAGACTTTGAGATCGAGAGTCTGAAGAGAACAGGGCTAAGATCAGCCTAGGGTTGTTGTCATGAAACTGAGAGAAACCAGACTTTGACTTTTGAGATATAGTCATAAACACAACGAGAGTATGGTTAGGCTCAGCCTACGGTTGTGTGAATGAAACTGAAAAGAACCAAACTTGGCTCATGTTCATCTTTGACTGTCAAATGATTGTGTCCGTCTGCTAACCTTTGTACTAGGCCTATAGAGACTTACCCTGCTTCCATAGCTTTTGGTCAGATTGCTAGGCTAAAGCATATTCATGAGTCTCTCAACGGTCGTGTGATGCACACGGATGAAGAAGAAAGGGGGGGGGGTCAAGGAATAGTCAACTGATAAATGAACGTGAGGATAGAAGAATGTAAACTCCATCCGTAAGTATTTCTTCAAAAGAAAGGGTTTGATGAATTTACAATGCCAAGCAATACAGAAAGAAAAAATGTTGTTTCTAATATCCGAGTAATAGCGAAACGAACAGCTTTGCTTCACAGTATACTCCCCCCCCCCCCCCGTCCCCCCCCCCCCCCCCCCCCCCCCCCAAGAGAATATCGTCTGCTAAATGAAATCCATTTGACATGATACATTTCGCTTTGTTTTGAGGCCCTGTAAAGGTTTTTCCTGCCAAAAAGGCGAAACATAAAAATGTTAAGTGTGCAGTCATTTTACTTTTGTTTTTGTTATTATCATGATGAATGCATTTTTTAATTTATCTTTTTTTGACAATGCACTTGCTGTGATTTAGCAAGTTTGGCAAGGCACTTCTGTGATTTTGCAAAGGCTTAAGCAGACGACAGTGAAGGGGTGGGGTGGAGCGTGGAGCCGACAGTAGTAGCTTAGTATAGTTAGCGATTGGCAACCGGGGAGGGGGAGGGGGGGGGGGGGTAGCAAGAATGTTTAAAGGTGGACCCTGACGGATGAGTTTTTGCAAGAAACATGTCGAGATCACCAGAAAGACAGCCTTTTCAAGGATCAGAAAAGTCACTTTGCTCTGGTTTCCTAGAAATTAAACTGTAAAAACAGCGTGATTCCTCTTTGGCAGAGATACTGGAGAAAAGCCATTTTGGATTGGGTGGGTGAAGTTCACTTATTGTGGTTGAAGCGTTTTTTTTTTTTGTAGTGCAGTAACAAACAAAATGGATCTGGTTCTTTTGTTGTGAGTAAAACTCCTTTAGATAAACGGGTAAAGGTAAAGATGTGCCCCCCCCCCCCCCTGCATTTCTCGGTTAATTTGCAATTTTCCGTTTTTGCCTTTCTTACCAAACATAAAGCTGTATTTTATGAACCTTTTTAGCTAATAACCTTTTTGGAATACTGTAACCCTCTAACCCTAGCCCTAACCCTAGCCCTAAGCTTAACCTTGCCACCCACCCAACCCTACAAAACGGAAAAACGCAATCAACCACGACTGTGACAAATGACGCCGTACACTGCAGTACATGGGGGGGGGGGGGGGGGGGGTCCTATTAGATAATGGCCTAGGGTTAGGGATAGGGTTAGTATTCCAAAAAGGTTATTAGCTAAAAAAAAAAGGTTAATGAAATACAGCTTTATGCTTAGTAAGAAAGGCAAAAACGGCAAAATGGAATTAACCGAGAAATGCAGAGGGGGGTGGCACATCTTGACCTTAATTTTTTTTTTTTTAATGCTTGTATTGCAAAACTTTCGTGCAAACGATTTAGCAGCCATCAGAAAAGAGACAGCGCTCGCCTTCTCTTTGAGTGAAAGCATTTGACTTCCTGCTCCTCCGCCAAAGAGGAATCGCCGATTTGACTTATAGAAAACCAGAGCAAAGTAAGTGTTGCAATCTCTGTAAAGGGTGTTTTCCTGGTGATCTCGGCGTGTTTCTTACAAAAACTCATAAGTCAGAGTGCCCCTTTAACGGTGTGCCATTTGAGGCCCTGAAAAGGTTTTTCCCGCCTAAAAGGCGAGGAGTAAAAATGTTGTGTGCAGTCCTTTTATTATTTTTGTTGTCATTTTTATGATGAATGCAGCTTTTATTTATTTTTAACAATGCACTTGCTGTGATTTTGCAAAAGTTTAGCAATGCACTTCTGTGATTTTGCAAAGGTTTAGTAATGGTGGTTGTACACTTTTTAAAAAATGCCAAAATGAGGATGGGCCCTGTCAAGGGTATTATCATCATACAATTCACGCCTCGTTCTTACAACACAAAATTTGTTTTCTTCATAATTCTCTTTGCAGAAGCGTAATAATACACAACTTTAATGTAAAATCGTTTGGCTTTCAAAATTCTGCAATTTTTTTGCATGCTATTCGTATGCTATGCATAATATTTTTTTGGACATGCAAGTTTAAGCAGACGACACAAACTCCAGTGAAAGCAAGACTGCTTACGCACAGAGAGAGAGAGAGAGAGAGAGAGAGGAGAGAGAGAGAGAGAGAGAGAGAGAGAGAGAGAGAGAGAGAGAGAGAGAATGATGAGGTTTAGCAGACGACAGCAACTCCAGTGAAGAAAGTGTGGTGGAAGCACGCACGCACTAGGCCCTACTAGCCTAGCCTAGTTAAGAGAGAGAGAGAGAGAGAGAGAGAGAGAGAGAGAGAGAGAGAGAGAGAGAGAGAGAGAGAGAGGAAGAGAGAGAGAGAGAGAGAGAGAGAGAATTGAATTGAATGAATTTTATTTATAGAGGGTAATAGAGTAAGCAATAACATGCTTTTGTTTTGCTTTGTGTGTGTGTGTGTGTGTGAGAGAGAGAGAGAGAGAGAGAGAGAGAGAGAGAGAGAGAGAGAGAGAGAGAGAGAGAGAGAGAGAGAGAGAGAGAGAGAGAGAGAGAGAGAGAGAGAGAGAGAGACAGACAATCAGACAGACAGAGACAGGCAGACAGACAGACAGACAGAGACAGAGAGCAGGGAGAGAGGCAGGAAAAGGCAGGGCAAAAGACAGAGACAAAAAGAGATAGTATGTGGAAACAAAATTGGAAGCAGTGCAAGGCAGAGAAAAAGAAACAGAGAGAGAGAGAGAGAGAGAGAGAGAGAGAGAGAGAGAGAGAGAGAGAGAGAGATTGACGCAGTCACAGCCTAACTCTGTCGGTTAACATGTTCTGGGACGGTATTCATGTCGAGATAGCATGAGACTTAAGAGATGCTAACTTAGAAGCTCTTCCAAAAGTCCTATTAAATCCTATAGGACATTGGAAGACTTCTAAGTTAGCATCATGCTAAGTCTCATGCTATCTCGACATGAATACCGTCCCTGGTCACCAGTCTGTTAGGCTGATGCATATTCATGAGGTTCTCAATGATCCACCAGCGCGTCGCACCCACGGACCTACATTACATGTAGAGTCGCACGCTCAATTAAAAAGGGCAGACAACTTCAATGACAAAGGGAAGACAACTCTGATGCGCCCAGCAGGTCACGTGCTCATCCATGGACCATGGAACTGGCCCAAATCACGTGATCTTCACAGGCAAAAGTCACGTGATCCCCTTCCCGAAATTAATAGGAGGCTGCCTCTTGGCAGCCTCCAATAATGGGATCTTGAACTTTTGACCCCGTCTGTCTGGGTCATTGTCTGGAATTAGAAACTACAGAAAGAGGGTAAAGCATTGGTGTAGTGATCGTGAGTGTGTCACTGTGAATGCATTGTTGGTGTATGTCTCTCTGTGTATGTGTGTGCGTGTCTGAAATACATGCACAGAGATAGGGATATTGTGAACATAATCTTTTAATCTTTTGATATGTGTGTGTCTTCTGCAAGCAGAAAGAGAGACAGAGAGAGTGTGTATGTGTGTGTGTCATGTGTGTGTCACTGTGTCACTTTGGGGGGGGGGGGGGGGGTGGGGGGGGCTGTGCTGTGCTGCCTTGGGTTTTATCCTTACTCTTAGTCTTACCCGATGTTTTATGGTTTTCGCAAGTACTAAGTAGTATCCGAGTGACTAGTTATGTGTTCAACAGGAATAGTTCACTAGTCTATACAGTGGTAGCACTCCTACTTAGTTAGTATGTTTAGTCCCACTTCCACTGTCCCACCACTGCTAGTAGGCTACAGTAGTAGCCATATAAACGAGCACAGAATCTAACACAATTCAAAAACCTCCTTGGTGGATACACCAACATATCAAAACTACAATATGAGCATGACTAAAACTAAAAGGCAGATTTGCCGAAAACAAAATATAAAAACCTCTCAGCTGTGCAAAAGTTCAAACAAAAATGAACAGGATAGTGAAGAGGCCCGAGGCCTAATGGCCTAACTACCTGACCTGACCTGACCAGTAGTCTTAGTCAAGTTTAAAGTCAGTGAGTACACTAGTAGCAGTCTTTTTTCTTCTTCTTTCTTGTTTCCTGTAAAGCAACCACAGTCACTTCTGACTATTCTGTCGCTGTAACTTTAGGGGAATCTGCGGAAATGCGCACTGAGGTACTACTGAGAAAAAAAATAGTTGACAGTAGAACTAGAAGAAGACAGAAAAGCCTGGCCCAGCCAGCCAGGTTCCGCTGATCGGCCCCTAACGTGATGCCGCACCAAGCGAGAGAATGACCCAGCCAGCCAGGTCCCCGCTAGATCGGGCCCCAACGTGATGCCGCGGGCGTCCATTGGGAAAATAAAAGGGAAAAAAAGAGAGAGAGGTGGGGTGGGGTGGGGTATGTTATTGTGATTTGGAGACCCAGGACACGAAGGTGCCCAAGGTCCCCGCCTCAACAGCCTGCTCCGGGAGGTTGTTCCATGCCTTGATGGTGCGTGGCAGGACACTGGCCTGTCTGTAGTTGTGTGCGGCAGTAGATCTGGGCCAGCTGCTTGGTGTGGGCTCGACGCTGGCGTTGCCGTTGTTGCGTGCCGGTGTGTTTTTACCTCTATGAGATAAGTAGTCCTAGCCGGAAGTAGTCCTAGCGTAGCCAATCAGAATCGTTTGTTTGTCCGCCATTGTGAATTTTACGGATTATGGATTTATGGACTTGTACATCGATTTATCGGCAAATAATTATGTAGATTTACACCCTCCTGCTCTATTTTTTGGTTCTTTCCGTGGTTAGGGATAGGGTTAGGGTTAGGGTTAGGGTTAGGGATAGGGTTAGGGTTAGATGGGTACAGTTCTCATGCGAGAGGTAGATATTTAATGACAGGTACTTATTTATCATAACACCGGCTCCAGGCAATAAAAAAAAAGTCCGACATTTCAGGACATCCGGAAAGCAGGAGCATCCATGTTAATTTATGACAAAACAACTGGACGAATTTATATGGTAAATAATAATAATAATAATAATAATAATAATAAGAACAGTACATTTTATATAGCGCTTTACCTCAGATGAGCCCAAAGTGCTTTACAATCAATTATTCATCAAACAGACAACAAAAACAGCATTCAAGAATGACACCAACCACCAACAACGCATTATACAAAGCAACTCTCTCCTCTCTCTAAAACCACTATGACACACACACAGGCGGCGCACACACACAGGGCACACGCACACACACACACCAACACACTACACACACACACACACACACACACACACACACACACACACACACACACACAACACACACACACACACACACACACACACACACCACACACACACATTTTCGACGCCAGCTCGTTCATACCCCATTCAGTAAACCACAGCAACCGAGCCGCACGGACTGACACATACACCAACACACATACACAAATGACCTCACACACACAACGTATTGCACGCAGACAGACACACACACACACACGCACACAGACACACACACACACAACTGCCTTCCACACACACACACACAGCCACCACACACACACACACACACACAAAACACACACACACACAAACACACACACACGTTTGTGTCACACACACACACCCACAAAACCAAAAACCACACACAAGCACACACATGTATGCACACATGCATGCTCACACACACACACAACACACAAAACTCAACACACACACACACACACACACACACAACACACACACACACACCAACACACACACACACACACACACATTCACACACGCACACACACACGCACCACAAAAAACACAGCACAAACCTCTTAAATCAGGGGGGGTCTTCCCTCACGTGCACACAACGATAGACAACTGATCAAATATTTAGGGTGCAGCAGGAAAAAGATGGGTTTTAAGAGGGGTTTTGAATGAGGAGACTGAGTTGGAGTGTCGGAGAGGAGAAGGCAGAGAATTCCAAAGAGATGGTGCTTGACTTGACAGGAAAAAGAACGTTGGCCAGCAGATTTGAGACGGATGGAGGGAATGGAAAGGAGACGAGAATCAGAAGACGAGCGTAGTTGGCGAGCTGGGACATAGAGATGAAGAAGATCAGAGAGATACAGGGGAGCTTGATCATTCAGTGACTTCAGGAGGAGAATTTTGTAGTCAATACGTGATTTGAACTGGGAGCCAATGTAGGGAACGAAGAACCGGAGTGATATGATCGTACCTATAGGGGAGCGAGAAATTAGACGAGCAGCCTTATTCTGGACCCGATGGAGCTTAGGGATGAGAGTTGATGGACAACCAGCAAGAAGTGAGTTACAGAAGTCAAGGCAAGACAGAACAAAAGCACACACTAGAGTCTTCAGGGCATCCTGAGAGAGGAAACGGCGGATGGGACTAATTCTTTGAAGTTCTAGATAGCAAGCCTTGCAAACATTGAAAACCTGCTGTTTGAAAGAAAGGGTTCCCCCCAAAGTAACAACAAATGGATACACCTAGATTACGGACGGATGCCGATAGCTTGATCTCAGTGCCATCAATGTCGACAGAACCTTGGGAGAACCGTTGGGTTTGCAATTTCGTCCAATGCAGTTTCTGACTACTCTATGCGTTTAAAAGTACTAAATGAGGGGACTATCCTGTTATTGTAGTACCTTCGAGGGGGGGGTCGTCCAACCATCTTTATAGTTAAAAAATGATAATGCCAACAAAAAAATTGCCTGTTCCAGGCTGGAGGACGTTAAATTAACTTTTACCACGTTTTATTGTGAAGATGAAAGGAGGACCTTGGTCCCACCTTTTGACAAAGATTTTTCTTTTGACTCACACATTCAAAATGGGGTATCCTAATAAGGCCAATAAAATGATTGTCTAATCAAAAGAACATTTATAAGTATGAACTGTGATATTTTTAATCAAATTACATTGAGCATTAGTACGGCCACGCTTTAGGGTAAAACAATATTATTTGGTCCCCAAGATTTAAGTACCAGTCAAAATCAAGGGGGGGGTCAACGCAGAGCTACTTTTTGTGTCCCCCCCCCAGTGTAAAAGTATGTCTTATGAAAATAGGCTTTTGTATCTCAATTTGTTTTCATTAAGGGGAAGAAGCCCATTAGGGGGGATCTGGTTGAAACTTTTAATGGCCATATTGATTTGTCATGGGATAAATTCTTTGAATCAACCACAGTATAGTCTGACAAGAAATTCTGATGGTAAGATTTTTATCAAAAGGTGTCAATACTAACCTTAGAAAAAAATGTTAGCCAGTAACAGAGTTCCTAAGAATGTGGAATGAATTTCCTTTTGATGGGAAATGTGCCCACCAAATAATAACTTTTTCTCCCTCCCCTTGATGAATTTTCCTAAATTTGTGTTAGTATATTTAAAGATAGTGTGTGTGTGGTGGTGCCCCCTGTGTGTGTGTGTGTGTGTGGTGATGGTGGTGTGTGTGTGTGTGTGTAAAGTGTGCAACCCCCCACCACTTGGGGCCTTCAATTTTAACGCAAATTTTTTGGGGGGGCAGTTTCCTTTCCCTCATTTGGGTTGGGTGTCCGTGTGTTCCTTTCTTTTTTTTTCTTTTCGTCCCCCCCCCCCCCCCCCCCCCCCCCCGCGCCTCATTTTTTCTATTTTGGGGGGGGGGAGGGTTAGGTAGTCTTTTCCCCCGCTCTCTTTCATCCTAGTGTCTGTGTGGCTGACTAAGATGCACATTTCCGAGAGCCTTAAGTGTTTGTTTGATAATAAAAAAATCAGAGTTTCTGTGTGACCGAGTGTTTGGCATACCTGACACATTCATTACTGTGTGAAGCTGTGTATGTGTGAGAGAGTGTGTGTGTCTGTGTGTGCGCGCGCGCGCGCGCGCGTGTGCGTTTGCGTGTGTGGTGGGTGTGTGTGTGTGTTGTGTTGTGTTGTGCGTGTGCGTGTGCGTGTGCGTGTGCATGTATATACGTGTGTGTGTGTGCGCGTGCGCGCGATGTGTTGTGTATATTGGGGGTGTGCGAGTGGATAAACATGGCCACCCCGCATGTCTGCATCGAGGTTCCTGGGATACTTGGATATTCTGCAGACGGCATCCGCATCGATCCTGCAAAGTTTAAGCCATTGACGTGAATAGGGCTCCGCAAGACGTTACGAACAAGAAGGTTCATACGGCATGGTAATTTCCCTGGCCTCATCTTTCAAAGCCTGTCGACTGTCATGCATACCCTCATAAAACTGCTTGAAGGACTCTGTCGGCTTGGGCCTACATGCCGCAAGAAGCTCTTTCCAACAAGATCAACGAGATGCTCACCTCAGCACCCACTCTTGCGTTCTTCTTCTTCTTCTTCTTCTTATTCATGGTCATTCCCAGGCATATTGGCCATAATGGGTAAGGCACATATGTGGTCTGGTTTTCAGTTTTCTACTGTCTCCCCGCTGCGTAACAGCGACCACATTCCGATTTCGGAGGAGCTCAAAGGAGAAAACATAGTTGGAAGGATTTTAGTTGGAGAAAGCAGAGATGGGCGATAAGTCAGAAAGGTAGTAGATGATAGAAGCAACGGAAAAGGCAGAGTCAAGGATAGGGCGATTAGAGGAAGTTACAAGCACAGAACTTCCGAAGGTGGGGGAACTATTTTACGAAGACCCCCTGGTATCCCATGGGAAGAGACTCGGGGAGGGGGCGGGGTTGTCCAGCTCCACGCATGGAGGCCAGTCCAACCACCCACTGCAACCCTCGGGCATTCTCAACCCTGATCGTCACTCCATGCCAGCGTTACAACATTGCAGGGTGTCTTCTTCAACAGCCAGATGACAGTTCTTGAGTTTGCTACGAACCTGAAGGCGCTATGCCCGACTGAAAAGAGATGCCCTTTGCTGCTGTGTGGTCCTGCGAACGTTTTGACAGATACTTGGTTGTCTCAATCCTTCACTTTGGAGACTGACCATAAGCCCCCTAGTTACAGTTATCACTGATCAACACGCGTGACCTGACGAAACGCCACTTCGCTGCCATCGCATGCTGATAGCGCCTTGCAAGATTTCAACGTGCAAGCCCAGTGCACCAGGCAAGAATATGTACGTTTCTTACCAATTGTCGAGCCACCATACAAGTGCCAACAGTCAAGAGATATCGCTCCAGAAGATCGTCATCGGCACGTCTTTCAGTTGAATTCATCTGGCCTGCTTCGGATGCGTTTCCTGGGAAGATCAGAGGAGACAGCCGAATACGAACGTCTGTCCAATCACCCTGATCTACACGATCCCGGGTTGGCCTATCCTACAAGAGAACGTCAAGATCGGAGCGAGACATCTGTTCTAGCTTCGTTCGAGAGCTCACGTCTGCGACGGGTCTCTCCTCAGGAGATGGCTTATCTCCCTTCATTCTGCAGACGGAGCTGCTGTGTCGATCCACCAAGTACATTCCGAATTACCAAGTGCAGATAAGAGCTTCATCAAGCATGTGCTGGCGCGGGCATTAGCAAAGACATCAGTGGACATGATCAACCAAATGCCAGTTTCTGTCAGAGAAAACCATCTCAAGATGAGAGAACTCTTTACTGCCAACACCACAACCAGATAGGGCCTTTTCAGCAAATGGCTACTGATCCCTGCGGCAAAATGGGCAACATTTTCTCATTATCGTGGAACTATTTTTTTTCATGATACCTGACTTTGCCATTTTGTTCAAGACATCTTTTGATGTCTGTCATATTGGAAACCTGAAGAATGTGTTTGCTCGTCATGGTGGTGCCGGAACTGCTGATTTCGGACATGATGTCCGCAGTTCACGTCAGCAGACTTCGCGCGCTTCGCAGAGGACTGGAACTTGAAGCATGCAACTACTACCAGTCCTTACTCCCCACATGCGAATGGCGCCGCTGAGGCGCGCTGTTCGCACGCCCAAGCAACATCCTCAACAGGACACATCTTCAGCACTCTGCTGTCTTACATGGTCAACAACTCCTGCCAGAGCTTGGACTTGCCCTGCAGAGCTCGCCTCACCAGGAACTGAGGAACAAAAACGCTTCCAACACTCCCCCAGTTCACCCCAGAGTGTTGATCAGCTACTCTAGCAGCCCGCCTGACGCTTACAAGCAGCGTCACAAAACAACTTCGACCGTCATCATGGGGTCCCGACATCTGCCGTGCCCTCAGTCCAGGAGATTATGTCCTTGTCAAAAACTGATGGGCCGAATGACTGGAATCATCAAACATTATTATTAGTATTATTATTATTTTATTATATTTTATTATGATTATTATTATTTATTTTATTTTATTATTATTATTCATATGACCATTTTATATAACGCCTAATCAAATGAATGTCCATGCGTTTACAATTATGACAATAAACAAATACATAAAACTAATAAATAAACAAACAAATAACTCGCTAGCACATGCATGACCCCCCCCCCCCCCCTACCAACCCCCCCCCCCCCCACACGG
>CM065704.1:12404745-12414745 GCA_017654935.2 Phymorhynchus buccinoides
GGGAAAGGAAGAGGGGTTTTTTTAAGATATCTATTTGTAACGGAGGGAAATTACTGCAAACCACCAATAAAAAACCCCCGAAAAAATCAGAGTTAAGAAGCGATAACGGCAGGCAAGGCCGCGAGGCCACAGCAAGCACGCATATAACGACAACGAAGACCGGGTGAGTACAACGTGTATGCGGACTCACACTGAACAAAAATAAAAACAAATAATAAATTTGTTTGAGAGGCTTAAGAGTTAGCACTCGGCCATGGATTAAACGTCTAATGTAACAGAATGTTGCGAGGTTCAGAATGAAAATAAGTGTTTATCATATTTGAAAAGATGTTTTCTCTGCTGTGGGGCTCAGGTCTTTCCCTCCCCATCCCTCTCCCCCTCCTTCCAATGTGTAAGTTCTTTTTTGTGTGTGTGGGGTGTGTTGTTTGGGTGTCTATGTGTGTACTTCCAATTAATTTAACGTCTAAGGCTATTATCTTATTGGTGTCTATGTGTGCTGTGTCATGTGGCGAGCTCTCTCTCTCTCCTCTACTTCCTTCTCTCTCTCTCTCAATCCCTATCCCTCCCTCCACTACTTATCTCCTCTCCCCCCACTCCATCCCTCCTGAACTCCTCTCTCTCTCTGTTCTGGTGCGCGGTGCCTGTTCTAGTGCGCACCTGGTCGCTGTGTATGTGTGTGTGTCAAGTCAAGTTAAAATCATCCGTGTGTGCGCGCGTGACGTGACGTGTGTGTGTGTGTGTGTGTTGTGTGGTGTATGTGTGTGTGTCTGTGTGTGTGCGTGCGCGCGCGCGTGTGCGTGCGCGCGCGCGTACGTGTGTGGCCCTGCCTGTTTTCACATGTGCGAATGAAATAGTTCTTAGATTTACGTGTTCGTCACATATATTATTCTGCGCATGACAAAACAGCGTTGTTTCTTCTTATGCGTCGGAAATATGCCTAACGAACGTTAACATTTATTTCACTCTTTCAAACCATAGAGCAACAGACCCGTGATATGCACGTCATGTTATGACTGGCATATCACTGTATTGTTGCCAAAATATTCACAGATTAAAGAAAAATACCATCAGTAACCCACTGTAAAATGTCAGGGAAAAACCGTTCCCAATTGTCTGAATAGGCGCATAGGAATCGTCAAAACGCTCTGTCAAGGCTGCATGAAGTCTTCATGCTTATGCATGAATAAGTCTGCATAAGATGTTCAATAAGTCTTCATGAAACTTCTTGCACTTGCAATGAAACTCAAATGAGACACCTGATTCATGAAGAAAAATCTTTCATGAATAAACATGAATATGAATCTTCAAGAACTTCTTGAAGTACAGTTTCATGAACAATGTGTATCTTTATGAATAAGTCTCATTTGAGTTTCATTGCAAAAGCAAGAAGTTTTTTTAATTGTACTTCATGAACATCTTGAAGAATTTCTTGCATAAATCATGAAACATTCAAAAGCTTTTCGACAGGGTCATTACACCAGTTATCAAGGTCAAAATGGGAGCCTGTTAGTGTTACAGTGTTAGTGTTATAACTTATATTAGACAGCTCACAAGAAATTCAGTTGATCAAAGATCAACAGGAGGCTAAACAGTGTTGTATTGCACTTCAAAAGTGTAAAATAATAATGAACATGTCTTTTCAAAATATCTTCAACGTGATGTAGTTGGTTACCTTAGGAAAGAAGAAGAGAAAAAGTGACATAACATATGAACGTGTCATAAAAGACGTTTGTCATCGATCGCTCAGACAGGAACAAAAAGAAGTTCAACGCAATAAAGCGAGATTATATTGCTGAAAATGTAGGTTTAGTTCTGTAAGCAGATGAGATTCATCTTCCAAAGTATTTGTGATCCTAAGTTGTTTAAAAAATATACTTATGGAGAGTTCACGTTTCCAAGATTTTGTTTCACAATGTCAGAAAAGGCTTTTAAATAACAAAATGCTGTTTTCGTTAACACATAATGAGAGTGACATGAAAAATAAGAAGCACCAATTGAAACAAATGTACACTTAACACATTTTCATGAAACCAGACAAAGATGATAGGGTTAGGATCAGCCTAAGATGTTGTCATGAAACTGAAAGAAACCAGACTTTGAGATCAAGAGTCATAAACATGAAGAGAATAGGATTAGAATCAGCCTAGGGTTGTTGTGAGTAAACTGAACACAAACCCCAGACTTTTAGATCGAGACTCATCAACACGAAAAGGATAGGGCTAGGATCAGCTTAGGGTTGTTGTCATGAAACAGAAAGAAACCAGACTTTGAGATCGAAACACGAAGAGCATAGGGTTAAGATCAGGCCAAGATTGTTGTCATGAAACTGATGACAATCAAAAACCAGACTTTCAGCCTAGATTGTCACTGGAAATAAACCAGATTTTGTAATAAACACGAAGAGAATAGGGTTAGGATTAGCCTAGGAGTGTTGTCATAAAACTGAAATAAACCAGAATTTGTAATTGAGAGTCGTAAACGCAAAGAATATAGGGTTAAGATGAGACTAGGGTTGTTGTCATTAAACTGATAAGAAGCAGACTTTGAGATCGAGAATCATAAACATGAAGAGGATAGGGTTAGGATCAGCCTAGCGGTTGTTGTCATGAAACTGAAAGAAACCAGACTCTGAGATTGAGAGTCATAAACAAGAACAGAAAAGGGTTAGGATCAGCCTAGGTTTGTTGTCATGAAACTGAAAAGAACCAGACTTTTTTAAAATGTTATTGCTGTCCCATATGCTGGGTCGTACAGTGGCGTTGCTCCTACACTGCTCATTCTGACTCCCAAAGCGCAGCTACACCCTGGCTTGTTCAAATCGCAGAACCCGAGACCAGCCATCCAAGGGGAGCGAATCTTTGTAAGCCGTCAGAAAGCAAACAACCGAGGAAGAACTAGACTTTGAGATCGAGTCAAAATACAAAGACGATAGAGCTAGGATCAGCCTAGGGTTATTGTCATGAACTGAAAGAAACCAGACTTTGAAATCGAGAGTAATAAACATGAAGACAACTTTTATAGCGCCTAATCTTTAAGCTCTAAGCGCTTTACAGAAATCACTAAAATGAATAGTAAACACAATGAACAAAAAGTATACATCAAACATTGACCAACACCCCCCTTCCCTGATCCCTCAGTCAATTTCTCAATCACGCCCAAATAATGAATGACATAATCTACAGTACACTTTCGCAACCAACTTGAAACACTCACACTGATGGACACTTAAAGACGCCCAGGCCGCACTATTAACAAATCACACCCACACCCACACTTATAACGATAGAGAGAGAAAGAGAACAAGAGAGAGAAAGAGACAAACATACAGACAGACAGACAGAGAAAGACAGAGATGGAGACACAGAGAGAGTCAGACAGAGGGACAGACAGAGAAAGAGAGAAGAGAGAGACACACAAACAGAGACAGAGATATATATAGGACTGAAATACAGTTGCATGCATCATAAAATAACAACTTACTATAATTTGTACATACAATAGTCACAAAAAAGGCACATTATATTCAATATTAATAAACATTCACCCCCCCACCCCCACACACACACACACACACCAACCACACACACGCACGCACACACACGCGCATACACACAAACACACACAGACACACACGATTAGTGGAAAAACATTAAATGAATGACACTCACACACATACTAATAAAATAGCATTTTAAAACACTTATAACGTAAAATCATTTTAAAACAGTGAGACAAAATGGATAAAGAAATAAAAATACACAAGTACATAAAATGTACTCCTGTAATGTAAACACGAAAATAATAGAGGATAGGGTTAGGATCAGCTTAGGGTTATTGACATGACACTGAAAATAACCAGACTTTGAGATCGAGAGCCATACAAATTAATAGAGTAGGGCTAGGATCAGCCTAGAGTTATTGTCATAAAACTGAAAGAAACCAGACTTTGACTTTTGAGACAGTCATAAACACGACGAGAGTAGGGTTAGGGTTAGCCTAGGGTTATTGTCATCAAACTGAAATAAACCAAACTTTGACATCAAGAGTCGTAAACATGAAAAGAATAGAGGGGTTAGGATCAACTTGGGTTGTTGTGAAACTGAAAAGAACCAGACTTTGAGATCGAGTGCGATAAAAAATGAATCTGATACGGCAAGGCTCATCCTATAGTCATTGTCAAGAAATTGAAATAAATCAGATTTTGAGATCGAGAATCATAAACACTTGAAGTTTAGGGTTAGGATCAGCCTAGAGTTGTTGTCATAAAACTGAACAGAACCAGACTTTGAGATTGAGTAGTAAACACAAAGAGAGTAGGGTTAGGATCAGCCTAGGGTTATTGTCATAAAACTGAGAGAAACCAGACTTTGAGATCAAGAGTAGTAAACATGAAGAAAATAAGGCTAGGATCAGCCTAGGGATGTCATGAAAATGAAAGAAACCATACTTTGAGATCAAGTCATAAACATGAAGAGGATAGGGTTAGGATCAGCCTAGGGTGTTGTTGTAAAACTGAAAAGAATCAGACTTTGAGATCGAGAGTCGTAAACATGAGAAGGTTAGGATCAGCCAAGGGTTATTGTCATGAAATTGAAAGAAAGCAGACTTTGAGATCGAGGGTCATAAACATGAAGAGAGATAGGGTTAGGATCAGCCTAGGGTTGTTGTGAAACTGAAAAGAACCAGACTTTGAGAGATCGAGAGCCATAAAATTGAATAGGATAGGGCTAAGGTCAGCCTAGGGTTATTGTCGTGAAACTAAAAAGAACCAGACTTTGAGATCGAGAGTCGTAAACACGTAGATGATATGGTTAGGATCAGCTTAGGTTTGTTGTCATGAAACTGAAAAGAAGCAGACTTTTGAGATCGAGAGTCGTAAACATGAAGAGGATAGGGTTAGGATCAGCCTAATGATGTTGTAATGAAACTGAAAAGAACCAGACTTTGAGATCGAGAATCATAAACATGAAGAGGATAGGGTTAGGATCAGCGTAGGTTTATTTTTCATAAAGCTGAAAGAAGCCAGACTTTGAGATTGATGGTCACAAACATGAAGAGAATAAGGGTAGTATCAGCCTTAAGTTGTTGACAGGGAGGGTTGTTGTAACGAAACTGAAAAGAACCAGACTTTGAGATCAAGTCATAAACACAAAGAAGATTGGGTTAGGATCAGCCTAGGGTTATTGCCATGAAACTAAAAGAAACCAGACTTTGACATCGAGAACCGAAACACGAAGAGGATAGGGTTAGGATCAGCCTAGGGTTGTTGTCATTAAACTGAAAAGAACCAGACTTTGAGATTAAGAATCATAAACAATGTAGGGGATAGGGTTAGGATCAGCTTAGAGTTGTCATGAAACTAAAAAGAACCAGACTTTGAGATCGAGAGTCGCAATCATGAATATGATACGGTTAGGATCAGCCTATACATGTTGTCATGAAACTGAAATAAACCAGATTTTGAGATCGAGTCATAAACATGAAGAGGATATGGTTACGGTCAGCCTAGGGTAGTTGTGAAACTGTAAAGAACCAGACTTTGATACTGAGAGCCACACAAATGAATAGGATAGGGCCAGGATCAGCCTAGGGTTATTGTCATAAAACTGGGAAAAAACCAGACTTCGAGATCGAGAGTCGTACGAAGAGGATAGGGTTAGGATCAGCCTACGGTTGTTGTCATTAAACTGAAAAGAACCAGACTTTGAGATCGAGAATCATAAACACGATGAGGATAGGGTTAGGATCAGCCTTGGTTTGTCATGAACCTGAAAAGAATCAGACTTTGAGATCGAGAGTCTGAAGAGAACAGGGCTAGGATCAGCCTAGGGTTGTTGTCATGAAACTGAGAGAAACCAGACTTTGACTTTTGAGATATAGTCATAAACACAACGAGAGTATGGTTAGGCTCAGCCTACGGTTGTGTGAATGAAACTGAAAAGAACCAAACTTGGCTCATGTTCATCTTTGACTGTCAAATGATTGTGTCCGTCTGCTAACCTTTGTACTAGGCCTATAGAGACTTACCCTGCTTCCATAGCTTTTGGTCAGATTGCTAGGCTAAAGCATATTCATGAGTCTCTCAACGGTCGTGTGATGCACACGGATGAAGAAGAAAGGGGGGGGGGGGGGGGTCAAGGAATAGTCAACTGATAAATGAACGTGAGGATAGAAGAATGTAAAATCCATCCGTAAGTATTTCTTCAAAATAAAGGGTTTGATGAATTTACAATGCCAAGCAATACAGACAGAAAAAATGTTGTTTCTAATATCCGAGTAATAGCGAAACGAACAGCTTTGCTTCACAGTATACTCCCCCCCCCCCGCCACCCCCCCCCCCCCCCCCCCCCAAGAGAATATCGTCTGCTAAATGAAATCCATTTGACATGATACATTTCGCTTTGTTTTGAGGCCCTGTAAAGGTTTTTCCTGCCAAAAAGGCGAAACATAAAAATGTTAAGTGTGCAGTCATTTTACTTTTGTTTTTGTTATTATCATGATGAATGCATTTTTTAATTTATCTTTTTTTGACAATGCACTTGCTGTGATTTAGCAAGTTTGGCAAGGCACTTCTGTGATTTTGCAAAGGCTTAAGCAGACGACAGTGAAGGGGTGGGGTGGAGCGTGGCCGACAGTAGCTTAGTATAGTTAGCGATTGGCAACCGGGGAGGGGGAGGGGGGGGGGGTAGCAAGAATGTTTAAAGGTGGACCCTGACGGATGAGTTTTTGCAAGAAACATGTCGAGATCACCAGAAAGACAGCCTTTTCAAGGATCAGAAAAGTCACTTTGCTCTGGTTTCCTAGAAATTAAACTGTAAAAACAGCGTGATTCCTCTTTGGCAGAGATACTGGAGAAAAGCCATTTTGGATTGGGTGGGTGAAGTTCACTTATTGTGGTTGAAGCGTTTTCTTTTTTTGTAGTGCAGTAACAAACAAAATGGATCTGGTTCTTTTGTTGTGAGTAAAACTCCTTTAGATAAACGGGTAAAGGTAAAGATGTGGCCCCCCCCCCCCCTGCATTTCTCGGTTAATTGCATTTTTTCCGTTTTTGCCTTTCTTACCAAACATAAAGCTGTATTTTATGAACCTTTTTAGCTAATAACCTTTTTGGTTGGAATACTAACCCTAGCCCTAACCCTAGCCCTAAGCTTAACCTTGCCACCCACCCAACCCTACAAAACGGAAAAATGCAATCAACCACGACTGTGACAAATGACGCCGTACACTGCAGTACATGGGGGGGGGGTCCTATTAGATAATGGCCTAGGGTTAGGGATAGGGTTAGTATTCCAAAAAGGTTATTAGCTAAAAAAAAAAAAAGGTTAATGAAATACAGCTTTATGCTTAGTAAGAAAGGCAAAAACGGCAAAATGGAATTAACCGAGAAATGGAGGGGGGGGTGGCACATCTTGACCTTAATTTTTTTTTTTTTTTTAATGCTTGTATTGCAAAACTTTCGTGCAAACGATTTAGCAGCCATCAGAAAAGAGACAGCGCTCGTCTTCTCTTTGAGTGAAAGCATTTGACTTCCTGCTCCTCCGCCAAAGAGGAATCGCCGATTTGACTTATAGAAAACCAGAGCAAAGTAAGTGTTGCAATCTCTGTAAAGGGTGTTTTCCTGGTGATCTCGGCGTGTTTCTTACAAAAACTCATAAGTCAGAGTGCCCCTTTAACGGTGTGCCATTTGAGGCCCTGAAAAGTTTTTTCCCGCCTAAAAGGCGAGGAGTAAAAATGTTGTGTGCAGTCCTTTTATTATTTTTGTTGTCATTTTTATGATGAATGCAGTTTTTATTTATTTTTAACAATGCACTTGCTGTGGTTTTGCAAAAGTTTAGCAATGCACTTCTGTGATTTTGCAAAGGTTTAGTAATGGTGGTTGTACACTTTTTAAAAAATGCCAAAATGAGGATGGGCCCTGTCAAGGGTATTATCATCATACAATTCACGCCTCGTTCTTACAACACAAAATTTGTTTTCTTCATAATTCTCTTTGCAGAAGCGTAATAATACACAACTTTAATGTAAAATCGTTTGGCTTTCAAAATTCTGCAATTTTTTTGCATGCTATTCGTATGCTATGCATAATATTTTTTTGGACATGCAAGTTTAAGCAGACGACACAAACTCCAGTGAAAGCAAGACTGCTTACGCACAGAGAGAGAGAGAGAGAGAGAGAGAGAGAGAGAGAGAGAGAGAGAGAGAGAGAGGAGAGAGAGAGAGAGAGAGAGAATAATGAGGTTTAGCAGACGACAGCAACTCCAGTGAAGAAAGTGTGGTGGAAGCACGCACGCACTAGGCCCTACTAGCCTAGCCTAGTTAAGAGAGAGAGAGAGAGAGAGAGAGAGAGAGAGAGAGAGAGAGAGAGAGAGAGAGAGAGAGAATTGAATTGAATGAATTTTATTTATAGAGGGTAATAGAGTAAGCAATAACATGCTTTTTGTTTTGCTTTGTGTGTGTGTGTGTGTGTGTGAGAGAGAGAGAGAGAGAGAGAGAGAGAGAGAGAGAGAGAGAGAGAGAGAGAGAGAGAGAGAGAGAGAGAGAGAGAGAGAGAGAGAGAGAGAGAGACAATCAGACAGACAGAGACAGGCAGACAGACAGACAGAGACAGAGAGCAGGGAGAGAGGCAGGAAAAGGCAGGGCAAAAGACAGAGACAAAAAGAGATAGTATGTGGAAACAAAATTGGAAGCCGTGCAAGGCAGAGAGAAAAAGAAACAGAGAGAGAGAGAGAGAGAGAGAGAGAGAGAGAGAGAGAGAGAGAGAGAGAGATTGACGCAGTCACAGCCTAACTCTGTCGGTTAACATGTTCTGGGACGGTATTCATGTCGAGATAGCATGAGACTTAGCATGATGCTAACTTAGAAGCTCTTCCAAAAGTCCTATTAAATCCTATAGGACATTGGAAGAGCTTCTAAGTTAGCATCATGCTAAGTCTCATGCTATCTCGACATGAATACCGTCCCTGGTCACCAGTCTGTTAGGCTGATGCATATTCATGAGGTTCTCAATGATCCACCAGCGCGTCGCACCCACGGACCTACATTACATGTAGAGTCGCACGCTCAATTAAAAAGGGCAGACAACTTCAATGACAAAGGGAAGACAACTCTGATGCGCCCAGCAGGTCACGTGCTCATCCATGGACCATGGAACTGGACCCAAATCACGTGATCTTCACAGGCAAAAGTCACGTGATCCCCTTCCCGAAATTAATAGGGAGGCTGCCTCTTGGCAGCCTCCAATAATGGGATCTTGAACTTTTGACCCCGTCTGTCTGGGTCATTGTCTGGAATTAGAAACTACAGAAAGAGGGTAAAGCATTGGTGTAGTGATCGTGAGTGTGTCACTGTGAATGCATTGTTGGTGTATGTCTCTCTGTGTATGTGTGTGCGTGTCTGAAATACATGCACAGAAATAGGGATATTGTGAACATAATCTTTTAATCTTTTGATATGTGTGTGTCTTCTGCAAGCAGAAAGAGAGACAGAGAGAGTGTGTATGTGTGTGTGTCAGTGTTGTCACTGTGTCACTTTTAGAGCGCGGCGGGGGAGGGGGGGGGGGGGGGGGGGGGGTGCTAGCTGTGCTGCCTTGGGTTTTATCCTTACTCTTAGTCTTACCCGATGTTTTATGGTTTTCGCAAGTACTAAGTAGTATCCGAGTGACTAGTTATGTGTTCAACAGGAATAGTTCACTAGTCTATACAGTGGTAGCACTCCTACTTAGTTAGTATGTTTAGTCCCACTTCCACTGTCCCACCACTGCTAGTAGGCTACAGTAGTAGCCATATAAACGAGCACAGAATCTAACACAATTCAAAAGCCTCCTTTGGTGGATAAACACCAACATATCAAAATTACAATATGAGCATGACTAAAACTAAAGGCAGATTTGCCGAAAACAAAATATAAAAACCTCTCAGCTGTGCAAAAGTTCAAACAAAAATGACAGGATAGTGAAGAGGCCGCGAGGCCTAACTACCTGACCTGACCTGACCAGTAGTCT
>CM065704.1:12419745-12422245 GCA_017654935.2 Phymorhynchus buccinoides
TCGTGGCCTGCTTCGGATGCGTTCCTGGAGAAGATCAAGAGGGAGACAGCCGAAGACGAACGTCTGTCCATCACCCTGGATTACACGATCCAGGGTTGGCCTGTCTACAAAGAGAACGTCAAGATCGGAGCGAGACATCTGTTCTAGCTGCGTTCAGAGCTCAGCGTCTGCGACGGTCTTCTCCTCAGAGGAGATTGCATTATCATCCCTTCATTTCTGCAGACGGAGCTGCTGGGTCGGATCCACCAAGTACATTCCGGCATTACAAAGTGCAGATAAAGAGCTTCAGCAAGCATGTGCTGGCCGGGCATGAGCAAAGACATCAGTGACCTGATCAGCAAATGCCGTTTCTGTCAAGAGAAACAACCATCTCAAGTGAGAGAACCTTTACTGCCAACACCACAACCAGATAGGCCTTTTCAGCAAATGGCTACTGATCTCTGCGAGCAAAATGGGCAACATTTTCTCATTATCGTGGACTATTTTTCATGATACCTTGACATTTGCCATTTGTTCAAGACAGCTTTTGATGCTGTCATTGGAAACCTGAAGAATGTGTTTGCTCGTCATGGTGTGCCGGAACTGCTGATTTCGGACAATGGCCCGCAGTTCACGTCAGCAGAATTCAAGCGCTTCGCAGAGGACTGGAACTTGAAGCATGCAACTAACTACCAGTCCTTACTACCCACAGGCGAATGGAGCAGCTGAGCGCGCTGTTCGCACCGCCAAGCACATCCTCAAACAGGACGACATCTTCAGCACTCTGCTGGCTTACAGGGCAACAACTCTGCCAGAGCTTGGACTTAGCCCTGCAGAGCTCGCCTTCACCAGGAAGCTGAGGACAACGCTTCCAACACTCCCCAGGTCACCCCAGAGTGTTGATCAGCTACTCCTAGCAGCCCGCCATGACGCTTACAAGCAGCGTCACAAAAACAACTTCGACCGTCATCATGGGGTCCGACATCTGCCGGCCCTCAGTCCAGGAGATTATGTCCTTGTCAAACTGGATGGACAGAAAGACTGGAATCAGCAAACATTATTATTATTATTATTATTATTATATTATTATTATTATTATTATTATTATTATTATTATTGTTATTGTTATTATTATTATTAATATGAACATTTATATAACGCCTAATCAAATGAATGTCCAATGCGTTTACAATTATGAAATAAACAAATAAATAAAACTAAATAAATAAACAAACAAATAAACTCGCTAGCACATGCATGACCCCCCCCCCCCTACCTACCCCCCCCCCCCCCCACACACACACACACACATATACGCGCGCACACACACAAATGCATCAACACACACAGACACGCACAACCCACTGACGTCAGGAGGGAAAATAGATCAGCTGCAACTTGGGGAAGAGATGAGTTCTGGGATGACATTTGAATGTGGGCAGAGAAGGAGAGTGTCTGAGAAAGTTAGGCGGCTGATTCCTGGCGACAGGAGCTTGATAGAGCCAAAGACACTGAAAAGAAAGACTAACATCCGGTCCCTTTTCCCTATATGAGTAGTGAGGACAGAAACACGGTAAAGGTCAAGATGTGCCCCCCCCCCCCTACATTTCTCGGTTAATTGTATTTTTCCGTTTTTGCCTTTCTTACCAAACATAAAGCTGTATTTTAGGAACATTTTTAGCTAATAACCTTTTTGGAATACTAACCCTATAACCCTAGCCCTAGCCCTAACCCTAACCCTAACCCTACCCCCCCCCCCCCCCACCCTATAAGACGGAAACACGCAACGAACCACAACTGTGACAAATCGCGGTGTACTGCAGTACATAGTGGGGGGTAGGGTTAGGTTTAGGGCTAGGGTTAGGGCTAGGGTTAGTATTCCAAAAAGGTTATTAGCTAAAAAGGTTCCTAAAATACAGCTTTATGTTTGGTAAGAAAGGCAAAAACATAAAATTTCAATTAACCGAGAAATGCAGGGGTGGGGGGGGGGGGGGGGGGGGGGGGGGGGGGGGGGGGGGGGGGGCACATCTTTACCTTTACCCAGAAACACTGGTTATGTCCCTTTTAAACGTGACACATTTAGGTTACATTAACTCTTTTTTTCAAACCTGAGAGAGTTATCTTTTCATGAGTCAATTATACTTTGGATAACTACCCCACTAACGATAGCTCTATCAGCCCGGCTAATTCTTAAGTAGTCCATCTTACCCTTTTAGAGTCTTTGATATAACTACGTAATCCCCGCATACATGAATCTGATTAAATATCTGTATTTTTTGTATCATACATTTTAATACGTGACTTGTATATTGGGATCTGCGTTGAGTATAATGAACGAAAGCAGTAGGATTATTGTTCGGATATAAGGAAGTCGGATATAAGTAAGTAATATAAAAAAGTGTCCCCTCAACCTCCTTATTAGCGGCGTGTACAGCATCTGGATGTATTGTGGTCTAAGGCCAAAGTGCAATAAACCAGGTCAGTGATCAGTGTTCTCTCTCTCTCTCTCTCTCTCTCTCAG
>CM065704.1:12424745-12427245 GCA_017654935.2 Phymorhynchus buccinoides
GGCTCCCCAGTGTCACCAATTGTGGCTAATCTGTACATGGAAGCTTTTGAAAAACAAGCTCTCAGATCTGCTGTGAACCCTCCCTCATTTTGGTACCGTTACATCGACGATACATTGACCTCAAGAAAAGAAGAGATTCAAGAATTTTCTGACCACATCAACTCCATTTACTCAAACATTCAATTCACCTGTGAGGTGGAGAGAGATGGCAAAATTCCATTTCTGGACACCCTACTGAAGAGAGAACCTGACGGCACCGTATCAGCTGCAGTTTACAGAAAGGCCACATACACAGATCAATACCCCTTGGAACATAAACGTTCTGTGGTTCGAACCCTGCTCCATCGGGCTGACATCATACAGACAAATGAGACGGACAAGAAATCCGAACGTAACCATGCAGAAATGCTCTCCACCTGAACGGTCACCCAAAGTGGATTTGTTATGCTCCAAGACCAGGAAAACCCAGAAGCAAACCAACTGCAAAACAGATCTCAGTAGGAATTCCCTATGTGAAAGGTGTTTCAGAGAGACTTCACAAACCAGTAAATTCTTTGAGAAGTCAGTTAGTCCGTGTCAAAGACAAAACAGAGAAAAGCAAAGTGTGCGGCGCTATCTACCACATTCAGTGCTCCGATTGTTGTGAGGACTACATCGGCGAAGCAGAAAGACCGTTCATTAAAAGGTTCAAAGAACATCAGACCAGAATGGATTCGGCCTTCCATCCTCACCTCACTGAATGTGGCCATTCACTGGATCTGACCAACACCAGGATCCTTGACACAGAACTACACCCACTCAGAAGAAAAGTAAAAGAGGCCATCAACGCCAGACTCAGAAAACCAAGTCTAAACAGAGACCTTGGGTTTGATTGACCACCCATCTATCAGTCTATAATTGGAAATCTTCACAGACAGGTACCACTGTCGACCCACCCAACCTTTGACCCCACAAAGTTACCTGAATTCAACTCACCACAATCAAGTCTGACTGCCAACAAAATTCAAGCCTCCTCAGGTTGCCGAAGAAAACCGTGTGAATACGGTTGAAATATTCAAGTGAGTTAACTTTTTGTCTCTGTGGAAGGGAAATGCGTATTGCTACTACATAATGGGCTTCAATGCAACGCCATAATACATTACTATAACAATTGTACAAAACACTACATAATGGACTGCAATGCAACGCCATAATACATTACTTAACAATTATACAAAACACTACATAATGGGCTGTCAATGCAACGCCATAATACATTACTATTTAACAATTGTACAAAACACTACATAATGGGCTTCAATGCAACGCCATAATACATTACTATAACAATACAAAACACTACATAATGGGCTTCAATGCAACGCCATAATACATTACTTTAACAATTGTACAAAACACTACATAATGGGCTTCAATGCAACGCCATAATACATTACGTAACAATTGTACAAAACACTACATAATGGGCTTCAATGCAACGCCATAATACATTACTATAACAATTGTACAAAACACTACATAATGGGCTTCAATGCAACGCCATAATACATTACTATTTAACAATTGTACAAAACACTACATAATGGGCTTCAATGCAACGCCATAATACATTACTATAACAATTGTACAAAACACTACATAATGGGTTGTCAATGCAACGCCATAATATCGCTTTTATACAATATTATTAAAAAACCCACGATAAATACCAGCACAAAATCAATTGAAAGATACACACACAAACGCGTGCGCACAAGCACGCGTGCACATACACACAGGCGCGCGCGTGTGCACACATACACACTCTCTCTCACACACACACACACACACACACACACACACACACACACACACACACACACACACACACACACACACACACACACACACTTGGACATAGTGAATTAATTCAATTTCTCATGTATGGGATAATAAAGTATTATTGAGTCTTGAGTCTTGAATGGAAGGCATTGAGCAGTGACTTGAACGTGGATTGACAGGCTGATTGTTTTGAAGTGTGTCAGTGAACAAGAAGGATTGGTAGAGCCAGCCAACCGGCACCATCAACTCCACGATCAATTGTTCTCCACAAACTGCATGATCAATGGATCTCTACAAACTGCATGATCAATGGATCTCTACAAATTCTATGATCAATGGCTATTTACAAACTCTATGATCAATGGATCTCTATAACTCTACGATCAATGGATCTCTATAAGTCTATGATC
This sequence comes from Phymorhynchus buccinoides, assembly GCA_017654935.2. Classification (NCBI taxonomy): domain Eukaryota; kingdom Metazoa; phylum Mollusca; class Gastropoda; order Neogastropoda; family Raphitomidae; genus Phymorhynchus; species Phymorhynchus buccinoides. Next base: position 12,426,977 of record CM065704.1, read on the forward strand.
AATGGATCTCTACAACCTCTATCATCAATTGATCTCTATAACTCTATGATCAGTGGATCTCCACAAACTCCACGATCAATGGATCTCCACAAAGCATACGATCAATGGATCTCCACAAATGCCATGACGAATCGATCTCCACAAACGCCACGATCAACGGATCTCCACAAACTCCACGATCAATAGATCTTCACAAATGCGATGACCAATGGATCTCCACAAATGCTATGACCAATGGATCTCCACAAACTCTATGACCAATGGATCTC
>CM065704.1:12432245-12459745 GCA_017654935.2 Phymorhynchus buccinoides
AAAGAAATAGTCTAAAAATTATTTATGGTAAGATTCAGAAATGGCTAAAGAAATAGTCTAAATATTATGTATGGTAAGATTCAGAAATGGCGAAAACAACATTCAAAATATTATGTATGGTAAGATTCAGAAATGGCCAAATAAACAGTCTAAATATTATTTATGGTAAGATTCAGAAATGGCCAAAGAAATAGTCTAAAAATTATTTATGGTAAGATTCAGAAATGGTGAAAGAAATAGTCTAAATATTATGTATGGTGAGATTCAGAAATGACGAAAGAAATAGTCTAAATATTATGTATGGTATGATTCAGAAATGACGAAAGAAATAGTCTAAATATTATGTATGGTATGATTCAGAAATGGCGAAAGAAATAGTCAACAAATTATGTTATGATTCATAAATGACGAAAGAAATAGTCTAAAAATTATGTTATGATTCAGAAATGATGAAAGAAATAGTCTACAAATGATGTATGGTATTATTCAGAAATGACGAAAGAAATAGTCTAAAAATTACGTATGGTATTATTCAGAAATGACGAAAGAAATAGTCTAAAAATTATATGCATGGTATGATTCAGAAATGACGAAAGAAATAAAAATTATGTATGGTAAGATTCGGAAATGGCGAAAGAAATAGTCTAAAAATGATGTATGGTAAGATTCAGATTGATGAGGAAAGAAATAGTCTAAACATTATGTATGGTGAGATTCAGAAAGCATGTGAATTTTGAAGTGTGTGAAAATGGTAATTAAAAAAAAAAAATAATGCCTGTCCTCCTGACAAGAACTATGAAGACAATAAAAACTAGAGCGTTAAGACGCTAAATCACCAACCGCGCGGCAGCGTTTTCGGCTCCAGTGACCTTGACCTTTGACCCATGACCTTCATTATCGAACTTGGCCTAGATCTCTCCATTACCTACCCGCATGCAAAATTTGAGCATCCTAAGTCCATCCGTTCAAACGCTAGAGAGGATACATACAAACATACAAACATAGCCTCAGACACGAGTGAAAACATTGCCAATTCACTCTCTACGATCGCGGTTAAAAGAGTTCTGAACCTTAGTTGATACCACGTACCTCATACCACATTCACATTTTTTAAAATTTATTTTTTCTATTATTCACACATCTTGGTCACCATGTCTGAGTTTATGTCCTAATTGTTTCTTGTCTTGTTTCATATGTCAATATTTGTTAATGGAGATAAGTTAATTAGCGGTTTAAAAAAAAGGATTCATATGTGAAATTCCAGCAACTGTGTTGTGCATGTATATGTGTGTGTGTGTGTATATGAAGGTGTATCTGTGCATGATGGTATAATGTGCCTGTCTATATGGTGATGAGTACTGTTAAAAAAAAGTGTTTTTGTTGGGTTTTTTGCTTGTTTTTTTTGTTTGGAGCCTATGTAATACTATGTTGATGTGTACTGTTATGGTGTCTTTTGGGCAATTGTTTGTAATGTTTGATGCCGCAGGTGTGAATGGTACGTGCATGCATTTTCTTGTGCTCCCAGGGGTTTTGAAATAAAGTTGATTTGATTTGATTTGATTTGGTTGGTAAAAATGGTACTGCATGTCTGAAAAAACAACAACAAAAACTTGCATTTATAGGATTTTATACTTACTATACTACATTTTGTTTTGCTTCTATAGCCCTCAACCTCTACAACTCCCCTTGTCTGTCTCTACGTACACCGATTTGTGCTCACCTTCCCATACGCCATACTATTCTCCCTTCCCCTCCCTCCCCCCTTTCCCCCCTCCCCATACCCCCCCCCCCCCCTTGAGACAGAGAGAGAGAGAGAGAGAGAGAGAGAGAGAGAGAGAGAGAGGAGAGAGAGAGAGAGAGAGAGAGAGAGAGACCTATGCGTGTGTGTCTGTGTTTATGTATGACTATATATGGGTGTTATTTATTTTGCTCTGTTGAATATTTGACATGTACATTTCTTATGCCTAGCTTATAATGTTGATAAGTATTTTATTGCACTGTCTGTATTTAGCATGTTTTGGATTATCATTATTATTATAATGTTTGATTTGTGTTTTATTGTACTGAATGTATTTAACATGTTCTGAATATTGTGTCATAATCTTTGATGTGTGTCTTTCAATGTCGAAGCACAGGCGTAACCACAGTGAATTTCTCTTTTGATATAATAAAGTATTGTTGAGTTGAGTCGAGGGGGGGAGAGAGAGAGAGAGAGAGAGAGAGAGAGAGAGAGAGAGAGAGAGAGAGAGAGAGAGAGAGAGAGAGAGAGAGAGAGAGAGAGAGAGAGAGAGAGAGAGAGAGAGAGAGAGAGAGAGAGAGAGAGAGAGAGAGAGAGAGAGAGAGAGAGAGAGAGAAGAGAGAGAGAGAGAGAGAGAGAGAGAGAGACAGACCTTTGATGAACCCAGCTCTGTTTAATTATGACAACGCTCCTGTCTTGTATAAAGCCGTGAGCTCGTCAGTACCCCAGTCCCTCTCTGATCGAGCCCCAGAAACGACTCCGAAGTAATCCGCATAATTAATCAATGAATAATCATGACACCCCCCCCCCCCCTTCCTAATTAGTGAGGTCAGTCGAGCGTGCACAGTACAGTACAGTACTTGGTTAATCAATTATCTTGGCCTAGGAGAAGGAGAGGAAGAAAGAGAAGGAGAGAGAGAGAGAGAGAGAGAGAGAGAGAGAGAGGGAGAGGAGAGAGAGAGAGAGAGGGAGAAAGAGAACGAGAGAGAGAGAGAGAGTGAGAGAGAAGAGAGAAACAGACAGACATACAGAGAGAGAGAGAAATAGACATACAGACACACAGAAGAAGAAAGAAGAGAGAGAGAGAGAGAGAGAGAGAGAGAGAGAGAGAGAGAGAGAGAGAGAGAGAGAGAGAGAGAGAGAGAGAGAGAGAGAGGCAGAGACAGAGACAGACCTTTGATGAACCCAGCTCTGTTTAATTATGACAACGCTCCTGTCTTGTATAAAGCCGTGAGCTCGTCAGTACCCCAGTCCCTCTCTGATCGAGCCCCAGAAACGACTCCGAAGTAATCCGCATAATTAATCAATGAATAATCATGACACCCCCCCCCCCCCTTCCTAATTAGTGAGGTCAGTCGAGCGTGCACAGTACAGTACAGTACTTGGTTAATCAATTATCTTGGCCTAGGAGAAGGAGAGGAAGAAAGAGAAGGAGAGAGAGAGAGAGAGAGAGGAGAGAGAGAGAGAGAGAGAGAGAGAGGGAGAAAGAGACGAGAGAGAGAGAGAGAGAGTGAGAGAGAGAGAGAGAGAAACAGACAGACATACAGAGAGAGAGAGAAATAGACATACAGACACACAGAAGAAGAAAAAAAGAGAGAGAGAGAGAGAGAGAGAGAGAGAGAGAGAGAGAGAGAGAGAGAGAGAGAGAGAGAGGAGAAAGGGAAGGAGAGAGAGAAAGAGAAGGAGAGAGAGAGAGAGAAGGAGAGAGAAATAAAAAGAGAGAGAGAGAGAGACGGAGACAGACAGAGAGAAACAGACAGAGACAGAGAGAGAGAGAGAGAGAGAGAGAGAGAGACGAAACAACTCTTTGTTTTAGAGAGAGAGACAGACAGACAGAGAGAGAAAGAGAGAGGGAGACAGAGAAGGAGAGACACAAACAGACACACAGAGAGAGACACAGAGAGAGACAGACAGAGACAGAGAGAAAGAAGACACTATACACCTTTCGTGGTGAGTAGTGCAGAGCGGTGGTCAGGGGCTGGTCAGGGTCCAGCAGGAGGCGAAAGGCGTGCAGCCACAGGTCAACGCACGCCCGGTAGCCACCCGCCTCCAGGCACAACTGACCACGGGCCATCACCGCCTCCACCAGCTCCTACAGGGGAGAGGAGCACAAGAAAGAAAACACGATAACACCCAAGACACTGACATTTAATTTGTGATGTAAATTTGTGGAGAAAAAGTGTTATCCGGACCGGGAATCAAACTCGAGACCTCCCGAACACCAGACGGGTGCTCTACCAACTGAGCTATCCAGGCCGACAACCAGGTCCCTGATATTAATCCTAAGATCAGTCACTACAGTCTTCCCCCTCCTGTTTTTCAAGGAATAATTCCTATATCCCAAGGAATCTCCCATTCCTTCCATCCAGGCTACCAAATTAACTTCTGACACCATTGATCTAATTTTGTGGGGGAAAAGCGTTAGCCGGACCGGGAATCGAACCCGAGACCTCCCGAACACCAGACGGGTGCTCTACCAACTGAGCTATCCAGGCCGACAACCAGGTCCCTGATATTAATCCCAATATCAGTCACTACTCTTGCCTTTCTTTGTCTTTGGGAAAAGTGAAAAACGACTTTTCTTTGCAGCTTTTCCTGTATTGTTTTTTTTAAATTTTTAAGACGTGCTCTCCCTAAAGGTTCGTCCATATAATGCCTCAGTGTGGCCGCTTTCGACTATGATCAAGATCAAGATCAAGATCACACTGTCCCCACTCGTTTCCTCCATTCCGCTATGATTACTTGACTCATGAAAAGATAACTCTCTCAGGATCGAAAAAAAGAGTTATGTAACCTAGATGTGTCATGTTTAAAAGGGACATAACCATTGTTTCTGTCCTCACTATTCATATAGGGAAAAGAGACCGGATGTCTGTCTTCCCCGTTCAGTGTCTTTGATGAACGCTCAAGACTCAAGACTACTTTATTATCTCATAATGAGAAATTATGATGTGGCATTGCATAAAAAAGCACGTACATTTAACCTTTTCGCCGCCAGCCATTTTTCAGCCACAATATACCATTACACTTAACTGGATAGAGAAAAAAACAAGCGCGGATTCGCAATCGTTTGTGGCGTGCGACAATTGAAAACGAAACATCAATTTGAAGTGCAGCCTCACTTTGAAGTGCGACAATTTTGGACCGACCGACAGACCGACCGACAAAGTGAGTTATAGGTTTGTGGCTTGTGCCACAAACAATTATCTGCAATAATATTGTGAATTTCTTGATGACATGTATAAAATTAGGCCCCGATAAGAAAATAGGGTCTTCGTATAACAGGCCCTGATTTGATGCCTTTTAGTGACATGGGTGTTAAACCATTGTGGTGCATAAATGCGACCTTGGCGATGAAAGGGTTAAAACATGATTAAATAAACCAACACGTAGAACTTTTATAGTAACATGCACAATGAAAATACAACTATTTACTATAACAATGCACAGGTCTGTATATCCCATATCGGCCTAATTATAACGGTGTAGAGTGGCACAGTGGTAGCGCGCTCGCTTCGTGTCAAGTTAGTAAACCCGAGTTCGAACCTGAGTACAGGGGATATTTCCTCTCACTTTGCACTAGGCCTTACGGTCTGAACGTGGAGTCTTTCGGATGAGACGATAAACCGAGGTCCCGTGTGCCCATGCACTTAGCATACGTTAAACCCAGTGGCAACGAACAAGTTGTCATTTGGTCACAATTGGGCCTTTCTGATCTCGCCCTTTCTTTTGATCTATGCCGCGTGCCCCTTCACCTGATTTCGCTTTGGTGAGCGCCATTTCGCCCTTTCAAGGAGTTCCATTTCGCCCTTTCAAGGAGTTCCATTTCGCCCTTTCAAGGAGTTCCATTTCACCCTTTCAAGGAGTTCCATTTCGCCCATTCAAGGAGTTCCATTTCGCCCTTTCAAGGAGTTCTATTTCACCCTTTCAAGGGGTGCCATTTCACCCTCTTCCTCTCTCTCCCCCCTCTCTCTCTCCCTTTCTCTCTCCGTCCTCTCTCTTAACCTCATCTCTGTCCCTCCCTCTCTCCCACCCCCCTCTCTCTCTCCCACTCTCTATTTTCTTCTCCATCCCATTTCTCTCCCTCCCCCCCCCCCTCTCTCTCTCTCTCTCCACCCTCCCCCCCTCTCTCCCTTTCGCCCATCTCTCTCTTCCTCCTCTCTCTCTCTCTCCCCCCCCTCTCTCTCTCTCCGCCCCCCCCCCCCCCTCTCTCTCTCTCTCTCTCTCTCTCTCCATAATGCGTGATTATGCATGCTATTTATATGATTTTTGTTTATTCTTCCCCCCCCCCCCGTCCCTGCCCCCCACCCCCCCCCCGTGTGTTCCTTTATGACATGGTCAGAAAGGCCTACTCATTAAAATGATTCGTTCGTTCGTTCGTTCGTTCGTTCCTTCTCTCTCTCTCCCTCCCTACTACTCCCCCCTCTCTCTCTCTCTCTCTTTCTCTTCCTCCCCATCCTCTCTCTCTCTCTCTCTCTCTCTCTCTCTCTCTCTCTCTCTCTCTCTCTCTCTCTCTCTCTCTCTCTCTCTGTGTGGACTCTTTTTGCTCATCACCACCACCACCACCACCACCACCACAACTACCATCACCCCAAAAAAAACAACAACAAAAAAACAACCCCATCCGCACCTCGGTTCGCGGTCCGCAGATCCTCTCCTTCACCAGCAGGGCGTGGATTCGACCCTCGGCCCTGTCAGCGGCCAACCGGTCCAGGTCCTCCGGGGAACCGAACTCCAGCCGGTACTGGAATGGGGCGATCCTCTCCTGCCGCACCCTGGGTTTGTAGGCCACCAGCCCCGACAGCTGCCTGAGGCGCAGGGCCTTCTGCCAGGCTCTGATGCCTTCCTCGTAGAACTGGGCACCAACACCTCTACTGCTGTTGTTGTTGTTGTTGTAGGCGTCGTCTGCGTCCATGTCTATCAAGGCGCTGCCTGCCAGCTCGTAAGCTTCGATGATCTGTGAGGAATAATATTATTTTTAATGTAACCCTTTCACCGCCAACGTCGCATTTTTGCACCACACTGAGTTTACACCCATGTCATTAAAACCCTTGAAATCAGGGTCTATTATTCAATTCTATTGAGTCCCTAAATTTGGGCAGTAAGGATTGACCCTATTCTAAATGTGTCACAGAGAAATCCCACAAAATATTCCAGAAGGCAGGGGGAACTATAATACTATACATCCACAATTCCCAAGGACCCGCAGCTCTGCGCCAATGCTTCCACCACCTGCATCCGGTTAGAGTATTGCATTGTTAGAGCAGCGGAACGTCCAGAAGGTGGAGGAACTATAATACTGTACCTTCACAATGCCTACGGATCCACAGCACTGCGCTGATGGTACACTATGCTGATTGCAATAGAGCTCCCAGAATGCAGGGGAACTATAATAATACCCGTTACCTCCACAATGCCCAAAGCCTCCACCGCACGCATCCATTAGAAAATCCTAGCATAGGACTTCCAGACGGCGGGGGAAACTATAATGATACCCGCTACCTCCACAATGCCTACGGATCCACAGCTCTGACTATGCTGATTGCAACAGAGCTCCCAGAAGGCGGGGGAACTATAATACCATACCTCCACAATGCCTACGGATCCACAGCTCTGCGCCAAAGTGGGGACCACGTACATCCATTAGAAAATCCTAGTACAGTGAAACCTCCCTTATAAGACCTCCAATTATAAGACTCCCTCCCACATAAGACCTACGTCTCTGAGACATTGCCCTTCTTTGTAAGTATTAAAATTACCTCCCTTATAAGACCCCTCCCTCATGTGACCCCTCCATTATAAGACCCTTCCCTTATAAGACCCCTCCCTTATAAGACCCCTTCCCTTATAAGACCCCTCCCTTATAAGACCTCATTTGGGATGATTTTTGAAGGTCGTATAAGGGAGGTTCCACTGAAAATGACTTCCAGAGGGCGGGGGAGGGGGGGGGGACTATAATAATGATACCCGTTACCTCCATGATGCCCAAGGACCCGCAGCTCTGCGTCAAAGCCTCCACCACGTGCATCCATCCTCGGAGGGCGGCGCAGCGCAGCACGCTGTTCCCGGCCCCGTTCCTCTCCGTGACTCGCCCCCCGTAGCGTTGCAGCAGCTGCAGGGATTCCAGCTGACCCACCGAGGCGGCGTAGTGCAGGGCCGTGTTTCCGGAGACGTCCTTGTCGTTGGGCCTGGCACCGTGCCGGAGTAGCAGGCGGCACAGTTCTGGGCTGGTGGTATAGTAGGTAGGTAGTGATTAGTACAGTGCACGAGAACGAAGAACGAGAGTAAAGGAGTAATAATAGCGAAAATATAATTTTTATACTAGGGGAAGACGGGGTAAAAAGCCCATGGGCGGGTAAGACGCCCACCCCAATTATTTCATGAAATAAAGAAAATTTCAGTCAAATTTGCCCATGAGACGAATGCTAGACATTAACGCTTGTCTCATAGGCAAAATGAGACTGAAATTTGCTTCATTTCATGAGATAATTGGGGTGGGCTTCTTACCCGCCCATGCGCTTTTTACCCCGTCTTCCCCTATAGTATAGCAATGTCTCATAATTCGGTCTTTTGGAGTTATCTTTCTCTACTGTCTGGTTTTGAAGTCGGTTTGGGGTAGTTCCGGTTCAAAAATAGAATGAAAACATGGAAGTTACCTACCTTAAACAACAACTATATTTTGTTCTTGTCTTCAAGTCTTAGGGTATTAATGTGGTCGTATCAAGTAAACAAATAAGAACATAACTGTTTATAGTCAACGAATGTAAACACTTTAAGAAAAAACCATGAACGAGGACTTAATAATATTAAATCTCCAAACTCATAACTGAGCAATTAACCACCCCTCCATTTCAATTACGGAGCAGCCATGTTGTGTGTACAGCATTTTCTAACCGGAATTAAGCGTCCTAACGGGCACAGAACTCGTCTGTTACTTCCGTTTTCATTTCGCAACAGCGCTATAAGAGGGGGGCGGTTGTGTGTGTGTGTGTGTGTGTGTGTATGTGTGCGTGTGCGTGTGTGTGTGCGTGTGTGTGTGTGTATGTGTGCGTACGTGCGTGTGCGTGTGTGTGTGCGTGTGTGTGTGTGTGTGTGCGTGTGCGTGTGCGTGTGTGTTCTCAAAAAGATCTAAATGGCAGATTCTTTGCTTTCACAAACGCTCCATTCCAAGAAATAGAAGAACCCCCCCCCCCCCCCCCCCCCCCCCACTTTGAGTTGCATATTATGTAAAGCACATAAAAAAGGACACTGAAAACAAAAAAACTGGTTTTGGGAGATAGATCTATTGCCAGATTGTTCATCTTTAAATACACTCCGAAGGTCAAGGTCAAAAAAGGGTACAATGTCTATACCGCACACATCAGCTTGATGTGATATACCGCCATATACCATTTTAAGCGAATCTGCGCAATTGGTTCGTGTGATAATTACGACGAACACAAATCCACGGTCAAAGGTCAAGGTCATCATGCTCACCGAGGTCAACGATACTTTGCATTCCCCATGATGATCTGAAGCTAGTCTACCTACAAGTGGCCAAACAGGGGTTGCTTGTAGGCTATGCTAGTGTACAAAAGTGTAAAAGGAAGAGTTGGACAATACAAAGGCCTTCAAAGAACGCCGCTGATACTCTTATTATACGTTTATTAGTATCGATGTCTTGCTCAGGGCGCATCCCCACTCAAACGTATTTGAAGGTAGCTGTTGTTGGCAAAACAATATTTCTAACACTAGCTGATACATGCCTCGACCTGTAGACTATCGAATGCGCTTGGGTTTGGCACATATTTATAGGGTAAGACGGGGTAAAAAGCCCATGGGCGGGTAAGAAGCCCATGCCAATTATCTCATGAAATGAAGAAAATTTCAGTCACATTTTGCCCATGAGACGAGCGTTAATGTTCAGCCATCGTCTCATGGGCAAAATGTGACTGACATTTTCTTCATTTCATGAGATAATTGGCATGGGTTTCTTACCCGCCCATGGGCTTTTTACCCCGTCTTCACCTACGCACACGTTCCGCGCAAAAACCCGTGAGCAATCAGCAAAACAAAAGAAAATAGAAGTAACAAATATGAAAAGAGCGTGCCCATTACACGTGGAAACCCATCCGTAATCCCACCCCGCTTATTTCTTATATTTAGGCCGTGTACACACATAAGCGGATATTCCATGCGGAAACCCGTGCGCAATCCATAAATAAGTGAAACAAAGAAGGGAAAAGACTTGCGCACGTGTCCGAATTTCCCCGAATTTCCTGTACATTTTTACCATATGACAACTTCTTCGTTGCCACTGGGCTTAGCGTATGCTAAGTGCATGGGCACACGGGACCTCGGTTTATCGTCTCATTCGGAAAAGACTCCACGAACAGACCGTAAGGCCTAGTGCAGAGCGAGGAGGAAAAATCCCCTGTAGTAGTTATTATAGTACCCAGATTCCAACTCGGGTTTACTTGACACGAGGCGAACGCGCTACCCGACTGTGCCACTAGTGATACACTGTGAAACGTGCTGTCCAAGCAACACAGGTTTCTTGCTCGTTGTTCAGCCCACCTGTTGCATCCGTTCATGAGGCAGGTGACTCCGTCCACGTTGGGGGAGTGCACGTCAGCCCCAGCCTTCAGCAGTACCTCCACCACGCCCACCTGTACAGGTAGGTAGTTAGTTAGTTGGTCAGTTGGTTAGTAGGTTAGTAGGTCAGCTGCCCCCCCCAGCCCCCCCCCCCCCCCCCCCCCCCCCCCCCCCCCCCGTGGGGATACCGGTTTTTGTTTTCACATACGCATTTGCAAACTTTATTGCCATTTGGTATTATTTGGCATTATTCAAGTCACAGAGACTTATCTCTGTGTAATTCGGGCTGCTCTCCGGGGGTGGGGGGGTGGGGGGGTCTTTTGTACAAATAGTTCCTCCACCTTCTGGAAGTTCTGTGCTTGTAGCTTCCCCTAATCTGCCACTCTCTTTGACTCTGCCTTTTCCCTTTTGCTTTCTATGATCTACCGTCTTTCTGACTTATTGGCCCCACCATTCTCCTGCCTTTTTGGGGGGCAACAAAATCTTCCAAATAATGTTTCTCTTTTGAGCTCCTCCGAAATCGGAATGTGTTGGCTGTACGCTAAGCGAGGAGACCAGTGAAAACTGAAAACCGGACACATACGTTCCTCACCCATTATGGCCATATGGCCTGGGAACGCAGAAGAAGAGGTAGTAGGTTAGCTAGTTAGTTAGTAAGTTAATAAGTTAGTTAGTCAGTCAGTCAGTTAGCTAGTTAGTCCGTCAGTTAGATAGTTAGTCCGTTGATGAAGGGTGCGATCGGGTGTACATAGCGAATGGAAAGGCTAAGAATAATAATCTGTGGTGTGAGGGAGCCGGTTGTGGGGAATGGGGGAGACTCAAAGGTACACTGGCTTTGTGTGTTACTTATTTTTTTTCATAGTCAATAGTAATGTGTGTGGGGGGAGGGGGAGGGGGGGATTGAAGGGGATGGAGAAGGATGGTTGGCAATGAGAAAGGGATGGGAAAGAGGCGTGGGGGAGGGGGGGGGGGGGGGCATTCACTGAGTATGAAGAACGCTTTTGTGCATTGGAAAAATGAAGTTTGCTTTTTTGAAATTTTCTTGTGTACTTTGCATTTTCTGTTCCTTTTTGGGTTTTTTTGTGTTCATACGCACGGATGTTGTTGGAAAGGCTAAGAAGAAGAATCTGTGGTGTGAGGGAGCCGGTTGTGGGGAATGGGGGAGACTCAAAGGTACACTGGCTTTGTGTGTTACAATGTAATTTCTCTTGTTTATTGAGAAGATAATCAAATGATTTTGACTTTGACGCTGAACTAACAGTGGTGTAGGCCTACCGAGGATCGAAAAAAGTGATAGGACAAACCGTCACGAGACGAGAGAAATCAAAATTGGACAAAACATGGTCCTCGCTCATGAAAAACGGGGGTAACCCCAAAAGGGCGCATTTTGGCAAATGACGATTTGGGCGCATAGCCCAAATGAGCGCGGGTGGTCGTATCCCATATGAGCGCGTATCTATCCTTCCAGCCTGACATTGATTACCCTGAACCTATCCCTAACCAATATCCTAAACCTATCCCTAAACCCTAACCCTAACCCTAACCCGAACCCTGTATGGATGTACAACCCTAACAGCCCTAAAGTAGGCCTACAACGTTTAGCCCTAACCCTAAGCAGCACTTTTGGGATACGAGAATCTGCTACTATCTGCTAATAGACTAGAAAACACGCACTCATATGGGCCATCAAAAACTGTAAAACGCGCTCATATGGGCGCGCTCATAGGGCTATGCGCTGTTTTGGGAATCTCCGTGAAAAACAAAGCGTGCCAGTGTAAAAAAAAGATTAAGGCTGTGTACACACATAAGCGGATATTCCAAGCGGAAACCCGTGCGCAATCCATAAATAAGTAAAACAAAGAAGGGAAAAGATTTGCGTACGTGTCCGATTTTCCTGTACATGCGTAAACTTGTATTCTTCTTTCTTCCACTTATTTAGGGTTTTTTTCCGTACCGGGAACTTACGCATCTAATGTGAACCCGGCCTTATAATCAGACATTCTGTCCTGACAGAGGAGAACGCAATGGGGGAATTTCCGATTCTGAATAGGTCAATGGCCTATGACCGGGACCTCGGGACATCACTGGGTGAGTGAGTGAGTGAGTGAATACCTCCATCCTGTAGCAGGCTGAGCGTACGGCGCTGGAGCCGCTGTTTCCGCCGCGGGCGGCGAGGTCAGCACCACGGGCAATGAGGGACTGCACGACTCGCACGTGCCCCTCCACAGCGGCCGCCCACAGCGCTGTGACGTCACGGTGAAGGGAGGGGCCCGTAGGGGAGAGGGTGTCCTCGTACGTTTCTTGAGAGAGAGAGAGAAATAAAATAAAAATGAATGAATGAAAATCCGTTTAACCTTTTCACCGCCAAAGTCGCCAACGTGATGTAACACCTATGTCACAAAAAAGGCATCCAATTGGGGTCTATTATCCAAAGACCCTATTGTCTTAGTTTTGGGAAGTAAGGATAGACCTTATTTTATATCTGTCACAGAAGAATCCCCCAATACTGCAGATGGATTTTGTTCTCTACCCCAGGTACATTTCATGGACATTTTTGGCTGAAATATGGCTGGCGGTGAAAGGGTTAACTTCCTCCGGTCTGAAACAGACACATACTTATGGAACAGTAGTAGATATACAGATGGTGGGAACGATCCTGGAGGCAATGCCCGGAGGCAGTTTCAACTCCAGGAAAGTCCCGAATTTTTAACCATACAGATCTACCAAACATCTGAATGAAAATCCGTTTAACGTGCTCCGGTCTGAAACAGACACATACTTATGGGACATTAGTGGATATAAAGATGGTGGGAACGATCCTGGAGGCAATGCCCGGAGGCAGTAAGTTGGAACTCCAGGAAAGTCCCGAATTTTTAACGATACAGATGTTTGAACGAAAAATGGTGTTTTACGTCCTCTCGGTCTGGAACAGACACATATGGGACATTTGTAGATACAAAGATGGTGGGAATGATACTGGGGGCAATGCCCGGAGGCAGTGCAACACCAATAAAGTCCCGAATGTTTTGGATACAGATGCTTGGATTGTGGGGGTTCATTTATTAATTTAGTTATATAGAATTTCAAAAAGAGAGTTATTATTTATTGTAACGATGGCTTGGAGTCTTAAACGGACAATCTTTAGATAGTCCATTGACGTATTATTGAACTTATTGTGGGAAAACTGGAGGCAATGCCCGGAGGCAGTTGCAACTCCAGGAAATCCCGAACTTTTTAAAAAAAGGTTTCTTGTGAGAGACAAAACACACATAAAGATTGTGGGGGTTCATTTTGTTAATTTAGTTATATAGAAGTTTTAAAAAAGAGTTATTATTTATTGTAACGATGGCTTGGAGTCTTAAACGGACTATCTTTAGATAGTCCATTGACGTATTATTGAACTTATTGTGAAAACTATTAACTTGTTTAAAAAAGGTTTCTTGTGAGAGAAAAAAACCCACAAACAGATTGTGGGGTTCATTTTGTTAATTTAGTTATATAGAATTTAAAAAAAATCTTTGTTGATGTTATTGCTGCTGCTACATAGCTTTGTGTGTTACTTGAGCCTTTATACTACTTCTTGGCGAAACGAAAGGGCGATAATTTTAGGACTGAGTTGACCCTGCAACCTAGTAACGAGTCAGGGGTAGAGACTTTGTCTGAGCCTGTACTACGCATACTGCTACTTCTTGACGGACAAGGGGGCGATAATCTTATGTAGGTGGCGCACACGTTTCAGTGCACGAGACAAGGGGCAGAGAATGTTCAGTAATAAAGCCTCATTATTTGGGGTGTGGGTGGTGTGGGGGAAACAATAACAACTTGCCCACTGGACTGACCTCTCCTATCAATGTCCACCCCACACTCGTCCAGGAGGAACTCCACCACGGAGACGTGTCCAGCCACAGAGGCCGTCATCAGAAGGCTGTAGCAGCAGCAGGGAGAGCCACCACTCTCCCCCCCGCTCTCCCTCCCCTGTAGGGCCCTGCGGTCCATCTCCCTGACGATCTCCCTCCTGCTCTCCCCGGGCATCTGCCTCAGCACCTGCACCGCTTTGTCCAGGGTCCGCTGGGCCACGCTCTGCTCCCACAGCATGGAGAACCAGTTCGCCTGGGATATGGAAGAACATAGAGAGAACATCACCAGTTCACCTGGAATATGGAAGAACATAGAGAACATCACCAGTTCACCTGGTATGGAAGAACAAGGGAACATTACCAGTTCACCTGGAATATGGAAGAACATAGAGAGAACATCACCAGTTCACCTGGAATATGGAAGAACATAGAGAGAACATTACCAGTTCACCTGGGATATGGAAGAACATAGAGAGAACATTACCAGTTCACCTGGAATATGGAAGAACATAGAGAACATCACCAGTTCACCTGGAATATGGAAGAACAAGGGAACATTACTAGTTCACCTGGAATATGGAAGAACATAGAGAACATCACCAGTTCACCTGGAATATGGAAGAACATAGAGAACATTACTAGTTCACCTGGAATATGGAAGAACATAGAGAACATTACCAGTTCACCTGGAATATGGAAGATCAAGGGAACATTACCAGTTCACCTGGAATATGGAAGAACATAAAACATCACCAGTAGGCAGGAATGGATGATGATGATGGCTATGATTATTATCTTGATGAAGATGACGACGACGATTATGACGATGAGGATGATGATAATGACAGTGATAGTGATGGTGATTATTTTAATGCCGATGACGACGACGACGCCGATGATGCGGATGAGGATGATGAGCAAATGTAGATGATTATCTTGATGACGATGACGACGCCGACGATGATGACGACGGTGAATGGCTCACCTGACGTTGCAAATCTTTGTTGATGTTATTGCTGCTGCTGCTGCTATTGTTGAGGTGAGACGATGATTCTTCTGGCGTCTGTTTACAGTGACAGCTGCCATCAAAATATATGTAGCTAGTTGATGGGCGTAGAATACAATCAATAAAACGGACGAATAAATGAGTTGGCAAATAAACGAACTATTTTTTTTATATACAGGTACAAATATGCACTATCTTGCACATGAATAAGAGGGAAAATTAGTTTCTAAAAATAGTCAGTTAACGTATGTGCATAGAATAGTTCTGAAAACAACAACAGCATCATTATCTACACAAAGTGCAGATGCAATCAAACTGAAGATAACGCATGTCACAACACCAAGCACAAGTATGGTCCTGGATGTGATCTTAGAACAGAAAGTTTACCCCCAGCCGCATGTTTCAACGCGGTTCAGGGGGCATAACCATCTCAACAGCCTAGATGTAACAGACGAAATGACTTCCCTTTCATACAGTTGAAATGACTTGTGAAGAGTCTGAAGCTGTACATCGGCAAGGTCGATATAGTCAGGATGTTTTGCATTTTGTAAAGCAAAAAGTGACCAAGCATATCAATATGGCTGCCAACAGATTTAACACCAAGAACAATACACGACATTTTGTTTGATTTTATGACAATAACAATGATTAAATGTGTATGGGAAGTAACGTTTATACAGTTGTTGCTGAACCCAATCATGACACAAGCGGTTCAGACCTGATTTTTCATTCTTATTCATTTGTAAACTTAGTTTTCAAAACTTTGTCTCTTTTTCGTAAAAATCTTAGTTATCTCCCCGTGACAATGATTTTATCTCACACTGTCAACATTGCAAATTATAATTGTGTTCTCCATTCATTTTCCTTCAATAAAACATATATCGTTATAGTCTTTACAGTGTCGTTTAATTTGTTGTGATTTTGCTCGAAATAGGTAGCTTGCTCTAAAATACAGACGATTGCGTGATGACCTGCAGGGCTCCCAGGGACCCCCATTTGGGGGTTTATGAAGTATTAAAATTCTAAAGGACCCTCTAAAAGAATGTGCAGGGGGTCCCAGGGATGCACTAGAAAATTTCTTTTTAGCATTCGCTATGCCACTGGGGCCCTCTATCCCGCCTCTAGGACCCTCTACGCTGTAAGTGAAGGAGTCCCTGGGACCCCTTGTTTTGCGGGACGATTGGGAGCCCTGACCTGATTTATACTTATAACATTTTCCATTGTTCTGATTCCACTAACAAGAGTGTGTTCCAAATTTCCAACTATGCAAAAACTAAACATAATGAACTGAAAATACTAACTCGGTATAGCAGAACAAATATAAGGAAAAGCTTTCTTGCTAACAGAATTACTACTGCTAGTCTAGCCATTGGAATACCCTTCCAGCCCACATTAAGCTTGCACCTAATCTTAACCAGTTTAAAAACCTCCTTGACAAATACCCTAAATTCACATAATTAAGATATCAGTTTGATTGATACATACTCTAAAATCGTCACAGCCTTGCCAACTAATAACAATACAAGAAAATATATGAGAAAGGATAAATTAAGAGTCCATGATGCCTAGTGGTCCTAAATTCTTGACCTTGACCTTGCCTGCTAAAAGTACAAATAGTGAAAGGGCTAAGTAATGTCCGGGGAAGAAATGGTAAAATCTTACTAAGGTGTGTGCATAGTAACGTCCAGGATTTGAGTTACAAACCAAAACAAAATCAACGTACAGAACATGTGTTATAACACAAAGCAATCTGAATAGCATTAACCAAAATCTTGTAATTACACAACCAAACACAGTGTCCACAAGACATGCCCTAACATAAACCAAAATGAGCGTACAGAATGCACGTCAGAACACAAAGTAAATTCCAAGTAAAATAAAGGGATGCACACACACACACACAAACACAAGCACACACAATACCCAGAAAGCATGGAAGCACAGCAATATTACAAAACACAAACAAGATGTCTAGCTGATGACAGGTTCAGGCAGACTCCTCACCTGACACGGTCATAACCTGGCAGACGTCGCTGACAGTGACACCTGGGTGGAGGGTCCTGGTCCCCTGCCATGTCCATCACTGACTTTGACCTGGGCTGGCTGACCTTGCCGGCCGCTCTGTGGGCAGTCTCCCTCAACACCTGGGGCTGGGCGGACTGCACGCGGGGCCAGGAGGAGGGGGAGGGGCTGGGGTCACTGGACCCTTCCTTTTGTTTGCTGGTCGTCTGAGTTTTGTTCTTGTTCCTGGGCAGCTTTTGGGAATACACTGAATCCGTTCGTTTGGATACCATGTATCTTGGATGTTCGGGTTTGGGTTTAGACTGCAAGCGGGGTTTCAAAGCAGGGGGGGCTTTTAGACTGGGTGATGTTGTTGGTGACGGTGTTTCAGACCCTGCGTGTTGTAGATTTTCTGATGCTGAAATCTGCGTTTCTTCTGCGTGTGTATTCGTCCGTTGTCCACTGCTGTTCGCCATATCGGATTTCGGGGCTGAAGTTTGAGCTTTGCAATGTTCTGAATTGTCGTTGGAATCGCCGAGATTTTTTGATTGCCCGGGGCCTAGTTCTTCGTTCGCTAATTTAGAAGCTAACACAGGACAT
This sequence comes from Phymorhynchus buccinoides, assembly GCA_017654935.2. Taxonomy (NCBI): domain Eukaryota; kingdom Metazoa; phylum Mollusca; class Gastropoda; order Neogastropoda; family Raphitomidae; genus Phymorhynchus; species Phymorhynchus buccinoides. The sequence continues at coordinate 12,450,022 of CM065704.1, forward strand.
GATGGATGGTCCTGTGCTTTGCTTGATGCAACCCTTGGATCAGGTTCATGGAACTCATGTTGAAATGTATTATTCACTGTTCCTGACTTTTTGGAATCCAAAACTTGTTCTGGGTTTGGGTTGCCAGAACCAACAAATTGTTTGGATGGAACTGATTCAGTGGATGAACTTTGCTCAGCTTGATCTGTGGTTGAATTGGGTTCAGAACACCTGTGAGCTCTGTTCATACTTGACTGTGTCAGTGTTTGTTTGTTGTCACCACAGTGTTTCTTTACTTCACCTCTTGCTCCAATATTGTCAAGCATGTGTGGCTTCTTTGAGCAACCATCCTCGTTTTGTGTACCGTCAGTCATTTTACCTTCGTTTGAACAATCATTGTTATGTTCAAAGTGTTTTGACATTATTGCATTCACTTTGGAACTCTCTGATGGATTTTTTGTAGTACTCATAGGTTTATTTGAATCGTGCCTTAGATTCTCCTGATCTTCTACACTGTAAGCTTTGTCTGCACTGTGCAATTGAGCACCAGAGCTCTTTGTGATTTCTAGAACATCTGGGACATCAGATTCCTTTCCTGTATTGTTGTTGTTGTCGTCGTCGTCATTGTTGTTGTTGTTGCTGTTGTTACTGCTGATATTTTTGTTATCAGAATCACCTTTATCATCGGTTAACGTTCCATTTTGAGCAGGTAGATTTCTGTTTGTGGACTGGTTTTCTAAATCAGATCTGCTGCTTGTTGACTCTTTCTGATTATCATTGTTCTTTAAGCAATGCTTGACATAAAAATGAGTCGTTGTCTTGGATTGTGCGAAAAAGCCATGTTCATTTGGAGAAATACTGTTTTGTTTAATCTCCGACTTAGCAAGCTTCATTTTCGTATTTAGTAAAGTAGGCTTTGCCTGATTTAAAGTGTCTTCTATTGGCTTTTCTTTCACTGTGTTTGCTAATTTGGCACCACTTTCAACAACTGTCTTTGCAGTATTTTCTTTAGTTGCACGGCCCTCAGAGATTGTTTTATATATTTCACTGTGTTTGTTCTGCATTACACCTTTATCACCCTGCCTTGATTCTGAACAGTTTGCTGTGACGGGTGCAGCAACAGCGACGGTTTCTGCGTTAGCAAGTTCACATTTTTTGACAAAACTAGGTTTGACTTTTTCTTGCTTCTCCTTGTCATCGTCAGTGTTTGCTTTGTTCTTAGCACATCGTTGACTTTCGGAGTCCTTTCTATGGTCATGGCTGTTTTTTGTAACAACAGAAACATTGGCTGAACTGCTATGATCGTTTTGCAATGGTTTTAGGGGTTTAGACTCTGCTGCATTGGTTGTACTGTTTGTTATTTCTCCTCTAGTGTTACTGGCTATTGTTGATTCATTAGGACTGACGCTGGCAACGACTGTCATGTCATCTTTGACGTTAAGCAAGTCCTTCAGGGACAGCTTGCTGTCACTTAGAAAGGCAGGGCAGTGCTCTTCAGTCACAGTCACGTGGTCTTCAGTGCTGTGTTCAGCTTCTTTAACTTTAAAAGTATCCGCATGTTCTGATGATGGCCTTGTCAGTAACCTGTCACTGTCCGATGTGTATTCAGAGCTTGAAAGATGCGTGGGGTCTTCATCGATGCAGGGCAGATATGCCTGCAGTGATAGCTTGTCTAGCTTGGGCTGATTTGCCTCATTGTCATCTGAACGTTTTGTGCTTCGTCTATTTCTAGGGCTCTGTATTTCCAGTTGTTGTTGTGTCGAACGTATTGGATTTGTCCAAAGCTTACTATCATCCCTGTTCTCAGTTGTGCGTTTTACAGGGCGGTGCACGTTTGACACACATTGGGGACTTCTTTCTTTTCCGTTGAAACTCTTGTGTTCCGTGGCAGCAGATGTCTCAGGGATTGTTGTTGGTGGTTGATTGTTTGTCATGCCCAAAGCAGAACTTCCTTCCACAGTATTGTTTGTTTGATCTTGAACGCGGGTTAACTTGGAAATGTCTGGCTTTAGCATACGCGTTCCCAAGCTCGGCTTGATTATATCAGCTATCTTGGACCAGTGATTGTTATGACAGTTTGTACCATTATCATTCTCTGTGCGGATGGTCTTAGTAGCCTGTGCAGAACATTCGTTCAGTTTCGGTGTTCTCTGCCCTTGACGGGTTAGTCTCTGTAGTGCCAACACTTTAAATCCAGCACAGCTTAAAGACGCTGACCTTCTCTCAACATTCACAGTTGGCTCGTTAGTGGCAATGGAACTGTTCTTTAATGTAGTGGATGGTTTAGCAGCATTCGGTCTTTCCTGTTTTACGATGCTGTAAGATTGAGCTGTGGCTTTTCTCAAACTGTGCGAATTCACAACTCTCAACCGTGTGTGCATGTAGTTTTTAGTGTTTTGGGAATCGGTCTCGAGTGAAGCATTTTTCATTTGCAAAGTGTCATTGCAATCATAACCCACAGAACATGCTTGGTTTGATGTCCTGTTTGTAGACAAATACTCGTCTTTCAGATAGGATCCTGTAACGTACTTGGGATAGCATTTGGAGAAGGGTACTTCAGTGTCTACAGTTCTTGTTGTAGGTTTCGAACCACAGGCGTTTCCTTTAATAGCAATGGGGTTAACCGAAGTGATTGTCAGGGCTTCACAAATCTGACGGTCCTCTGCATCACACTGCCTTTGTTTTCGTTGTCTTCTCCACAAACCGTGCGTTGCTGGTCGAGTTGCCATGGTTAGTTATTTAGTCTATTGCACTATTTATAGTCCCGCCAACAGCTATGGTCATCTCAGTACTGTCAGCGCGTAAAGTTCGACCACGTATAAAGTTGCCATGGTCATTGAACGATGCATTGCAAAACAATAATACGTGTAAGAATGTACACTCTTCTGCTCTGCTAGGTGATAGACTGAAATCAAAACATCCTCTTGAACAGTTTGTATATGCAAACGAAGCACAACCCATCCAAATACGTCAGTATTATAACAAACAGCGGCCGTTGGCTTTTTGTTTCAACTGTTAAGTCATTTTTTATTAAAGTGGGTAGTTTTTAAACCCATGTAATACAAAATGTCGCAACACGTTTAGGAAAAAAACAGGCGATCATATCTTGGGTTACTCTTTGTACAACAAGTTGAACAACACTGCAACGCAGTAATAGGAGAAGAATGGAACAATCCTATCAATTCACAGACCTAGGTCTACCCCATAATTTTGAGGGCAAAAGAGACGCCAATGTTAGCAAATAAACTGAGGATGAACGTTCAATGGAGAACATATAACTTAGTCAGTAATCTCCTGCTGGAAAAACAACCAGATCTCTGTTCGTCACACTCTGCAACATTCCGGGGAAGTCTGTGTCCAACAACTGCCCATATACCGCCATTGTGGTCCACAAAACTGATACCAGAAATTGACACACGCCTGTTCCACTGAGCTGTTTTCAACGAGAAACAAAAGCATACACTGGATAAGAACTCTTCGTCAAGTTTCACTTGCGGTCAAACATTTTTAAAACAATAAATAACTTAATGAAGAAAATTAAAATTTATTATCTCAACCCATACAGTTTCTACTCACTCGTAGCTTTCGCCAAGCGTCCGCCTGGCTTCCTCAGCGCTCGAACACTGAAGGTGGAGACTTGGAGTTCAGTCAACACGCCGGTGAGATGAACTCACGACGTTTGACTGAATAAATAACTTCCGTCAATAACCATCTTTGGTGCTTGAGGTGCAATTTCTAGTTCACGTTGACACGAAAACGTCGTCAAACCGCCATTATCAGAAGAAACACACATACAATAGTGTCTAACAATAGTGACAGTTCTCTCCTCTGAAGAACAAACCCGCAGTGTTCTATGTCCATGGTTCAACTCAATACACTTTCTCTCTACTACTCAATCAGAGGTTCGTTCCAACAAGGGCATTGACACGAGCACACTATTACAAACGTAAGCCTTAGCAACGGGCCATTAAGATGAATGAAGCATGAACGCCAGTCTGCCCACTGCTGGTCCTTATCATTTACGTCACTGTCACACACAGACAACTTGCTGGTTGTCAGACGAACCAATAACTAATCGCCTCTTGCTTGTTGTTTGTGCTCTTAAGACTACCCCCCTTCCCACCCTCCCCTAGTTCCTCCTCCTCCTTCTTCTTCTTCTTCCAAAACAGCTCCTAGTTGTCAAGGAAGCAGATTCTAAACAGGCATAATGTATCCAGACTCATCAACATGGCGTCGATGTAAGCGACAAAGGAGAGTGTGTTGGAGAGAGCAAGTGGGTGCGTTTCTTAGTGGCCTCACGCGGCAAGCAACGTCATTGGGTGAATAGACGATTTTCGGTTTTAAAAACCCCCCACCTAGGGGAGAGCACTTCGTGAAAATTAGAATTGTTTACCTCCAATACTCGGTCAAATTCCATAGCAACAATTCCACAATGGCGTCGAAGCTTGAAACCGCAGGATGCGAGTCAGCGACTTGCAAACATTGTTTTAGAAAAATGAGGGGCGGCCAGTATCCACAAACTGAGAGAACTTGCAAAATGTGACGTAAAAACATAAATGACATCAATTTTAAAATGACGCACGGTGTTCTAAGTGATGTAAGTCTAATCAAACACGTGAGCCGAGAGCTGGGGATCTACTTGAATGTAGACTAATTCCCCCGGTTTGACCGATTGCATTAGGCAAGATCACTCCCACACACCATGAAATTACTCCCCTTAATTATTTCCGAACAATTCATATTCCGCGCCATAGTTGACCATAAGTAACTTTTCATAAACAACAGCCAAGTATGATATTGTAGTATGTGACTAAATTAGTTGTATTCAGTGGAAATTGCTAGATGTTCCACTCATGGACGATTTTATGTCTGTTTGCGATACGGAGTGAAGTTATTTAAGAACATTTTCTACTAAATAATTATGTTTCATGATACTGCTCAACAAAGGGAGTTTTTACGATTGACCTGATGGAAGACATGTATTTTGAAATAATATGTAGACCATACAGCCAACATTATTTTATAGGTACATGCTTTGGTGCATTTTTTATTTAAGACTTTTTGTAGACTCAGTCTTTTACTGAACTAAATTGCTTGACTTTGTGTGCGACGGAACAGCTGGGGGGGGGGAGGGGGGGAGAGAGAGAGAGAGAGAGAGAGAGAGAGAGAGAGAGAGAGAGAGAGAGAGAGAGAGAGAGAGAGAGAGAGACCTTCCCTGCTATTAATTTATTTTCCTTGTTTTCTCGCCCACTCCATTCTCATGCAATAAACGCATCTAGCATTTCCTCAAGCCAAGAAACACATACCAAGTGGCTTTTTTTCTTCTTTAAAAAAAATTTCTAAAGCCTCCGTGACGTGGACAGAGACCCACGCTTGATTGGCTGCTATAAATAAATGATGACGTCAGTATCTGTAGCGTGCCTGCAGAGAGCGAGGCAGGGGGGCTGAGAAAGCATGAATAATTCATGACAGCTTTCCTCCCGGTGCCAGCAGGCAGAGAAGTATGGATACACGGAGTCAAGAGTCAAAACAAAACGACAAAGCACTCAGAAAAAATGCAGGTTTCTGCGTCTATTGCTTTGTTGCGCAAGCAAGTTGACATGAGTGGATATAATAGTCCACAGTAACTCTAAATTTGAACATTCTGAAAACTCGCCAGAAATCAAATAGTAATGAGAGTTTGGCTTCTGTAGTTTCCCTACTGGCGAATATCTTCTTTCTTTCCACCAGTTTAACATTGTGGGTTTAACATTATATATTAGGCCTTACAAATGTTTTTTTTTTATTTTTATCACCGGCTGACATTAACCTATAGAAATGGCCAATAGTAAATGAGAGCTGTATTATAAATGATATTCTACAGTATTGGAATACCACGGTACAGCTTAGTCTTTCGTGGAAGACTATGACTCTCTAACTAGGGGGGGGGGGGGGGTATTTGCACCGGCTCTAGTGCTGCAGCCAATGGGATTGGTTGGCCTTTGGGGACCTTCCCCAACGCCTACTCTCGTCCTCCAATCTCTTTGGCCGAGAGAGTGGGGATGTACCCTGGGTAAGGCTTCTCCACTATAAACAAATTGTAGCCCAGCCCGCCGGAATAGCAGCTGCCCCCATCTGCTATCTGGCAGTCATTGTCGGAAACGACAGACAGGCAACAATAATTAGGCCTTAATCCACTGGCATTTAAAAATATATAGGAAAGTTCTAGCTACTGTGTAATGTAAATTGCAGATTCGTTCGTCGTTCTTCAGTACCAAAGTTGTTGTTTTTCTTTAAATTAATTAATTCTGGATCACAAGTTTTGGAATCATTATCAACTTGAACCTGTTTGAAAAAGCAGAATATTACAATAACTGGGCGATTACTTTGCAATAATATTATATTGTCTTACAATTGCCCTAATGCCCAATGTTTTAAATTTATTTTAGTTTTACTTGCTTGGATTTGCAACGATGAAGAGTATTCCACAGGCAACATAAGGATCTACATTTGTCACCAAACACCACAGAAGGGATATTAAGTGTAAAACTGACCATTCTGAGCAAACTGTCCACCTGAAAACTTCAGACAATTATCTTTCTAATGATACAAGAAACATTTTTGTATTTTTTTTTCCATGCCATAGTTATGAGCATTTAAAGTTAGTAGGGTGAGGGTCAATCATTTTGAGAAAACAGTCTAACGTCTAGCCTAGCTGAAGAAAATGCATTGACCTACTCGTTGTCAGACACTTATAGGACAATTTAGAGACCATTATATATATCAAAGATGATCCTTTATAAATGTGAAAGAGAAGATGTTAGAGAACACAAAAATACACTTAACTCCAAATTAACAAAAAATGAGATTTTTGACTTTGCAAGCCTGTTGTGAGAAACTAGCCCAGCGTCGTAATGCCCCTTTAGTGGTGCTGAGTCACATGTAGCTTGGTTTATCCTCAACAGCACTTACTGCTTGTAATAAAAAATTTAAAAAAATAATAATACGGTGGAGGAGGTTTGGGATGGGGTGCGGGCATGTGTATGTCAAAACTAATGCGTTTTGGGCAGAAACGTCAAATTATTTCATTCATTTGTCATTTTATCTTTCAACTTATTTTATTGATCTTTTTTTACGCCACGCTTTTATATATATAAAAAAGGGGCCGTCGAAGACAAACACAATTAGGCATTCGGTATTAGGTACTGCATAGTCACAGAGGCGTCTCTATGAAATTCGGGTTGCTCCCACCTGGAGAGCGCATCTCAGCCAGAGGCGCGCCACCCACTTTTTATTTTCATGCAACTTTTCGTGTGACTGATGAGGAAGGAAGGGGGGGGGGGGGGGGGGGGGGGTACATTTGGACCAAATGACAACTTTTTCGTGGCCACTGGGATTAACGTGTGCTAAGTGCGTGGACACACGGGACCTCGGTTTATCGTCTCATCGGAAAGACTCCACGTTCAAAGCCGTAAGGCCGAGTGTAAATAAAGTGAGAGGAAAAAACCCTTGTACCCAGGTTCGAACTCTGGGTTTTTTTGGACACAAGGCGAACGCGTTACCTGTGTGCCACTCTATTGAAGCGAACATTGGACCATAGACATGAGAAGGTGGTCGCTGGGTGCAACACTGATGGCGTGAATATTGAATCCTGGTCAGCCCAGAAAAGCCCTCCTCTGATGGCCGCAAGTTACTGTATGGTTGGGTGTCCTTCAGATTGTGAATAATAATGTGAATTGTGTGTGAATATTGAATCCTGATCTTGGGACAGTGGGTGAATGCCTCATGCCTCCATACGGGGTACCTGGACAACCCCGCCGCCCCTCCACGAGTCTCTCCCCATGGGGATACCGGGGGTCTTTCGTAAAATTAGTTCCCCCACCTTCTTGAAGTTCTGTGCTTGTAACTTCCTCTAATCCGCCACTCTCTTTGACTCTGCCTTTTCCCTTTGCTTTCTGTCATCTACTATCTTTCTGACTTGTTGGCCCATTCTCCTGCCTTTAAAAAAACAAACATCTCCCAAATATTTTTGTCTCCTTTGATCTCCTCCGAAATCAGAATGTGTCGGCTGTACGCAGCAGGGAGACCATTGACCTCAGTTTCGGTTTCCAATCCCGACTATGCCTTGATGCGTTCGGTCAAAGTCATGGGGATCAGTGTGTTCTGGCAGCTGTCGGTGGATGGTCGTGGTGGCGCCCTCGGGGGAGGACCTCACTCACACTGGCTCCGCTACTAAGAGAATAGTCTCGTCAGTCAGGGGGCTTAGTAGATGGTGTCCTGAACAGGCTCCACTGAACTCCACCGAAGTGACTCAGCAGCAGTGCAGTGTCTCCTCGGTTGGTTGCCTCCTGACAGCCGAACATAGATTCGCTCCCCTTGGACTGCTGGTCTTGGATTCTGCGACCTGAGCAAGCCGGGGTGTGGCTGCGAATTGGGATTCGGAATGAGCGGCGTGGGAGCACCGCCACTGTACGGCCCAGAAGATGGGACAGCAAAAAGAAAAGAAAGAAAAAACAAAAAAGGGAGACCAGTGAACACTGAAAACCGGACACATACGTACCTTACCCATTATGGCAATATGGCCTGGGAACACAGAAGAAGAAGAAGAAGAAGAAGAAGAAGAAGAAGAAGAAGAAGAAGAAGAAGAAGAAGAAGAACAACAACAACAACAACAACAACAACAACAACAACAACAACAACAACAACAACAACAACAAGTGTGAATATTGAATCCTGATCTGCTGCTTCTTCGAGATCCTCTTTTTTCCAATCAGCATCCGCCATCATCTGATCAGTATGGTCATCTCTGGACACCCTCATATTATGGCCGTGCTGTATGGCCGTCCTTCAGATGGCTGCTTGGGGCTCATGGTCCTCTTTATGTGTGTTTCTTGTTTCGTCTCTCTCTCTCTCTCTCTCTCTCTCTCTCTCTCTCTCTCTCTCTCTCTCTCTCTCTCTCTCTCTCTCTCTCTCTCTCTCTCTCTCTCTCTCTCTCTCTCTCTCTCTCTCTCTCTCTCTCTCTCTCTCTCTCTCTCTCTCTCTCCAAGGACAGATTGTAAGAATAGGCATCGTCTAAAACGGTAAAACCTTTATCATCATCATATAGTAAAAAGCCAAGTGTCCGTCCGTGTGTGTGTGTGTGTGTGTGTGTGTGTGTGTGTGTGTCTGTCTGTCTGAAACACAAAACGGGCCTTATAACTCCGCCGTTTTTCGACCGAATCGTTTCAAATTTGCTGTGAGCCCTAACGGGGCGATGGCAACGGCAACCGGGGCGGCCGTGTCATTTGCGCGGTTTCGCAAATGCGCGAAAAGCGTATCCACCGGACTCTCGGCGCCCGTATCTCCGGCGTTTCTGGACCGATTGCCTTCAAATTTGGCAGGTAAATGACCGGGGACGGTTACTATCGGTGTGCCAAACCGGAAGCGAATCGGTCAGAAACGCGCGCGCTATATGCCGCTTCACCTTTTCACGAATAACTCCGCCGTTTCTTAACCGAATCGCCTCAAATTTGCTGGCAGTCTTGCTATGTCCCGGGCAAAGCCTGGCAGCAAATTGGAAGAGAATCGGGAGAGCGCGTCACTCTCAGAGCAGCGTCAACGAGAAACGGGGCCTTATAACTCCGCCGTTTCTTAACCGAATCGCTTCAAATTTGCTGTACTCAGCGTTACCAGTACTTGGCGTTACCGTTACTAGGCGTTACCAGTACGGTGCATTGCCAGTACTAGGCGTTGCGCTAGTCCTTGTTAAATAAAGTTTTTCAGTGTT
>CM065704.1:12479745-12484745 GCA_017654935.2 Phymorhynchus buccinoides
CCTTAAATTAACATCATATTTGCATAATTGATTGAACAGACCGCATGTAATATAATGATGAACAAAATTGAAAGTATTGTTAATCAATATCTGCTGCACTTCATTATAATGCAATGTCACGTAAGCTTCTGTATTCGTATTATATTCCTGAAGAAGAAAAAAGAAGTATTAACATTGAGGAGTCGATTGCTGCATTAACATTTACATAATATATGACTAATATTAGTTATTAGATGAATATGAATCTTAACTGTGAATGAAAATATCGAACAATAATAATAGGCCTAAATCCAACCCGTTTTGAATTAAGGCAATTTAACGAAATCGAACGTTTCCTTGGTCACCTTCCCTTGAACGCTCTTAAAGGTAGACCCTGACGGATGAGGTTTTGCAAGAAACTCGTCGAGATCACCAGAAAGACAGCCTTTTCAAGGATCGGAACACTCACTTGGCTCTGGTTACCTAGAAATTAGACCGTCAAAACGGCGATTCCTCCTTGGCGGAGATGCCGGAGAGAGTAGCCATTTTGGATGGGGTGGGTGGAGGTCACTCATTGTGGTTGAAGCGTTTTCTTTTTTTGTAGTGCAATAAAAAAAAAAGGGAGCTATTTTCTTTGTTGTGAGCGAAACTCCTTTAGACAAACTGTATGACATTTTAATAAATAAAAATAAAAAAGCTTGTTCGTGCAAACGATTTGGCGGCCATTAGAAAAGAGACGGCACACGCCTTCTCTTTGGGTGAAATAATTTGACTTCCAGCACCTCCGCCAAGGAGGAATCGCCGATTTCACGGTTTGATTTATAAGCAACCAGAGCAACAAAGCGACTGTTGCGATCTCTGTAAAGGGTGTTTTCCTGGTGATCTCGACGTGTTTCTTACAAAAACTCATCCGTCAGGGTGCCCCTTTAAATCAACTGCTTTTCACCGACAACGTAACATTCATGTTAATGGGGATGGTCACACTAAAGGGCATAGCCACACTGCATACGATTTGACCCCCAATACGATACGATTGTGACCGCAATGTCTGTGAGTCAAGATTCGCGTGGCAATACGAAAATCCCCCAAAAATGTCCGATACAAAAATATTATATAGGGGAAGACGGGGTAAAAAGCGCATGGGCGGGTAAGAAGCCCACCCCAATTATCTCATGAAATAAAGAAAATTTCAGTCTCATTTTGCCCATGAGACGAGCGTTACTAGCATTCGTCTAATGGGCAAATTTGACTGAACTTTTGACTGAACACATTTTTTAATGTATCAAATTCGTGTACCGGAGAGACTACACATACAGTGAACATTTCTCCGAAGTCGGAGTGTGGCTGCCCACGTGGCGGGGTAATGGAGAGAAAAAACCAGTCACACACGTAATGTTTTCATCCCTAAGCTGGTGCATTTGTACCACAGTGTTCAAATGCTTCGGCTCAGTGTTGGGATGATCCCTGGAGTCTGTTAGCCAGGGTACGAAAACAAACAAATATAGTGAATATAACTAGTAAGAGTTCATCATATTTCTTTACACAATAGAATTCCACGTCAACCATGCCTCACAAATGTCAAAATTCAGATCGCACTGGGGTCAAGTCGTATGCAGTGTGTGGCTAACCCTTAAAGGGGCACCCTGACGGATGAGTTTTTGCAAGAAACACATCGAGATCACCAGGAAAACACCCTTTACAGAGATCGCAACACTCACTTCGCTCTGGTTTCCTAGAAATCAAACCGTCAAATCGGCGATTCCTCCTTGGCGGAGGTGCTGGAAGTCAAATTCTTTAAAGAGAAGATTTGTGCCTTCTCTTCTTCTTTTAATGGCCGTCTGAGTGTAGATCAAATCCTTTGCACGAAAGTTCCACAGAACAAGCCTTTTTATTTATTTTTTTAATTTTATTTTATACAGTTTACCGAAAAGGAGTTTCGCTCACAACAAGGAAATAGCTGCCTTTTTTTATACTGCACTACAAAGAAGAAAACGCTTCAACCACCCACCCCATCCAAAATGGCTACTCTCTCCGGCATTTTAGTACTGAAACCAGAGAAAAGTGAGTGTTCCGATCCTTGAAAAGGCTGTCTTTTTGGTGATCTCGACGTGTTTCTTGCAAAAACTCATCCGTCAGGGTGTCCACCTTTAAGAGTTTCTCCAAGGCTCGCATGACAGAGTCTCCAGGCGTGAACCGTTACAGTTACCTGCTCAGTGGTATCTTCCAGTGATTCGACTCTTTACTCCGTTATCATTCGTTGACGTCAGCATGTATAAGTAGAGGGCTTTTAAGACAAGCATGACAGGATTCTCCCCTTCATCAACACTATCTTTACATCATCTTAAACGTCTCTCTCTCTCTCTCTCTCTCTCTCTCTCTCTCTCTCTCTCTCTCTCTCTCTCTCTCTCTCTCTCTCTCTCTCTCTCTCTCTCTCTCTCTCTCTCTCTCTCTCTCTCTCTCTCTCTCTCTCTCTCTCTCTCTCTCTTCTCTCTCTCTTTCTCTCTCTGTCTCTCTCTCTCTCTGGAAACAAAGTTGTTGCTAAACATAGAAAATATTAATCCACAGTGTCAAAGATTTTTCGCGCAATTAAACTGAAAAGTTGCCCCAAATCGGCAATTTTCGGACATACTTCCGGTTGATAGTTCCGGTTTCAATTTAGATAGAAAGTGTTGCTATTCTACTTTTCATAAAATACTGATAATATGAACACAATCCGTGGAGCCATTCTCAAGTTATTCATATTTTTTAATGTTGGCCATTTCGGCCATGTTTTGGCCAAATGGTATATTTTAAATTCAGCATCAAAATAGTGTCCGTCAAATTTTCTGCAAATTTCAGCGAAATCGGCAAAACGAAAGCTGCAGGTTCCTAGCTGGAGCACTTCCGGTTCGTACTTCCGGTTAGATTTTTATCAACGCAAATGTTGGAAATCTATCTTTAGAGTAAAATGCTGAAACTATGAACGAATTCCGTTCATCCGTTTTTTAAAATATTCAAGATTGACATTTCGCTGATTTCGCGGTTTTTCGGCCATATTTTTGTTTTAACCGAAATCGTTTAATGTTTCAGATTGCGTATACGCACATGATCCTGGAACTGTCCTGAAAATGTCAGCCAAATCGGACAACAACAACAAAAAGGCGAAGAAAAAGAAAAAGAAAAATGTTTACAAAATTAATGAAATAGTATTCTCCCTAAAGGGCAGAATCCTAGTTATAGCAGGGGCCAACAGTAAAGGGGTACCCGAGCTAAAGCCAAGAGGTCACGCGCGCGTAAAATCGTATGGGGAATGCGATCCGACTGGGCCACGTGACATCGCCATATCTCCCTATGGCCATAATGGCCAAGGTACGTATGTGTCCAGTTTTCAGTCTTCACGGGTCTCCCCGCTGCGTACAGCCGACACATTCCGATTTAGGGGGAGCTCAAAGGAGAACAATTATTTGGAAGATTTTTTAAAATTATGTTTAAAGGCAGGAGAATGGACCATTAAGTAAGGCAGAAAGATAGTAGATGATAGAAAGCAAAATGGGGGAAAAGGCAGAGTCAAAGAGAGTGGCAGATTAGAGGAAGCTACAAGCACAGAACTCCCAGAAGGTGGGGGAACTATTTTTTACGAAAGACACCCCCGCCCCCCCCCCCCAGGTATCCCCACGGGGAGAGACTCGTGGAGGGGTCGGGGTCGTCCAGCTCCCCGTATGGAGGCCTCTGAGGCATCCACCCACTGCCCCTGAAGAAAACATTTCAAGTGATTTATCATGGTGTTTGGAGACGTAGGCATGTCCGTGGGTGAGATGTCTCTGCTAAGCGACTGTGGGCCTGTCGTTATCTCTGATGGGGGGTGGGAGTGGGAGGGGGGGGGGGGGAGAGAGAAGAAGAAGAACAAAATCAACAACAAACCCCCCCAAAATACTGGATGTTGTGGATGAGAAGTCCCCCCCACCCCCCCGTGGGGTTACCGGGAGGTCTTTTGTATAAATAGTTCCCCCACCTTCTGGAAGTTTTGTGCTTGTAACTTCCTCTAATCTGTCACTCTCTTGGATTCTTGCCTTTTCCCTTGGCGGCTTACTGTCATCTACTATCTGTCTGCCTTACCGGAGTCCATTCGCCTGCCTTTTTATTTTTTTAATTTTTTTTAAATTTATTTTATCGCGAAACGCTTTCGAAAACATCCTCCTCCTCCAGCCGGTCGGACTTTGCTGGGCCTAACTAGTTCTTAGTAAGGCGCATAACGGCAGCATGGCGCATCTGCGCTCATAATTGACGGGAAACTGTCTGAGCGATCGAAGAAGAAGAAGAAGAAGAAGAAGAAGAAGAAGAAGAAGAAGAAGAAGAAGAAGAAGAAGAAGAAGAAGAAAAAGAAGAAGAAGAAGAGGAAGAAGAAGAAGAAGAAGAAGAAGAAGAAGAAGAAGAAGAAGAGAAGAAGAAGAAGAAGAAGAAGAGAAGTCGTTTTGCTGAATGTGGGCCTATCGTATCTCTGATAAAAATAATAAAATTAAAATTAAAATAAAACTCATGTATTTCAATGTCGCCTACGGAGGCAGTGTTTTTTCCTCTCGTCGGCTTTGCCTGTCGTCAACATGTCTATGTCTATGATTACGGCCAATTGTTTAACAACAAAAATGCTGCAAATGATTAAAATTAATGGCGTGTGTGCGCGCTCGCTTGCTTGCTTGCTTTGCGCGCGCTGTGTGTGTGTGTGTGTGTGTGTGTGTGTGTGTGTGTGTGTGTGTGCGTGCGTGTGTGTGCGTGTGCGTGTGCGTGCGTGTGCGTGTGCGTGCGTGCGTGCGTGCGTGTGTGTGTGTGTGAGTGAGTGAGTGAGTGAGTGAGTGAGTGAGTGAGTGAGTGTGTGTGTGTGTGTGTGTGTGTGTGTGTATGTGAGAGAGAGAGACACTGAGAATGTGCGTTTGCATGTGTGAATGTGTATGCGCGCGTGTGTGTTCTCTCTCTCTCTCTCTCTCTCTCTCTCTCTCTCTCTCTCTCTCTGTATCTGTGTGTGTGAGAGAGAAATAGATAGATAG
>CM065704.1:12487245-12497245 GCA_017654935.2 Phymorhynchus buccinoides
ATCATGATCATGATCATCACCATCATCATCGTCATCATCATCATCACCATCATCATGATCATGATCATCACCATCATCATCATCACCATCATCATCATCAAGCACAGACCCCCTTAATTTCAAGACGACTTTTAATACAAGACAAGTGGTTAACCATTTTCATGTCGCGTGAAACAAAATGTTTTTAACGGATGTGTACAGTAAATACGTTAAACAAAAGAAGACTTTATTAAAATAAGTCACATCGACTTCCGGTTCCACTCGAAGTCGAGTGGCCGCATGCCTTTGTTTTCCTGATTCAATCCGTGTAATCAACGTTCAACCCAAAACTTCAAGTGTCTTTTTCGTGTGTGCTGTGTCAGAGTAGAATAAGTGGTTTCGTTTCTCGTGTTTAGTTTAGGTAAATAGGCCCAGAAAGTTGATAATCCCGATCCAGTTTTACACCACGTGCTGGGGTGCCAGCCGGCACCGCCGGCAGCATGGCGGAAGCACAAACGATTGCTGAGCCTGTGTTTCTAGTCAACAAAACCCTGCCAGCGGCAGACCAAGTGCCTTATACTGTCGCAGAACTGTGCGAGAATGCCGAGAAATCTAGTGGTAGAGGAAGTGTGGAGGGTGCCCAAAGAGTGGGTGGACTTTGGCGAGTGTATGCCAAGACATCAGCCGCTCGGGTCGCCCTCCTCACGAAAGGAATAACACTTAGGGGGGTTCAGATCCAACCACGGGACTCCAACCCTTTCACCATCAAAGACAGTGACGGAAATGAAAGGGAAGTACCCTCAGTAAAATTGATTATTGGGGGTCTTTCTTTCTCCGCCCCTGCAGATGCAGTAGCGGAGACATTGACCAAATTGGGTGTGACACTACGTTCCCACATCATGGACGAGAAGGACAGAAAACCAAACGGTCAGCTTACGCCATGGAAAACGGGACGGAGGTTTGTGTACATCGAACCTCCGTCAAAACCCCTCCCCAAAACGGTACAGATCGGGGTGTGTACTGCCACTCTGTACCACAAAGGGCAGAACACTCCCACGTGTTCGCGCTGCCTGGAAACTGGACACCACATCAGTGGCTGCAGCAGTGAAACACCGCGCTGCCGTGCCTGCTACACGTTTGGCCACAAACGGGGGGATCCCCAGTGCTCCCTTGCTCCACCCTCTCCCCTTGCCCATCCATCCCAACCTCCTACCCCTTCCTCTCCGCCTCCTCACCCACCACCCCCACCACCCACCCCATCCCCTACAGCCAAGCAAGCTGAAGATAAGAAAGACAACAAGGGACAAGATTCATCACAACAGCGTAAACAAGGAACGCTGAAGGAGTTCGCCTCAAGCCAGCAGCGCAGGTCGACCACGCCCACAAAAGGCAAGCGGAGCAGGTCCCTGTCTGCCCAGCGCAGTCCCAATGTTTCAGCGAAAAAAGCACCAAGAAACAACGCGACGCGTGACTGCGGAGCAGAACCAGCAGCACAACAAAAAGAAAGGGAAGAACCAGCTGATACCGGAACCTAGCTCTTCCCCTCTCCCCACCACACCCTTCTTCCCTTACGAATGTAGCATGAACACGGACTAAAACGAGTTTCGATTGCCGACTATGACTCTACGAAATGGCTTTCCTTCTTATCTTCTACCCCTCCCCTCCCCTCCCCCCGCACACACCCCCCTTTTTCCCCCTTTTTTGTTTTACTCATCTCTCTCTCTCTCTCTCTCTCTCTCTCTCTCTCTCTCTCTCTCTCTCTCTCTCTCTCTCTCTCTCTCTCTTCTTTTCTCCTCCTTGTGTGTACCATGGAATCTCAAGCTTTGACTATGCATTGCCATGGATAAGCTACGAATTCTAACACTGAATGCACGTGGGCTCAAAAACAAGAAGAAAAGATACAGCATTTTTCAGCTTCTAAGAAAAGAAAAACACGATATTATCGCTCTTCAGGAAAGCCACATTTCATCGAATAAAGAAGCCGAAAACTGGGAACTACAGTGGGGAGGAAAACTGTTTTACTCACTTGGCACCAATCACAGCTTAGGCCAAGTGTTTTTAGTCTCCAAACAAAAAGCGGAACAGGCACAGTGTGTTTTTAAAAGTGATCGCATTTTACTAATCAAAATATGCTCAGGCAATAATTCAATCTTCATCGCCAACATATATGCACCACAGTCCGTAACTGATAAGATAAACTTTTTCACAGAAATCAGGAACACTCTCAGCACCCACACTGAACCCGACTCTTCACTTATTTTGTGTGGTGACTTTAACACAGTCATGTGTAATGAAGCTGACATAATTTCAGGGGAAAACCACAATGAAAGAGAAGTAGAGGCTTTCACCCAGTTGGCCTCACACCTAGACCTTCACGACAGCTGGAGAATCCTGCACCCAACAGAAAAACAATACACATGGAGTCGTAATCACCCCTTCATAGCAAGACGCATTGACTATATTCTTACATCAAACAATCTACTGCCTTATGTGGAACAAAGCCAGATAGTCTCCTTTCCACATTCCGACCATAGACCTGTGGCAATAACCTTCGCTTTCCACAATTACCAGAAAGGGCCATCATACTGGAAATTCAATAACAGCCTGCTAAAAGACCAATCATATGTAGATAAATTAAATACTGTTATAACTAACTTTGACCAAGAATATATCGATCTAAGTCCCCACGATAAGTGGGAACTCTGCAAAGTAAAAATCAGAGAACACTCAATATCATATTGCCAAAACAAACAACGCCAAAAACGAGACAAGCTGAAAGATCTTCACAGAAAGCTGACGGTCATTGAGAGTCAATTAGCAGAAAACGCTGGTAACCACGCCCTCCAAACAGAAATGATGAAACTTAAAACTGAACTAGAACTGCAGGCGCTTTCTAAGGCACAAGGGGCCCAGACAAGATCCCGAATCAAGTTCATAGAAGAGGGTGAAAAAAACACGGCCTACTTTTTTTAGCTTAGAGAAAATAAATTCATCAATTAATACAATTACACGCTTACAAACTGACAGAGGATTTGTCACAGACCAATCAAGTGTTCGTAACGAGCAGGTCCGCTTCTATACACAATTATACAGAAAAGAACAGGAAGATCATGAATTAAGTGATACCTACATTGCAGACTTCCTGGGACCTAACTCTTCAATCCCAATGTTAGATGAAGATGATTCGCAAACATGTGAAGAGCAGATGACTGAATCTGAAATAACAGAGGCCCTGAGGCAGCTCAAAAACGGATCAGCACCTGGATGTGATGGCCTCACTACCGAATTTTACAAATTTTTCTGGCGTCGATTAAAATCAATGGTCATTCAATCATTTCTCTACTCATTTGAAACAGGCCGCGTTTCTGAGACACAGCAGAAAGGCACAATTATTTTGATACATAAAGGAAAAAATCTTCCTAGGGACCAGTTAACCCATTGGCGCCCAATCACTCTACTCAATACAGACTATAAAATTTTAGCAAAATGTTTTGCAAGCAGACTTAATTTAGTGTTAGAAAAACTAATATCAAAAGACCAGTGTGGTTTTATGAAAGGACGTAATATAGCAACAATTATTCGTACCATAGACGATACAATAAACTTTTTGGATGTTGAAAATCTTCCTGGTGTTATGGTTGGAATAGACTTTACAAAAGCCTTCGATACGATCTCAAAGTCGTTTATAAATGATACATTGAAGCACTATGGTTTTGGTCGCAACTTTCAACGATGGATAAAGACCATTCTAGCCCAATCCAAAAGCTCAATCAATCACTATGGCTGGATATCTGAACCATTTGAGGTAGAAAGAGGTATTCGCCAAGGATGTCCCTTGTCCCCTCTGTTATTCATTTTAGCTGCAGAAATATGTGCCATAAAAATTAGAGATAGTCCAGAAATAAAAGGCATTACTATTCCTTCTATAAGTAACGACGATGAAAGGCAAAATGCAATCAAAATTCAACAGTTTGCGGATGACACTACACTACTCCTAAAAGATAAAGAAGATCTAGCAGCTGCTCTCAAAGTCTTCCAAAGCTTTGACAGGATTTCAGGACTGCAAATAAATAAACAGAAAACAGAAGCTATGTGGCTTGGAAGAGAAAAGCACAATGAAAACAAGTACTTTGGTTTAAAATGGGTAAAGCTACTGAAAATCCTGGGAATACACTTTAGAAGTGATATGAGAGCAGGTAACATCGACAATAACTGGTCCACCAAAATAGACAATATGAGAAGAAAAATACAACAATGGTCACGGAGAAATTTGAGCATTTACGGGAAAATTCTTGTTGTTAAATCACTACTCATTTCCCAGTTTACGTATGTTATGCAATCAGTTGGTATTCCAGAAGAAATATTGAAAGAAATTAATAAAGACCTGTTCAAATTTATATGGAAAAAGAAATACAACAATAAAAAGGCCTTTGAAAAAGTAAAAAGAAGTGTAGTTACCCAACAAACCCAAAATGGCGGACTTGGCATGATAGACATAAAAGAGCTCCAAGAAGCCCTATTACTGACATGGATCCCAAAACTGCTCAATGAAAACTCGGCCAGTGGCTGGAAACTATACCCAGCCTATATTCTACAAAAAATAGGAAAAGACTTGGATATATTCAGTACAAACTTTTCACCAAAGCGTATTAGTCAAGTTTTGAAACAACAAGGTCCCTTTTGGCAGCGGGTCCTGCAATCCTGGGCAACTGTACGACACAAAGCAAACCTCAACGACGACCAGAACCTATATCTAAATTCAGCTTTGTGGCATAACCAAAACTTTCAATATCAAGGCCAGTGTCTGATTATGAAAGACTGGATTCATAGCAAGATGTACACTATTCAGGACATTATCGACGAGACAGGTCAGGTTTTGTCATTCGACCAAATTCAAGAAAAAGTAGGAAGAGCTGCACACAGGATTTTAGAATACAATGCCATTAGATGTGCTTTCCGTTCAGCAGAAACGAGAAACAGACTTCGACTGTATGAAAACAACGATGTCAACCCTCTCAACATTACATTAATCGGTCGCCCGCTCCAAACTCTGAAATGCAAGGATTTCCGAAAGATTATAGCAACAGATTCACAACCCTGCGCAATCAACTTTTGGAAGAGGAAATTGGGCATTGAGATAACGAAGCATCATTGGACCGCCACCTTTGACTGCACCAAAGAAACTAGACTGAGAGTACTGCAATGGAAAATTCTACACAACATTTATCCAACAAACATTCTTCTCAATAAATTGGGCCTGACTAACTCGAACAAATGTAACGTTTGCCAGACAGATGAAATAGACTTTATCGAACACTTCTTCTTCCACTGCCCTAAGATAAACCCCATCTGGGAGCTGGTAGAAAAAGAAATTCAGTCCAGAACAGGAAACTCAATCAGAATAACAATGCCAGTCGCCCTCCTAGGTTTCAGCGACAACAGTGTGTCTAATAGGGACAAAACATTCATTAATTTTGTAATAATAGTGGCAAAAATGTGCATAAGTAAATATAGGTATGGAGATAGATATCAACCTACTCTTTTACTAGAAAAAGAACTTAATCTCAGAAAAAAAGGCCTCAACTTCTGAACAGGCCTAAACCAGACTACCTTTAAAACAGCCCCCACCCCCATGAACTAGCGCACGACACACGTGCGAAGCCTATCTCACCAGTATTAGCAACATAGCGAGACGAAGAGAGAGAACCCGAGCACGACGAATATGTATGTAGTCATTAGTTAACCTACCAACAGAGAGAGAGAGAGAGAGAGAGAGAGAGAGAGAGAGAGAGAGAGAGAGAGAGAGAGAGAGGAGAGGGAGAGAGAGGGAGGGAGGAGAGAGAGAGAGAGAGAGAGAGAGAGAGAGAGAGAGAGAGAGAGAGAGAGAGAGAGAGAGAGAGAGAGAGAGAGAGAGAGAGAGAGAGAGAGAGAATTAAGATGGATTGAGTTTGTAGATGAAAAGTTTAGTATTAGCATATATTTGACCTAATGCATGGAAACGTAGTTTTTGCATGATTGTGTTCAAAATAAAAACAGAACAAAAAAGAGGAAACCCAAATAAATCGAGAGATGATGAGAAAACGAGGGGAATCTAATATTCAAAATTTGCATGGCATGAGAGAGAGAATGTAGCAAGCTGTAAGTCTACACCTCGTTCGCCCGCAGTCGCCTTCAACCACAAGACAGCACCAAGATTCCACCTATGATCAGCCAATGATGCCAACCCACTAGGCTAGCCTACACAACCAACCCACCGCTATCCTGCGTACCCCCACTCAACTGAACGAGCCCGCATAGTAGCCTATAGGCCCTAGTAAGCAGCCATAGGCCAATGACTACAGACCACCACCGTCAAGCGAACAACTTTGCCTGCAGCCAACACACGGCACGAGCAACGGAGCCTAGCCAAGCCTGACTGAGCGACCAAAGACCTAGGCCCAGGGGCCTACTGGGAAGAAACAAGACAAGACGGAAACAGGGGCCTGCAAGTGGAAAGAGCATGAGAGTGAGAGTGTGAGAGAGCGAGTGAGAATGTGAGTTTAATTTTGCTAGGCCCACTAGAATAATGCATGCATAAACCATGTCCATGACTATTGTGTATATGATTTAAAAAACAAAAACAAAAACAAAATATTAGGAAAGATTCCCCAATTCTGCTCCTTCTCACGGGAAGTAGAAAAACAGACAAACTCTGATCTCGGAAAAAAAAAAAAAAAAAAAAAAAAAAAAAAAAAAAAAAAAAAAAAGTCACATCAAAAGGCAGTCAGAACATATGCACCCAGAGCGGTGTACAGATGAAAAGCTGCAGGTTTCAGAACAAGAATACATACACATACACACGTACACACACACACACACACACACAGTACACACACACTCTCTCTCTCTCTTCTCTCTCTCTCTCTCTCTCTCTCTCTCTCTCTCTCTCTCTCTCTCTCTCTCTTCTGGGGCCAATAAGTCAGAAAGAGTGTAGATCAGTTCTGAGTTTTGGAATATTGTTCGACTTCGACTTCGACTTCTCTCTCTGTGCAATTGTTGAATTGTTGTCAAATAACATGTGCTACAACACAACGAACGTAGACATTTCTTATCACAAGCATTATGAACTGATACGTTCATAAGTTCAAGGGACATAAGCCCGCTGCCGCTAACAATAGCATGTGGTGTACATCGCTTATCTCCCATTATTATAGACCGTTGATACAAAAAAGAAAAAAAAAAAAAGAAACACACACACACACACACACACACATACATACGCACGCACGCACGCGCACACACACACGCGCACACGCGCGCGCACACACACACACACACACACACACTTGGGGCTTTAATGTAACATGTTCGCCTTGTAAAGAAACACTACCTGATTTAATTTTATTTTGTCTTTGCTATCGTCCATCGCTCAGACTGGTTCCTGTCACAATTTTATGAGCGCCGCCGATGCGTCAAGCTGCCGTTATGCGCCCCAATGCCATGCGAATGTGACGGATGTTTGTGAGTCGCGATCCACGTGAACTGTTTCAGCATACAAATAATTGGGGGCATACCAATAGGGCGCCTTGTACGAAAGCGCGACCATACTGTCATAACTTTCTGACATACCAATTGCGCGACCGTGGCATATACCAATTGCGCGAGTGGCATATACCAATTGCGCGACCCATCGTAAACTTTGCCTTACACATACACGATTATTTGGTGACCCTTGTGTTACTGAAAAAAGCACGGCATTGCACGTTCAACAACCATTGTTTAGCTCCAATGTTTCCTTTTCTGGTGCCATTCAGCGTCAAAGAGGACTGAAAATGGTATTTATTATAATCCCCTTAATTTGAGCGTTTGGTTTTTATTGTGGTACAAGTATTACATTTCAGTACTAATTTCAGTAGTAAATCTGTTTTATGTGTGATCGTGTGTGTTCGCGCATTAGGTATATGACATGGTCGCGCAATTGGGCATTTGCCACGTGAGGGCGACCTTGAATTTCACCGAGTTGAATTTAGAGAGTTGAATTAGAAAGGTCAGCGTAACTCGGGCAGAACGAGTGCGGGCAAATTAGTAGTCTGGTATAGAGAACGAACACTCGTGGCAAACGCCCTATTGGTATGTCAAAATCGGATGACACCATGTTAGCCGCTTTCGTAAAAGGCGCGCTAATGGTCTGTAACCAAATAATTCTACTATTTTCCGCTCACTACTAGATCCCAATTGACACGAATTACATGAAATGTCTGATACCAAAACAAAACCACCTCTTATCAAAGGGTCCAGACCACCATTATATTTAGATCATTTCGACACACACACCCTCCCCTCCCCTCCAGCGTAGAGTCAGCACAGTGGTAGCGCGTTCGCCTCGTGTCAAGTCAACCCGAGTTCGAACCCGGAGTTTTTCCTCTCACACACTTTGCACTAGGCTTTACGGTCCGAACGCGGAGTCTTTTGGATGAGACGATAAAAACCGAGGTCCCGTGTGCCCATGCACTTAGCATACGTTAAACCCAGTGGCAACGAAAAAGTTGTCATTTGGTCAAAATTTACCCCCCCAAAAAAAAACACCCACCCTTTCCTTCCTCATCAGTCACACAAAAACCGCATGCAAAAAAACAACAACAAAACAATTGGGTGGTACACCTCTGGCTGCGACGCGCTCTCCAGGTGGGAGCAACCCGAATTTCACAGAGAATTTCAAGGTCTCTTGTGCACATTTTGTCCTTATGTGCACAACAGTCTAAAATGTGTGTGTGTGTGTGTGTGTGTGTGTGTGTGTGTGTGTGTCTGCGTGTGTGCGTGTGTGTGTGCGTGCGTGTACGTGCCCTGAGTACGCGCATTATATACACGCGTGAAACTCATCCGCATTTATATCCCATCCGCTTATTTGTTTTTGTGTGGGTTTTTTAAAAACTTTATTTGGCGGATTTCGGGTAGGTGTTTGTACGCATGGTAAGTTTCGAGTTGATAAATTATGCACGGAGCCTTTAATTAAAAGAAACTACAAGATTGCACTACAATTATAATTCCAGGAAGGAATACTGCATTATAATATTATTATACAAACAATAATATTAAAAACCCTGTTTATGTTTTGAAATGACGATCCAGGGAAACGTTCTTGCTTTAAATATTTATGTCCTTTCTGTCTGCCTTTCTTGATCTTTCTTTTTTCTTTTGAGTGTGTCTAGGACACGATAAGGGTTGGTGGTGGGGGTGGGGGTGTGATCAGAGTGAGGCGGTGAGGTTGTGGTGACGTAAGATGGCACGAGCGGCCTGCTGCCCGGACTCCAATGCACCATGTGCCGTGGAGAAGTAGTGCTGACTGCACGCCTCGCCCGCCAGCTGGACTGCAGGGTTCTGTGAACCAGACAGTCATCATCAACAGCGTTATGACCACGATGGTGCTAATGATGGTGATTATGGTGATGATGATGACGATGGTGATGATGATGATGATGATGATGATGATGATAATGATGACGACGACGACGACGACGACGATGATAATTAGGCTGCTGCTGCTGCTGCTGATGATGATGATGAGGAGGAGGAGGAGGAGGAGGAGGATATTGATGGTGATGATGCTGCTGATGATGATGATGACGATGAAGATAATGATGATGATGATGACGATGAAGATAATGATGATGATGATGATGATGACGAAGACGATGATGATGATGATGACAATGATGACGATGGTGATGAAGATAATGATGATGATGATGACGATGACGAAGACGACGACAACGACTAAGATAGCGTTGACGAACACGACGATGATGTTGATGATGATGATGACGATATTTTATGATCATGATGATGGTGATGGTGGTGCCGAGGATGATGATGATGAGGAAGAGGAAGAAGAAGAGGAGGAGGAGGAGGAGGAGGAGGAGGAGGAGGAGGAGGAGGAGGGCACCTGAGCAGAGGGCAGAGGTAGTCTCAACACGTCGTGCAGCTCCAGTGGAACCCCTGTCGCCAGGAAACTGTAGGCCCCGCGAGTGTAGGGGTTGGTGTG
>CM065704.1:12502245-12504527 GCA_017654935.2 Phymorhynchus buccinoides
GGAAGGTTAGGGACTTGCAGCTCCTGTCACAGAAGCCTAAGGAATGGTTGCATCAGCGTGTCTATTTAGCCTTTTCAAAGAGTTGCTCAGGTTTGATCACGCTGGAACTTCAGAGGAAGTTTGGCCTCCCAGGGGAAGGGGAGCCATCGTTCTCAGATCTCCTTAAAGAGGTTAGGAAAGTGGAAGAGTTGGTCCCATTGCCTGAGCCCGAGGAGAGGTGGCAGGCAGAGGTAGTGAGCCATGCTGTACAGTTGTCCGTGTCAGGAAGGGTAGCCAGTCCTCATTCTTCACCATTAAAGCGCAGACAAGGCTCTTGTTACAAGTGTGGGCAGGAGGGGCATTTTTATAGGAAGTGTAAAAATAGGCCTAACCCACATTTGGTGGCAGAGAAAGACCAGAAGAGGTGCTGGAGAAATAACCAGTGGCGAAGAAGGGATGGGCTACCAGAGAGTCCAGTGGACCTGAAACCTGCAGGAACTTGGGAAGAAGTTGACTGTTATCAGATGACTGTTCACTGTTCCAGTCTACAGCAAGCCAACAACTCGATTTCTTCCAATGCCTGTCCACAAGCAAAGAAGAAGAAGAAGAAGAAGAGAAGAAGAAGAATAAGAAGACAAGAAGAAGAAGAAGAAGGCTTCTTCTGTCGTGCAGAAGGCTGTAGGAGTTAAGGCCCAATACGATCTGAGTCAGTCAGTTTTTGTTATGCCAGTCAACTCCAGTAGCTGTAAGGAAGATTTTGTTAGAGAAGAGGAAGCAGATTCTGAAGGAGACACACTGGTGTCTTATTCAAAATCTTCTGTTAGACTAGAGGCGGAACCGTTTGTACCAGTTGTGTCGACCAGTGAGGTAGGAGTAGGTTCCGGGCAGCAGGAAGTTGCCTCACTGCAGTCTGAGCCAAAGAAATCAAGTGGTAGGCCTCCAGACCCTCCATCCCGTGATCAGGATGGACTGGAGGAAGAAGCTTCCAGATTAGGGAATGCTAAAGAGATTGTTGATAGTTCATCTCCAGTGAATAGTGATTCTGAAGCACTTGTTCATTGGAGACAGGTAGAAGCCATGAGGCTTTCCTCGGAGCTTATAGATGCCTTAGAAACCCTAATTCAGAAGGGTTTGGGGAAACAAACGGCAGAGGCAACTAAACAGGTATTAGCTGTGCTTAGGACAATGTTAGGTCAAGCCTAAATGATAGGTCCATGGTTCAGTTTTGTTAACCAATGGCTGAAGTTGCAGTCATCTTTTTGCTTTGATACATTTTTTGTATTTAGGTATATTTTTGCAGCATTGTTTTCATGCATGGGACAGATGTTGTTTTTGATGTTGCTTTTCTTGATGATGATGCCTTTGTGCTTGGATTCTTTTTAGTTTTTGTCCAGGTACTTTGAAGTTCTGGAATTGTATCAGAAATGAATTTGGAGAGTTTTTTGTTGTTGCTTTTTTTTGATTGTTTAATATTTTGGGTGTCGATGTTTCCAAAATTTTGTTAATTTTTGTGGGAAACATCTCACTCTGGAGGGGTATGTGTACACCCTTGTA
Organism: Phymorhynchus buccinoides; assembly: GCA_017654935.2. Lineage (NCBI taxonomy): Eukaryota > Metazoa > Mollusca > Gastropoda > Neogastropoda > Raphitomidae > Phymorhynchus > Phymorhynchus buccinoides. Next base: position 12,503,779 of record CM065704.1, read on the forward strand.
AAAAGTGTACTAGTTATGCTTATGCGGTTGTGTGTGTGTGTATGCAACACGTAAGCGTTTGTACTTGTGTTTGTATGTGGGTGTGGTTGTTTCCTTGTCTGTCTCGAGTGTATAGACACAGGTATCCCCAGGGTGTGTGAAAGTCTCCCCTAAGTAGATTTACAAGTTCGGTTTGAGTGGACAATAGGCGCCAGTCTGTCTGTCCACAGAGGGGGGAGGGATGCCAAAATCTTTTCTTAAGCTTTAATCACCTTGGCCTTTGTGATTGTGAAGTGCCCACACCCTACCCTAGCCTTCGAGGTAGGTTAAATGAGAACCTCAGAGACTTAGCCATACTTGTCTGGGAGGGTTTGCTAGGAACTTTGTTTCAGTTCATTCCCCCAGCTGCCCAGGGCTATCTGTAGGCCTACGGCGGGGTGTTGTTGTTGGCGTTGTCCACAATGAATGACATCACCTACTAAAGAGGTGAAATGTTCAATCCAATGAAATTAAACTGTTTGTTAAAGTGACCAATCAGAAACGAACCACTGGACAGATATCCAATGGGATTAGGTATTGGGATCCGAGGGCTAAATGTGGGTAGAAGCTTGCTATATATTCCGTGAAAGTATTCTAGGCTTTCTCTTGTATGACCAGCAGCAGAAGTCTGAACTTGCTCTGAAGACTCTGAAGTCTGTAGCTGGTGTTCAGTCCTTTGCCTGGGATGTGTGTGTGTGAGTATTGACATTTTAGGACTTTGATTTTTCTAG
>CM065704.1:12505027-12535027 GCA_017654935.2 Phymorhynchus buccinoides
GTGAGGGGGGGGGAGGCTTCGAGGTAACATTTGACCAAATGACAAACTTTTAGGGCCACTGGGATTAACGTGTGCTAGTGCGTGGGACACACGGGACCCGTTTAATCGTCTCATCGGAAAGACTCACGTTCAAAGCCGTAAGGCCGAGTGTAAATAAACGTGAGAGGAAAAAAACCTTGTACAGGTTCGAACTCTGGTTTTTTTTGGACAAAGGCGAAACGCGTACTGTTGTGCCACCTATTGAAGCGAACATTGGACCATAAGACATGAGAAGGTGGTCGCTGGGTGCGACACTGATGGCGTGAATATTGAATCCTGGTCAGCCCAGAAAAAGCAATCATCTGATGGCGCAAGTTACTGTATGTTGGGTGTCCTTCAGAGTTGTGAATAATAATGTGATTGTGTGTGAATATTGAATCCTGATCTGGGACAGTGGGTGAATGCCTCATGCCTCCATACGGGGTACCTGGACAAACCCGTCCAGCCACCCCCCACCACCCCCAAAACGAGTCTCTCCCCATGGAGATACCGGGGTCTTTCGTAAAAATTAGTTCCACCACCTTCTTGAAGTTGCTGTGATTGTAACTTCTCGTAATCCGCCACTCTCTTTGACTCTGCCTTCCCTTTGCTTTCTGTAGTCTACTATCTTTCTGACTGTCTGGGCCCATTCTCCTGCCTTTAAAAAAACAAACATCTCCCAAATATTTTTGTCTCCTTTGATCTATCCGAAATCAGAAGTGTCGGCTGTTACGCAGAAGGGAGACCATTGACCTCAGTTCGGTTTACAATCCCGACTATGCCTTGATGCGTCGGTCAAAGCATGGGGATCAGTGTGTTCTGCAGCTGTCGGGGCAGGGTCGTGGTGGCGACCCTCGGGGGAGGACCTCAATAACACTGGCTCCGCTACTAAGAGAATAGTCTCGTCAGTCCGGGGGTTAGTAGATGGATGTCCGAAAGTCTCCACTGAACTCCACCGAAGTGACTCCGCAGCAGTGCGGTCTCCTCGGTAGTCGCCTCCTGACAGCCGAACATAGATTCGCTCCCCTTGGGACTAGCTGGTTCTTGGATCTGCGACCTGAGCAAGGCGGGGTTGGGGCTGCGAATTGGGATCGGAATGAGCGCGTGGAAAGCCACCGCCACTGTACGGCCCCAGAAGATCGGGACAGAAAGAGAAAGAAAGAAAAACAAAAAGGGAGACCAGGAAACGAGGAAAAAAACCGGGGACACATAAGTACCTTACCCATTATGGCAACTATGCCGTGGGAAAACAGAGAAAGAAGAAGAAGAAGAAGAAGAAGAAGAAGAAGAAGAAGAAGAAGAGGAATGCAAGAGAAGAAGAACGAAGAAGAAGAAGAACAACAAAACACAACAAAAACAACAACAACCAACAAACAAGTGTGAATATTGAATCACTGATCTACTGTCTTCGAGATCCTCTTTTTCAATCAGCAATCGACATCATCTGATCAGTATGGTCATCCTGGACACCCTCATATTATGGCCGTGCTGTTATGGCCGTCCTTTCAGATGGCTCTTGGGGTCATGGTCCTCTATTATGTGTTTCTGTTTGTCTCTCTCTCTCTCTATCTCTCTCTTCTCACTCTCTCTCTCTCTCTCCTCTCTCTCTCTTCTCTCTCTCTCTCTATCTCTCTCTCCTCTCTCTCTAATCTCTCCTCTCTTCTTCTCTCTCTCTCTCATCCCAAGGACAGATTGTAAGAATAGGCATGTATATGTAAAACGGTAAACCTTATCATCATCATATAGTAAAAAGCCAGTGTCCGTCCCGGTTGGTGTGGGTGTGTGTGTGCGTGTGTGTGAGTGGTCTGTCGTTGAAACACAAAACGGGCCTTATAAAACTCGCGCCGTTTTTCGACCGAATCGTTTTCAAGATTTTGCTGGAGCCATAACGGGCGATGGCACACGCAACCGGGCGGCCGTGTCCCTTTGCGCGTTTCGCAATCATGAGCGAAAGGCGTATCCACCGGACTCCGGCGCCGTATCTCCGCGTTTGACCGATTGCCTTCAAATTTCGGAAGGTAAATGACCGGGGATGGTTACTATCGGGTGCCAAAAACCGAAGCGAATCGCGATCAGAACACAACGCGAGCGCTATATGCCGCTTCACCTTTTCACGAATAAACTCCGCCGTTTCTAACCGAATCGCTCAAATTTGCGTGCGCAGTCTTCGCTATGTCCAGCGGCAAAGCCTGGCAGCAAATTGAAGAGAATCGGGAGAGCGAGTCACTCTAAGAGCAGGGCGCAACGAGAAACGAGGCCTTATAACTCCGCCGTTCTAACCGAATCGCTTCAAATTTGCTGTCCTCAGCGTTACCAGTACTTGGCGTTACGTTAATAGGCGTTACCAGCGACGGTGCATTGCCAGTACTACGCGTAGCGCTAAGTGCTTGTTAAATAAAGTTTTCAGTGTTCAGTGGTTTTGCTTTCTCTCTCTCTCTCTATCTCTACTCACACACACACATTCCACCCTCTCTTCCATCTCTCCTCTCCTCGATGTGTGGGGTTGTGCGCGCGCGCGTGCGCGGTGTGTACGTGTGTTGCGCGTGCGTGCTTGCGTGCGTGTGGTGTGTGGTGAGTGTGTGGTGTGTGTCGTGTCTGTGTGCTGTGGTGGGTGTGTGTGTGTGTGTGGTCGGTTTGTACGTCGGGAAATTGTTTGACGTTTGTAATCATGTGTGCGGTGTAACAGTTGCGTGTCGTTATTTCTCACCTTCTTCTCTCTTCATTCACCGAGAAAAAATGTATCACGTTTGCTCTTTTCCTCTCACAAATATAGTTATTTAATTATGGATGACACATAATCTTATGTCTCTATAAGTGTTTCCACAATCAGGAGTTCATCTCCGATCTGTCAGCTCTCTCACTGAGCGTGGAGCATTGTGCGTTAATACGAAACATAAGACCTGTGTTTCTAGTAATGAATGTTTCCCTACACTGTTCTTATAATTCGACACATAATAAATTGTTTTCTATTATAGTATCCCTACATAGAGGTCATTTAGTAGCTTCCCAGCTCTATTTCTTTAAATATAAAACACAAACTTATGTTCAGGTAATAATGTCCATATATTCCTACATCAGAAGTTCTGTGTATCTCGCAGCTTAGCTTGGTGGTGATCTGGAAAACTGTTCTCAATTATGACAACATAATAATTTGTTCCTATAATACATATTCCTTACATCAGAAGTTCATTAGTATATTACCCCACTATGACTTTAATTAACAAACTCAAACAATCATGTTCCTATAACAATGATTTCCCTCCATACATTAGAAGTCATGTGGTTATCTTCTCGCTATGTACTTTAATTAAACAAACAGACATTATGTTCTATTAATAATGATTCCAGAATATGAAGAAGTCATTGTACCCCATGCTCTTCAGAAAGTTGGGACCCTGTTCGCTGATTACGATACATAATAATTATGTTCCTATTAATCATGTCTTCCATACAAGTATTAACTTAATGTAGTATCTTACCCGGTTCTGCCAGAGAACTCTACTCTGTTCCTTAATATGAAAAACACAAACATTATGTTCCATAATAATGGTCCCACTAAGAAGTTCATGTAGGCCTCTTCCCGCTAGGTCAGAGGAGCGTTGATGCCCTATAAACACAATATAATTAAATTATGTTCTTATTAATAATGTGTCACTATATCATAAGTTCATGTAATATGTTCCAGCTAGGTCAGAAAGTTGGGACCGCTGTTCTCGAATTACGACACATAATAATTATGTCCTATTAATATGTTTCCATACATGTATTATCTGCGCAGCCCTATTTTTTTTGGCAAAGAGCATAATACGGTTCTTTAATCATAACACGTCTAATTATATGTTATATGGTTAATAATGTTTTCAATACATTACAACGAACGAACGAACGAAATGTGTTTTCATACAGGGTAAGGAAATAGCATACATACGTTTTTTGCATCCAGCCACCTGATAAAATAATATTAATTATTTGTTAGCATTATAAGTGCTGTCAAGGGAACTGACCCCCTGTTCGCTAATTAGAACAAAATAAATATAGTCCTGTATTCAATAATGCTTCCCTCACATCAGAAGTCCCTGTAGTATAGGCCCAGCTCTGTCAGAGAGCTGGACTGTTTCTTTAATCATAAACATAATAATTATATTACTGTATTCAAATTAGCTTCCTACATCAGAAGTTCATGTAGTAGTCGAGCCAGACTCTGTCAGAGAGGCTGGAACCACCTGTTCTCTAAATAAGACACAAAATCAATATCTCCTATACTTCAATAATGTGCCCTACATCAGAAGTTAATGTAGTATGCCGTTCTGTCAGAGAGCTAGAAAACCCTGTTCCAGACGACGGCCTCCTGGGACACCCAACCGTCTCCATGGAAACGAGTGGACAAACCAGGCGTATCTGGCACACAAGGGGAGATTCATATCAAAGGACTTGATAGGAGGTCATAAACAAGCAGCCAATAAAGGTACAACAAAGAAAAAACAAATGCTGCGTTAGTACAACGCATTGCCTATATAATGATGTTAATTCGCCCCCCCGTTCACCCCGATCCCGAGGGATGATGACAATGCTCAACAGTTCAGTTCCTGTGAAAAATCTAGGACACTGATGAGTCTGCAGCATTAGAGGCTAGTGAGGCCAATGCGAGCCAGAAGGATCTCTGACAGTGAGTACAGGAGAAAAGACTTGATTATGGGGGGATCTGTCGGGGTTGCAGAGCGGGAATGTTTAGGGGATGTTGCGGCCTCACGCTTTGCCGCCGGATGTCTCGAACGGCGCCTCGAAGTGTGGCTCCCATTGAAACGCACCACGCACGAACTGTTGAAGAAGACGTGCACGTGAGTTGGAATAATTTTAAAGTGAGGGAGAGTTGCGCAGGGTTCGTCAGCCTCACTCATCTGCGTCCAGCCCATCGGGTTCCAGTGGCAAGAAGTTCTGTCTTTCCTTCTATATCAATTATTAGAAAGAAAAGAAAGAAACGCAAAAGGGGAGATAAATATTAAGGGGGAAATGATGAGGGCGTCAATGGGCATTGCTATGGGAACGATAAATTGACCGCCAGAGGTGCAGTTCCACGTTAGGGGCTTATACGCGCTATATATTAGTGCAGCGTGTGAGAGAGAAAGAGAGAGAGACGAGAGAGAGAGAGAGAGAGATCTTGGAGAGAGAGAGAGAGAGAGAGAGACCGAGAGAGTGAGAGAGAGAGAGGGGGTGGGGGCAGTCCAAACACGTTAGGGGCTTATCACGCGCTATTCTAGTGCCGCGTATTGAGAGAGAAAGAGAGAGAGAGAGAGACGAGAGAAGAGAGAGGAGAGAGAGAGAGAGAGAGAGGCTTTTATTGAGAGGTAGAGAGAGGAGGGGGGGGGCAGTTCAACGTTAGGGCTTACACGCGCCTATTCTTTGTTGGGCGTAGTGAGAAAAGAGAGAGAGAGAGAGGAGATGACTCACCACCCGACACCCCCCCCCTCCGTATCTCTCTCTCCTCTCTCTGTCTCTCTCTCACCTCCTCTTCCTACTCTCTCCGTCTCTCTCTCTCTCCTCTCTTCTTTCTCTCACTACGCGCAAATAAGACATAGCGCAGTGATAAGGCCCTAACGGTTGGACTGCCTCTGGCGGTCAATTTTAATCGTCCTAAGTTGCCCATTATAAGAGACAATAAACAACAATCTTGCGTTAGAATAACGACATTTACTAAATGGATTTAGCTATGATTAAGAAGACAATCGAGGAATACACGAGCATCTATGGTTAAGAGAATACAAAAGAGTAAGTAAAGCAAGACACACTGGTAGCTAATAGGAATAGAGACTAATCCTTAAGCTATGGAATTGTATGATCAGGACTGCCCTTGACATAATGTTCCTCTACAGCAATCCAAAATCCTCGAATAAGTAGAGAGAGAATAGACTATTGGGATTGGTGTGTGTGTGTGTGTGTGTGTGTGTGTGTGTGTGGCGTGTGAGTTGTGCTGTGGCGTGTGCGTGTGCGTGCGTGTGTGCGTGCGCTGTGCGTGTGCGTGCGTGTGTGCGTTTGTGCGTGTGTGATGTGTGTGTGTGTGTGTTGTGTGTGTGTGTGTTGTGGTGTGTGATGTGTGTGTGTGTGTGTATGAGCTGAGTGTGTGGGTGATGAGTGAGTGTGTGGTGCGTGCGTCGCGCGCGTATGTGTTGTGTGTCGTGTGTGTGCGTGTTCGCGTGCATGTGCGCGCATGTGTGTGGTGTGTGTGTGTGTGTGTGTGTGCGTGCGTGCGTGCGCGTGTGTGCGTGGTGTGTGTATGTGTATTGGCGTCGTTGTGTGTGACGCCGCGCCCCCCGCGGCGCAAAGAGCGCGTTTCAGCGAATGATGGACGTTCCATTTGCTAACTAATCATTTAGCTGCAAATACAATTCCACGGAGGTTCACAGAGGGATCATGCTGGTTGTGAAGAGGTCAGTTCTAGTTTTCGGACACGGTTTAAGAGAGATACAGGCAGGCAGGCAGGCAGCAGACAGATAGAGCACCAAGCTGCCAGCAAGCTATGCAGACGACTAGACAGACGACAGGCAGACAGGCAGACAGATAGAGCAACCAGCCAGCCCGCCAGCTATGCAGAAGACCAGATAGTCAAGACAGCAGGGACAGGCAGACAGGCAGACAGACCAGACCTTATAGACATAGTGCGGCAGACTCCGTCCTAGGCAGCACTGCTCTCATGTAGTTGAGTTCGTTCAGCACGAGTGCTTCTGGGGCAGCTGAAATTGCAGCCAAATCCTGAAATCATGCATGGCACGCACACACGCATTCACGCGCGCGCCGCGCGCACATGCACAACAACATGCACACCACACACACAAGCAGCACACGCACACGCACACCGCACAACACCACACACACACACACAACACCCACACACACACACAACTACACACACAAACACACACACCACACCACACACACACATACACACACAATTGTTTGCTGAATCACTTTTGTGGAAGACGTTAAACCGAAGAATATACAGCAACAAACCACACACTCCGCGCACGCACAACACAACATCAACACACACAAACGTGCGACGCTGCGCGCACAATATACACACACACACATCACGAACACGCGAAGCACACGCACACGCACACACCCACACAACACCCCAAAAACCCCCCAACACACACGCACGCGCACACACAACACGCACATCGCATTAACATACCCCCCCCCCCACACACACACAGCAACACATACACGCAACACCGCATGCACATACATGCCATACATACATACACAACACACACACACACAACACACACACATATACACATGAACGATGCATACGTCCGTACAAACGAGGTGTTCTGAATCATTTTTAGTGGCATTTGCTTAGTTAAATGAAGAAGCAATACATGCGCTCGCCGTACATTGGCACAAACGTTGCAACCACGTCCACCACAAAATACACAACAACACGTCTATTTACGCCATCCATGCATACAAAGGAAGCGTTTACACGCGCCGTGCATAAAGAACACCACGCACGCGCGCTTGCACATGCACAGACACCAACATCACACACACATAACAACACACATACACAACACACAACACACACCCACACACACACAACACAACACATCACTACACACACCACACACAAAACACACAACACACTTCAACACCACACACACACTTCTTACCGATAGCACGTTTCGGGTTGTCATATTTCCGTAGTTTGAAACTGAAGAACAAAACAGCAAAACACACAACAACCAAACAACAAAACACACACACACACACATCACACACACACACACACATACACGCACACGCACACGCACACAACACATACCCCCCCGACCCCCACCAACACCACACATACAACGCACACACATACATAACACACCACACGACAAACACACACACACACACACGACACACACACACACACACACACACACTCACACACCACACACATATAATATATATACAACACACACACACACCACACACAACACTCCCCCCACAACACACCCACACATACACACGCACACACATACACACACACACACACACACACACACACACAACACACATACACACCACACAACACACACATACCCCCCCCCCCCACCCCCACCACACATACACGCACACGCACCGCACACACGCACAAGCAACGCACACACACACAACACACACACACACACACACACACACACACACATACCCCCCACCCCCACCCACCAACAACATACCACGCACACGCCACACGCACGCACACACCCACACAACCACACACACACACACACACACACACACAACCACACACACACACAACACACACACACACACACACACAAGGGATTGCATTGTGAGTCTAAAATAGTCAGCTAAACACGACAATCATCTAATTGGAGCTGCCCCCTATGGGCCGGTCCACTATTCCGCCCCGTTCTATATAAAGCTATACGTCGCCCAAAACGTATAGCATCGCTCGAAGTAATCAGATATCCTCCCCTCCCCATCTCTCCCCCAACTCTCCGGCTCAGAAGAAGTGAAAGCAATGCCCACGACAAACACACACGCACACACATACGCGCGCGAACACATACGCACGGGGCACACACACATGCGCACGCGGTACACACACACAGCATACACAACACACAAGCCACACGCACGCATACGCGCAACACACACAATACATACCCCACACACACACACACACCACACACACACACACACACACACACACACACACACACACACACCACCACAACCACACACACACACACACACACACACTACTCCCAATCCCCAAATTGCCCTTGATCTGTCCCCCAGGTGTGAAGACCCCCACCCCACCACACCCCCCCACCCCCCCCCAAAGTGCGCGAGCCGCATTACATGATTTTTTCTACCATCTTCCTTTCCTAGTACCTTACTTAATTACGAAAGAAACAGAAGCATGCCCGTAGAACCAGAAATAATCAGGGCTGTATTTACGTGGATAGCATGAGACTTAGCATCATGCTAATTAGAAGCTCTTCCAATGCTATAGGATTTTAATAGGAACTTTTGGAGAGCCTTCTAAGGTTAGCATGATGCTAAGTCTCATGCTATCTCAACGTGAATACAAGGCGAGCTGATTACGTTTTCGTCTACCGGAAGTATACTAGTAGCGTGTCATGTTTTTTACTTGCACTAGTGCGTGATGATTAACACGTATTTTAAAACCCCTTCACGCCAATGTCGTCACATTTATTGAACCACAATGTTACCACCCAGTCACTAAATATAAAGCATCCACAATCCGACTTGTTAGCAAATACCTATTGTTTTTTTATATTTTTTGAGGAAAGGATAGGATGTATACATCGTCACAAGATGATTTCCACAAAAATTGCAGATAATTATTTTTTCCTACCAGTTAAGTTAATTTGTATTTTTGGCTGAAACTGGTGGCGTCCGAACGGGTTAGATAAAGTATTTTAACACAAAAAGATGATTTTTTTGACATTGTGGGTTTGTTTTTTCCGTCCCTTTTTAAAACGTGTACGAGTTAAACGGGTGACAGCCCGACGTGGCTTGTTGTCGCACGGGGCTATGATTTAATCTTAATCTATAATCTAGTCGTCTCTTTAAAGACTACGCTGACCACCACGAGTTAAGTCCCTTGCTTATTGTCTGGGTATAGCTGTGACCCACATACAACATGTACCCCAACTTCAAATTGAAGGGGGCTCTTTTTTTTTTTGAAAGGATGTACGTTTTCAATTTTGGGGACATTTGTATGGGAGTCAAACCTGTCAACCAATACTTCTTACAGCTATGATAGGAAAATACGTGAAACCCGTGATTTGACACGTGAATCTGGTGGGTCTTTAACTATGATTACAAAAGGACAAACAACCGATTACCCGTAGAGCAGATTACGGTTTTCGTCTCTTAAAACAAGGGACATGATTTCCCCCCCCATAGAGCGTCTGGTGTATCTTTAAAGAACAACTGCACACACACCATCGATTAAAGTCCTTCGTTTTGTATTCCTGGGTAGCTGTAACCCACATTCAAATGTCCCCAAAATTCACAAATGGAGGCTTAGTCTTTAACCTGATGTTCGGTAAGAAATGTGGGCGGCATTTATTAATTTATGGGGGTCAGATTGGTCACAACAAGATTTCTGTCAGTAAAGAGAAAAACGTGAAGCACGTGATTTTGACGCGTGATTCTGGGGGCATAATCTGTTCAATTTACTGAACGAGGACTGAAATTCTGAAGACTTCAACCTCACCTTTTCAGTGGGTTTCCTCCCCTTTCAGCAGCACTTCGATGCCTCAGAGTCAAACACATGACTATATCAAGTCCCCCTCCACCCCACACCGTCCCTCTTCCTCCTCATCTCTTTGCCTACCTTGCTCACCCCTCACCTCCATATCAAAACTCCCTCTACTACCCTAATACCAAAGCAAGACTTAAACCAGAAGCCGAAATACGCGCAGAAACCTTTTTCAAGTTAAATCTTTCAGAATCTTCAGTAGATGACGAGTCGGAGATCAAAGAAGAGAAGAAGAAGAAGAGAAAGAAGAGAAGAAGAAGAAGAAGAAGAGAAGAAGAAGCCGAAGAAAGAAAAACCAGCCCATAGGACTTATATTGAACTTATTACGAAAACTAAAAACTTGTATAAAAAAAGACTGCAGAAATATTAAAAGCATAATCCCCGTTTTATATTATTTTCAGTCTTTTAAAAATAGTAGGGAAGACGGGGTAAAAAGCGCATGGGCGGGTAGAAGCCCACCCCAATTATCTCATGAAATAAAAGAAAAATTTCAGTCAAATTTTTGCCCATGAGACGAATGCTAGACATTAACGATCGTCTCATGGTCAAAATGCGACTGAAAATTTGCGTCATTTCATGAGATAAATTGGGGTGGGCTTCTTACCCGCCCATGCGCCTGTTGCGTCTCATGGGCAAAATGAGACTGAAATTGCTTCATTTCATGGATAATTGAGGGTGGCTTCTACCCGCCCATGCGCTTTTACCCCGCTAATTCCCCTATACAAGTATTTTACTTTTTTTGCGTGCAGTAACTTCTAAGAATAAGCAATGGAATAATTCTATCTAAGAAGTATTTTGTCTTCGTTGCAAAAAAAACGTGATCCTCCACCAATTAATTAATATAGCTCACGTGTCATTCACAAGAGAAGCCGTGAATTATAGAAGCAAAGAAAGAGGAAGATGAAAGAACGAAGGAAGAACAGAGAAAAGAAAGAAGAAAGAAAGAAAGAAAGAAAGAAGAAGCACAGAAAGAAGAAAGAAATGCCGAAAGAGAAAAAACCCCCCCCCCCGGAGACAGACAAAGAGAAAAACCAAAATAAAGCATTGGACTGATCTGTAGTGGAATCGGTTCCATGAGCCCCTCCGATAATGCAATCATGGTGTTGGATTGCAACACATACGACATGTGGGTAGGGCCAGGATAGTCACACATTGCGCAGTGCACTGTATGGAAGGCCGGGAAACAGTATTCAGGCATTATTAGGTATTAGTTGGGCAGTGGGTGGATGGCCTCGTGCCTCCATACGGGAGCTGACGACCGAACAACGCCCCTTCCACGAGTCTATCCCGTGGGAAGAATACCGGGGGAGTCGTCTTGTCGTAATAATAGTTCCCCCATTTCGCAAGTTCTGGCTGTAACTTCTCTAAGTGCCACTCGCTTGACCGGCCTTTCCCTTTGCTTTTGTCATATACTATTTCACGGGACTTATGGCACCCATTTGTCTCCTGCAACTTTAAAAACAAGATTCTTTCCAAAATATTTTTCTCCGTATATTGCGCTCTCCGAATTTGAACATGTTGGGCTGTACGCCAGAGGGGCGATACCTATTTCAATGACACACCGGACACGATACGACCTTATCATTATGGCCATGTGGCTGGAACGCAGAAGAAGAAGAAGAAGGACGAAGAAGAAGAAGAAGAAGGAAGAGAAGCGACGCAGGAAGAAGAAAGAAGAAGAAGAAGAAGAATTTAGGTATTAGGTATTTAGGTACTTTATAGTCAAAGAGGCATCTCTGTGAAATTCGGGTGCTCCCACCGGGAGAGCGCGTCGCAGCCAAGAGGCGCGCCACCAATATATATATTTTTTTTTTGCATGCGAATTTGTGTGTGACTGATGAGAAAGGAAAAGGGGTGGGGTAGGGGTAAATTTTGACCAAATGACAAATTTTACACTAAGGACTACTAAACTGCTCTGATAATCTTCCAGTACATTAAATATACAATAGCATTACAACAACAACAACAAACACAACAACAAAACTACTCTACTACTACTACTCCTAACTACTAGATACTACTACTACTACTACTACTAATACTACTACTACTACTGCTAAATACTACTACTTACTACTACTACTACTTACTTACTACTACGACTCTAGCCTGCTAATTGCTGCTGCTACTACTACTACTACTACTACTACTACTACTACTCACTTACTACTACTACTACTACTACGACTACTACTACTACTACTGCTACTACTACTACTACTACTACTACTACTACTACCTACTACCTACTACTACTACTACTACTACTACTACTATTACTACTACTACTACTACTACTACTGTACTACTACTACTACTGCTGCTACTGCTGCTGCTGCTGCTGCTACAATACTACTACCTACTACTACTACTACTACTACTACTACTACTACTACTACTACTCTACTACTACTACTACTACTATACTACTACTACTAATACTACTACTACTACTACTACTACTACTACTACTGACTGCTACTGCTGCTGCTACTACTAATACTAATACTAATACTACTACATTACTACTTACTACTACTTACTATACTACTACTACTACTACTCTACTACTACTCACTACTACTGCTACTGCTGCTGCTACTGCTGCTGCTACTACTACTACTACTGCTAGCTACTACTGCTGACTGCTGGACTGCTACTACTACTACTGCTGAAACTTCTACTACTACTACAACTACTACTACTACTACTACTACTACTACTACTACTACTACGACTACTACTACTATACAACTGTACTACTACTACTACTAGTGCTGCTACTACTGCTACTGTTACTAATGCTAATGCTGAAGAAAATAAAAGATGATACCTGGAAGAACTGATGATGACAATGAGATGGATCTTTAGCTTTACACATGATGTGATGACCAGATGATGTTTGGGATGATGTGACGAGTATAGTCGAAATAACAATCAATTATAACTCAAGACTATGTAAAGAAAGATAATTACCCCGTCTTCTTGATACTTAAATCACAACACACACACTTGGACTTTTCCCTCGCATGATATCGTTGATGGAGGAAAAATCCTGCAAAGAACCCGCGACACTATCCTTGACGCACAATTATGATACACTAAATGATAAAAAATGATAGCATAGCTTCCTATGGTAATTATTCACAGTCTTACGTCACATCAAAGAGGAGGAGTAAGAGTAGCTTGCGGAGGATTAGGAGGCGCAGGAAGATGGTACTCGGATGCTTTTCAGGCACTCTTGTTGTTGTTTTAGGAGGATGAGGAATTGCATGACGAGGAGGCGCTGTTTGCATTTGTGTTCACAAACACAGGAGGACACGCAGGAGAATGAGCACGTACACACATGATACACACACACACGCAATACATGGGCACATAGGAACAGGAGGACGAAGCGCACGATGTGCATGAGGACGCACACGCCACGCCCGCCGAAGCACACACTATCTGTACACAGAACAGGAGGACGACCACGACGCTCGCCGGAACTGCTATTAGGAAGACGAGGAGAACAAACAGTTTGTCACACACTCGTCCTGAAGTAGAGCATGAGAAGGATGAGGAGCATGTTCTTCCACGTCTGAATGAGGATCGTCAGAAGCAGGATCACGCCTTGAGCTGCTCGTAGAAGGCGTCTGAGACTCGTTCGTGATCCTCGTGCTCTCTCTCGTTCGCTGCTTGTCTCTGAGGATCTCGCTGCATAGCGTTCGATCCAGGATGTGTTCTCTCTCGCGTCTTTGTAGGAGCGCATATTCGCTTCTAGGACTGGGAGGAGAAAGATTCAATGCTTGAAGCGTTACTAGAGCCGGACTATCTTTCTTCGTAGCTGGACTAGAAGGAAGCGTGACTAGGAGGAACTGACGTAGCTGACTTACTACGTGTACTCTACCGGAAGAGGAAGCTAAGAGCTACTGGCGGTTTAGCGTCCTACTAGGAGGAAGACTAGCACTTCAGTAGCTCGCAGCGACAGCACTGTGCTACGTCTCTACTAGCATACGACACGCTCGCTGCTATGGCTCTGCCCTTACGCCTGCAGTTCAGTGATACCTACTAGGTCATAAGAAGAATGTATTGACTCATACTTTGCTATGAGCACTCGATATTGTCGAACAGGAGGAGGAATACGTTTTTTTTGCTGCATCTTGACAGGTGTCACTACTGAGCTGACTGTAGGGCTTTCGCGTTGCACTTTTGCGACTCCCTTGCTTCACTCCGCCGCTCCATAGCTGCGCTGAGGTTAGTCTGGTGATTGACTGATACTCAACTTACTCAACCCACTATACTGACTCACTCTACTGCACTCTACATGTACGAGCTAGGACTTAAAAGAAGAACATACTGAACCACGTAGAAGCTAGCTAGAAGATGAGGACTACTAGCTACGTGTAGGGCTACCTCTCGAAGCTTCACAGCTAGAACATTGTCCCCAGTGCTCGTGTGTAGCGGTATGAAGATGCCATGCAGCAACAGTGTGGACGTAGGTAATCGATGCGACTCTGAATGCCTAATCAATGTCGGTGTCTAAATTGGATTGCCACCTGTATGCTGTGACTAGTGGTGCCTCTAGCACTAGCAATAGAGCTAAAAAACAACATAAGGAAAAAAAGGATAACCTTGAAGTGCCCGGTCAGGAAAACATGGTGCAGAACAAAACTAGACAAGAACTATGAACCTGAGAGACCAAGAAGGAGTAGGAGAAGTAAGAGGAGGACACGAAGAAGAAGAAGAAGAAGACAGAAGAAAGAAGAAGAAGAAGAAAGCGAAGAAGAAGAAGAAAGGAAGAGGATGAGGAGGATGAGGAGGGGAGGATGAGGAGGATAGCTATGCGTGATGCTGCAACTACCCGCCAATGTTGGCCGCCTCTTGGGACTGAGGTGAGCCTGTGGCATAAACAACACCTGGTCCGGTGACCTTGAAGAAGTAAATTATCATCATCCTACTGATGGCGACGAAGATAATGATGATGATGATGATGATAATGTCCTAAATATCTCTCACTTTC
This sequence comes from Phymorhynchus buccinoides, assembly GCA_017654935.2. Taxonomy (NCBI): domain Eukaryota; kingdom Metazoa; phylum Mollusca; class Gastropoda; order Neogastropoda; family Raphitomidae; genus Phymorhynchus; species Phymorhynchus buccinoides. Next base: position 12,520,366 of record CM065704.1, read on the forward strand.
TTACTCCTTGCTCGTGTAGCTGTGTGTGTCGTGTGGGTTGGTGGTGTGTGTGTGTGTGTGTGTGTGTGTGGTGTGTGTGTGTGTGTGTGTGTGTGGTGTGTGTGTGGATGTGTGCGTGCCGTGTGCGTGTGCGTGTGCCGCTGTGCGTGGCGTGCGTGCGCGTGTTGTGTGGCCGCGTCGTGCAGTGTGCGCGTGCGCGTGCGCGTGAGCGTGCGTGTGTGTGTTGTGAGTAAGTGTCATGCGTACGTGCCGATATGCGTGTGTGGTGTGGTGTGAATGTGCTGTCTCTCTCTCTCACTCTCCACTCGCTCTCCACCCCCCCCCCCCACCCCACCCTCATCTCCGCTCCCTCCCCCCCTTTCACATGGGCATGAAGTTGGGCCGTGAAGCCAGCACGTAGCGAGCCTCGAAGGGAAGATGTAGTGATGGCCCGGCGGATCCCCACCACCATGAGCACGCGGTTTGCAGCAGCTGGTTGTGGACAGCCGATTGTGTAGTTAGGGCTCTCACTCCAGTCATACCTGGGACATTAACAGAGAGAGAGAGAGAGGAAGAGAGATGAGGAGGAGAAGAGAGACGGAGGTGAGAGGAGAGTAGAGAGAGAGAGACGAAGAGAGGAGACGGTCGGAGAGCGAGAGAGGGAGAGAGACCCCGAGAGGAGAGGAGGGAGACAGAGAGAGAGATTTTTTTTTTTTTTTTTTTTTTTTTTTTTTTTTTTTTTTTTTTTTTTTTTTTTTTTTTTTTTTTTTTTTCTTTTCTTGGTGAGGATAAAAGAGCGAGGAGAGGATGAGAGAGAGGAGATGTTTTACGTCGGAGAAGACGGGAAAGAGAGAGAGAGAGAGGAGATAGAGATGAGGGGAGACCACAGAGAGAGGGAGAGGAGAGAGGAGAGGACAGAGAGAGAGAAGAACAAGAGAGAGAGATGGTAGAGAGAGAGAGAGAGAGAACGAGAAGAGGAGAGGCGGAGGTGGCCCGAGACTATAGTCCGGAAGGCCCCTCGGGTGGGATAGCAGAGAGAGAGAGAGAGATGATGAGAGAGAGGGAGACGTAGAGAGAGAGAGAGAGAGAGAGAGAGAGAGAGAGAGATGAGAGAGATGAGACGAGAGGAGAGAGACGAGAGATGATGAGAGAGAGAAGAAAGAGATGGAGATCCTGAAATAGGGAAGAAGAAGGAAGAAGAAATGGAAAGTTTAATTGTGCATTGGCTTGGGCCACAACACAATATTTGGAGGGGAGACAAGGGGTGAAAAAAAATCATACAAAATTATCATCAGCAAATAGACATTACAACAGAATGCACCGAGAGATGAGAGAGAGAGAGAGGACAGAGAGAGAGAGAGAGAGAGAGGAGAGAGAGGAGGAGAGAGGAGAGGAAGAGACGAGAGAGAGAGAGGAGAGAGAGAGAGAAGAGAGAGAGAGAGAGAGATGAGGGGGATTTGTATGAAGGTGTGAAAGGTGACGAGGGCAGGAACTAGACGAGAAATGAGTGCAGGGTTAGGAGGCGATTGGGAGGGGGAGAAGGAGGCCCCACACCTGCGGGGGAAGGCGAGGGCCTGTGGGAGATCCGAGTAGGATGATGGGTAGAGCGAGGCCGGTGAGAGAGGGGAGGGAGTAGGGGGGAGAGTAGGGAGAGAGGAGGCGAGAAGTCACCCGATGAATGGAGGAAGGGGGGGGCGTGGAGTGGGAGGGGACGTTGCGAAGAGAGGGGGATAGGGAGAGAGGTCGGAGACGGAGATTTGGAGAGGAGAGAAGAGACGAGAGAGCAGACTATGAGAGAGAGGGGGCGGGAGGGGGAGAGGGAGAGGAGAGGACACACACACACATAGAGGTAGAGAGAGACCACGGAACACTGACCACTGAAAACTGGTTATTGAACTTTGGCCATAGACCACCATACAACCGGCAGGTAACGGGGGAAAACCCCCACCCACAAACTAATACATCGCAAGTATGTGCAATGCAAATATTTAAAGAGAAAAGAAAGTAAACGCGGCATAAGATAATAATATAAAAAATATGTGCAATGCAATATTACTTTTGTTGTTGTTGAAAATAGCAATATCGTTGCCTTCGAAGAGAGAGAAGGAGAGAGAGCGAGAGAGAGAGAGAGAGAGAGAGAGAGAGAGCGAGAGAGAGGAGAGAGAGAAGAGCAGACTTGAGAGAGAGAGAGAGACGAGAGAGATCGAGAGAGAGAGAGAAGAGATAAAATGGAAATGAAAATGAAATGAATGAAAAAATGTTATTCAAAAGGCCATTCGCCATCTGAAGGAGCATAATATACAACAGATTCAATATGCACAAGAAGAAGTATCAATGTTAATACTCATAAAAAACACAATATAATCAATTCAAAAAGCAACTATAAATATCAACAATATTTCATAAACCCACAAGGAAAACCCATCATAGTTTCGATATCAACAACTGTCGTCTATTAAAGGATAAATATAAATACAGAAAAGTTTCTCACAATTCTCATTTTTCGAGGACACCAACATACTAACCAAAAACATACTTTGTTGTATGATATATACTGGTATGAATTTTCTATATCTTAAATCATTTAAGCAAGAACCACCAAAAAACAAAAAGTATTCAGCGTCAGCCTTCTGTTGCAAAGTGGACATATCAGGCTTACCTCATTTAATGATATCTCGAGCTGTGTATGCTAAATCTGACACACCAAATTCGAAACTAGTGCAAATGCCTTCATATTTCCTATTATGTTAAACGATGTATAAAGTTCAATTAGAATTTGAAATCTTAAATTCTTTATAAAAAACAAAATCTGCACTTGTGTTAATGTGATCATCCAATTTTGCCATCTAATCATCAACAAGCTCTGTCTAAAACTCTTTCAAAAGAACTGAACACAACCAACACTTTGATCTTGTTCCACACATATGCAAAACCATTGTGCACCAGATACTTCTTACATTTGTTACCCAGTTTCTTTACCTTTATCATCAAGCTTTAAATGTACTATAAGATTTTTCTGGTAGTCATGCGATCATGTGAATCAAGCTAACCAAGATTTTATGCAGCTAACACAGGCGTTAATTGGAAAGGGAATCGGCCGAGCTCTCCATAAACTAAATCATTAGGTGTTCTTACGCAACTGGAAAGGTACCTTTTCAACGCACTAAATGCAATTTTCAACAATATACGAAGCTTTATCCAGTCCCCCTATTCAGCACGTAAAGGACAAACAGGCTGAATCCGAGCATCAAAAATCTTCAACAAACATTAGGTGAAGTGTTGTTAATACTATGCAGTTTACTTAAAATGTAAAAAGTGATCTTCTAAGCTCTAATTACTAAACTTCACATGCGAAGCAAAAACTGAGTCTGGTAGAAAAATATATGCCAAGGTACTTATAGGAATTTATAACGTTCATTTCTTCATTATTATAAAACCATTTTTCTCTGGCAGCTAAATAACCAGCTTTTCGGAAGACCACAATATTGCTTTTGCTCATGTTAACCTTTAATTGTAAGTTTGAAATAGCTCTAAATAAACTGTTCAACTGAGATTGCAGACCTGTAACAGTTTCAGACAATAAAATAATGTCATCAGCAAACAAAAGTATAAAAAGTTCTAGCAGACCATTATCCAGAGTTGCACCGTGACGACCATTTTGAATGATTTCTAAAGCAATTTGGTAGACAAACAAATAAAATAACACAGGACTACATATATCACCTTGTTTGACACCCTTAGTGCAGTTAATATAATCAGTGAAGATATCCCCACATCTAACTCTAGCCTTAACAGTTTCATACATACTTCTAATGCATCTGTGAAGTTTTCCTTTTATCCCATTTTTTAAAAGAATTGGCCACAATAGTTTTCTAGACACAGAATCAAAAGCTTTCTCGAAATCGATGAAAGCCGCATACAGTTTTCTATTTGAACAAAATTGTTTTTGAACGATTGCTAACAAAGTGAACATGTGATCAATAGTTGTTTTTGATCAGAGAGAGAGAGAGAGAGAGAGAGAGTGTTGAAAGAGAGAGAGAGAGAGAGACACAGAGTGAGAGAGAGAGAGTGAGAGAGAGACGAGAGTGAGAGAGAGAGAGAGAGAGAGAGTGAGAGATGATTCGACGAGAGGAGAGAGAGAGAGAGAGTGGAGAGACGAGAGAGAGAGAGTGAGAGAGAAAGACGAGGAGAGAGAGGAGAGTGAAGAGAGAGAGAGAGAGGACGTGAGAGGAGAGAGGAGAGAGGAGAGAAGAGAGAGAGAGGAGAGAGAGGAGAGAGAGAGAGAAAAGAGATAGAGAGAGAGAGAGTGAGGAGAGAGAGAGAGTGCAGAGAGATAGAGAGAGAGAGAGACGAGAGAGAGAGAGGAGTGACCCCCGACGAAAGAGAGACGAGAGAGAGAGATAGAGTAATATTTTGTTGAAAGTCATGAGCTTTGCGCGCCCGCCGCAAAAACACTCACACACACACGGCGTGCCCCCCCAAACACACACACACACACACACACACACACACACACACACACACACACACACAGTACACACACACAACACAAACACCACACACACACACACACACACACCACGCCCTCTTTTCCCACACACAAATAACAGTCACACAAGTCACTCACCATACACAAATAAACACACGCGTGCACTCACACCACGAGACCGCACAACACGTATAGCACATTCAAACTTACACACACACAACACACACACACACACACACGCTCGCACGCATTCACAGACACAACATAACACACACACACACATACACACACACACACACAACACACACCACCACACACACACACACGCGCACGCAAGCGCACACACACACACACACGCACACACACACAAACAACACACACACACACACGCGCGCACACACACACACACACACACACACACACACACACACCATACCACACACACACAAATACATACAACGACACCACAAGTACCACCAGCCAGGCACGCTAAGGAAGTAGAAGTCTCCCAAATCGGTAGGACTCAGGAGGAACTGCCGCCCCCTTCCTCCCGACTAGCTCCCTCTACACACCTGTGACATCATCATCCTCCTCATCATATCATCATCATCATCATCATTATTGTCATTGTCATCATCATCATGGTCATCATCATCAGCATCATCATTTTCATCATTGTCATCATCATCATCATCCATCATCATCAGTAATCATCATCAATCATCATCATCCTCATCATAATCAAAATCATCATCATCAACATCGTCATCATACTGTAAGATCATCATCATCATCATCATCATCAGCGTCATCATCATCATCATCTTCATCATCATCATCATCATCATCATATCATCACTCTATATCATCATCATCTAATCATCATCATCATCATCATCATCATCCATCATCATCATCACATGATCATCATCTATCATCATCATCATCATCAATCATCATCATCATCATCATCATCATATCATTATCATCATCATCATCATTATCATCATCATCATCATCATCATCATCATCATCATTCATCATCGTCATCAAGTAACGTCGTCATCTATCATCATCAATCATCACCAGTGTTGTCATCATCTATCATGATCATCATCATCAGCATCATCATCATCATCATAATCATAATCATCATCCACCATCACATCATCATCATAATCATCATCATCATCATCAGCAACATTGGAATCATCATCATCATCATTATCACATCATCATCCATCATCATCATCATCCATTATCATCATCATCATCATCATCATCATCATCATCAGCATCATCATATCATCGGCCATCATCATGCGTCATTTTTCATCACCACCATCATCATACCATCATCATCACCATCCATTATCATCATCCACGTCGCCGTCGTCGTCGTTTTTGTCATTCCATGATCATTACTGTCATCATCATCATCATCATCATCATCATCATCATCATCATCATCATCATCATCATCATTCGTCATCATATCATCATCGGTCACCATCATCATCATCTGTATCGTGTCATTGCATCATCATCGTCATGATCATTCATGATCCATCATCATCACATCCCATCATCATCATCATCATCATCATCCATCATCCATCCATCATCATCAACATCATCACCATAGCCATCATCATAATAATAATAATCATCAATCATCATCATAATCATCATTATCATGATCGTCTTCATCAGCGTCGGCATCATATCATCATCATCATCATCATCGTCATCGTCATAGTCATCGTGTCGTAATCGTCATCATCATCATCGTCATCGTCATTCATCATCATCATCATCATCATCATGGTCATCATCTTCATCACCATCATCATCAAATTCATCATTATCATCATCATCAGTATCATTATCATCGTCATCATCATCATCTTCATCATCTTTATCATCATCATCATCTTTATCATCGTCGTCATCATCATCATCGCATCGTCATCATCATCATCATCATAATCCTCAACATCATCATCATCATCATAATCAAAATCATCATCATCATCATAATCATCAGCAGCATCATCATCATCATAATCATCAACAATATCATCATCATCATCATCATCATCATTCATCATCATCATCATCATCATCATCATTGTCACTCATCATCATCATCATCGCACCTGTATCATCATCATCATCATCAGCATCATCACAATACTTCGTCATCATCATCAGCAGCAGCAGCAGCAACATCATCATCATCATCATCATTGTCATCATCATCATCATTATCATCTGTTATTATCATCATCATCTGTCATCATCATTGTCATCATTATCAACATCATCATCATCGTTCATCATCATCATCATCATCGTCATCATCATTGTCCATCATCATCATCAATCATTCATTGTCCATTCTCATCGCTCAGAGGGTCATCAGTCAATCGTCATCATCTTCATCTTCGTCATCTCGTCATCATCATCATTCATCATCATTGTCATACATCATCATCAGCATCATCATCATCATCATGTCCCGTCATCATCATCATCAACCACAATGGCAGTCGAACAATGATAGAACACGGAACAGCACGCACATGAACAGACAGACGCACACACACACACACACACAGCACGCACAAGAGACACGCACACACACACAACACACACACACACAACACACACACCACACACACACACACACACACACACACACACAACACACACACACACACACACACACACACACACACACACACACACACACAGACACACACACAACACACACACACACACAACACAAACAACACACATACACACGCACGCACGTGCGCAACCAAACCCGACTTAAAATCACGCTACATAGCTAAATAACGATCAATACGAACCCAAAGAAAATGCCATGTACGATATGATAAAACTATAATAATAATAATAATAACAATAATATGCAGTACAAATGCCGTGCCTACTACATACCGCACACAGAATCACTAAAGCCGCCAACAAAACCCTCATGGTGCCGGCGTCTCAATGGGCAGACAGCATGAATAACTTTCTACGACTTGTGTTAAGTACAAAACAGATAACAAGAGGCGTGTGTTGGTGTGGTGGTGGTGGTGGTGGTGGTGGGGTGGGGTGGAAGGGTGACGGGCCAGGGGTATGAAATACCGATTCATCCAATCCCCAGCATCTTTGGACAGTAACCATAGCTAACCAGCTGCGGGTTTTGGGGGTGGGGGTGGGGAGGAGGGGTGGTGGTGGAACAAATCCCACTTTGAAGAAACACTAAGGGAAACGTATCTAGAGAAAAGAAAGAAAGTGTGTTTGCTTTTCATCCAAGATTTACACAAGCGTCATCATCTTGTCGATAAGGATAATTGCCAGAGGTTGAACTTGAAGTCATTCTGGTTAATCAGAATGTGTTTCGCCTTGGCTCAGTCAAGGCTGTGTCAGGCCAAGTGACATAAGCTAGAACACCAAGGCTACATCAAAATGTTGTTATTTTCTGCATGGTTATGCCGGGGGTTGTCTTTTAGCCGTGGCAAGCTCCTAGCATAACATAAACAGTCCAAAATCCTCCGAAGTCGGAGTGTGGCTTGCTCACGTGGCGAGGTAATCAAAAAACGGTCACACGCACGTAATGTTCTCATCCCTAGCCGGTGCATTTGTACCATAGTGTTCAAGTGCTTCGGCTGTTGGGATATTCCCACGAGTCTGTATGTCAGGGTACGAAAACAATAATCGGAATGTGCGCTTTTGAAGACCTCCTACTGTTGGTTCTGATACACTTGGTTTCAACAAATCTTTATGAAAACGATCAAACAGAAAGACAATTAGAGCAACAACAAGCATGAAGCTTATACTGTGCTCCTTAAATTAACATCATATTTGCATAATTGATTGAACAGACCGCATGTAATATAATGATGAACAACATTGAAAGTATTGTTAATCAATATCTGCTGCACTTCATTATAATGTAATGTCACGTAAGCTTCTGTATTCGTATTATATTCCTGAAGAAGAAAAAAGAAGTGTTAACATTGAGGAGTCGATTGCTGCATTAACATTTACGTAATATATGACTAATATTAGTTATTAGATGAATATGAATCTTAACTGTGAATGAAAATATCGAACAATAATAATAGGCCTAAATCCAACCCGTTTCGAATTAAGGCAATTTAACGAAATCGAATGTTTCCTTGGTCACCTTCCCTCGAACGCTCTTAAAGGTGGACCCTGACGGATGAGATTTTGCAAGAAACTCGTCGAGATCACCAGAAAGACAGCCTTTTCAAGGATCGGAACACTCACTTTGCTCTGGTTACCTAGAAATTAGACCGTCAAAACGGCGATTCCTCCTTGGCGGAGATGCCGGAGAGAGTAGCCATTTTGGATGGGGTGGGTGGAGGTCACTCATTGTGGTTGAAGCGTTTTCTTTTTTTGTAGTGCAATAAAAAAAAAGGGAGCTATTTTCTTTGTTGTGAGCGAAACTCCTTTAGACAAACTGTATGACATTTGAATAAATAAAAATAAAAAAGCTTGTTCGTGCAAACGATTTGGCGGCCATTAGAAAAGAGACGGTACACGCCTTCTCTTTGGGTGAAATAATTTGACTTCCAGCACCTCCGCCAAGGAGGAATCGCCGATTTCACGGTTTGATTTCTAAGCAACCAGAGCAACAAAGCGACTGTTGCGATCTCTGTAAAGGGTGTTTTCCTGGTGATCTCGACGTGTTTCTTACAAAAACTCATCCGTCAGGGTGCCCCTTTAAATCAACTGGTTTTCACCGACAACGTAACAACATTCATGTTAATGGGGATGGTCACACTAAAGGGCATAGCCACACTGCATACGATTTGACCCCCAATACGATACGATTGTGACCGCAATGTCTGTGAGTCAAGATTCGCGTGGCAATACGAAAATCCCCAAAAAATGTCCGATACAAAAATATTATATAGGGGAAGCATGGGCGGGTAAGAAGCCCACCCCAATTATCTCATGAAATAAAGAAAATTTCAGTCTCATTTTGCCCATGAGACGAGCGTTAATGTCTAGCATTCGTCTCATGGGCAAATTCGTGTACCGGAGAGACTACACATACAGTGAACATTTCTCCGAAGTCGGAGTGTGGCTGCCCACGTGGCGAGGTAATGGAGAGAAAAACCAGTCACACACGTAATGTTTTCATCCCTAAGCTGGTGCATTTGTACCACAGTGTTCAAATGCTTCGGCTCAGTGTTGGGATGATCCCTGGAGTCTTTTAGCCAGGGTACGAAAACAAACAAATATAGTGAATATAACTAGTAAGAGTTCATCATATTTCTTTACACAATAGAATTCCACGTCAACCATGCCTCACAAATGTCAAAATTCAGATCGCACTGGGGTCAAATCGTATGCAGTGTGTGGCTAACCCTTAAAGGGGCACCCTGACGGATGAGTTTTTGCAAGAAACACGTCGAGATCACCAGGAAAACACCCTTTACAGAGATCGCAACACTCACTTTGCTCTGGTTTCCTAGAAATCAAACCGTCAAATCGGCGATTCCTCCTTGGCGGAGGTGCTGGAAGTCAAATTCTTTAAAGAGAAGATTTGTGCCTTCTCTTCTTCTTTTAATGGCCGTCTGAGTGTAGATCAAATCCTTTGCACGAAAGTTCCACAGTACAAGCCTTTTTATTTATTTTTTAATTTCATTTTATACAGTTTACCGAAAAGGAGTTTCGCTCACAACAAAGGAAATAGCTCCCCCTTTTTTTTTATACTGCACTACAAAGAAGAAAACGCTTCAACCACAATGAGTGACCTCCTCCACCCACCCCATCCAAAATGGCTACTCTCTCCGGCATCTCCGCCAAGGAGGAATCGCCGTTTTGACGGTTTGATTTCTGGTACTGAAACCAGAGAAAAGTGAGTGTTCCGATCCTTGAAAAAGGCTGTCTTTCTGGTGATCTCGACGTGTTTCTTGCAATAAAACCTCATCCGTCAGGGTCTTCACATTTAACCTTTACCGGACTTCTGGGGTCGCCCACGACGCCTTGACACACAAAACATGTTATATCTCTAAAACTAGTTAAGCAATCTTCATGAAATTTCATGACTTTGTCAAAACTGTAAACGGCTTTAAGTGTGTTAAATGTCATTAATGTGTATAAAATATAAATGACGTAATATGACGCGTAATTTTGATATACCTGTCCGGATGACGGGGGTCTCCCACGACCCCTACTTTAAAGAGCACTGCAGTGCATTGAGTAGGGGTCGTGGGAGACCCCCGCCATCCGGACAGGGATAAACACATGGTGACTCATTGACAAGTAGGGGTCGTGGGAGACCCCCGCCATCCGGATAGGGATAAACACCTCGGAATTTGCTCTCTTTGCTGAGTAGGGGGTCGTGGAAGACCCCCGCCATCGTGTCCGTGTAGTCAAAAGCATGATCCGGTAAAGGTTAAGAGTTTCTCCAAGGCTTGCATGACAGTGTCTCCAGGCGTGAACCGTTACAGTTACCAGCTCAGTGGTATCTTCCAGTGAGTCGACTATTTACTCCGTTATCATTCGTTGACGTCAGCCTGTATAAGTAGAGGGCTTGTGTTTGCCTTTAAGACAAGCATGACAGGATTCTCCCCTTCATCAACACCATCATTTACAGCTTACATAATCTTAAACGTCATTCTCTCTCTCTCTCTCTCTCTCTCTCTCTCTCTCTCTCTCTCTCTCTCTCTCTCTCTCTCTCTCTCTCTCTCTCTCTCTCTCGTCTCTCTCTCTCTCTCTCTCTCTCTCTGGAAACAAAGTTGTTTCTAAACATAGAAAATATTAATCCACAGTGTCAAAGATTTTTCGCGCAATTAAACTGAAAAGTTGGCCCAAATCGGCAATTTTCGGACATACTTCCGGGTGATACTTCCGGTTTCAATTTAGATAGAAAGTGTTGCTATTCTACTTTTCATAAAAATAATACTGATAATATGAACACAATCCGTGGAGTCATTCTCAAGTTATTCACTATTTTTTTAATGTTGGCCATTTCGGCCATATTTTGGCCAAATGGTATATTTTAAATTCAGCATCAAAATAGTGTCCGTCAAATTTTCCGCAAATTTCAGCGAAATCGGCAAAACGAAAGCTGCAGGTTCCTAGCTGGAGCACTTCCGGTTCGTACTTCCGGTTAGGTTTTTATCACGCAAATGTTGGAAATCTATCTTTTAGAGTAAATTCTGAAACTATGAACGAATTCCGTTCATCCGTTTTTTTAAAGATATTCAAGATTGACATTTCGCTGATTTCGCGGTTTTTCGGACATATTGTTTTACCGAAATCATTTAATATTTCAGAATGCGTATACCCACCTGGTCCTGGAACTGTCATGAAAATGTCAGCCAAATCGGACAACAACAAAAAGGCGAAGAAAAAAAGAAAAGAAAAAAAAAGAAGAAAAAAAAGAAGAACAATGCTTACAAAATTCATGAAATAGTATTCCCCATAAAGGGCAGAATCCTAGTTACAGTAGGGGCCAACAGTAAAGGGGGAGCTACACAATACGATGATATAAACATCCTCTACAACAATGGAGTAGTCCTGGTACCCGAGCTAAAGCCAAGCGGCCACGCGCGCGTAAAATCGTATGGGGAATGCGATCCGACTGGGCCACGGGACAGCGCCATATCTCCCTATGGCCATAATGGGTATGGTACGTATGTGTCCAGTTTTCAGTCTTCACGGGTCTTCCCGCTGCGTACAGCCGACACATTCCGATTTAGGGGGAGCTCAAAGGAGACAAAATATTTGGAAGATTTTTTTTTTTTTAAAGGCAGGAGAATGGGCCAATGAGTCAGAAAGATAGTAGATGACAGAAAGCAAAGGGGGGGGGGGGGGGGGGGAGGCAGAGTCAAAGAGAGTGGCAGATTAGAGGAAGCTACAAGCCCAGAACTTCCAGAAGGTGGGGGAACTATTTTTTACGAAAGACACCCCCGGCCCCCCCCCCCCCCAGGTATCCCCACGGGGAGAGACTCGTGGAGGGGTCGGGGTCGTCCAGCTCCCCGTATGGAGGCCTCTGAGGCATCCACCCACTGCCCCCTGAAGAAAACATTTCAAGTGATTTATCATGGTGTTTGGAGACGTAGGCATGTCCGTGGGTGAGATGTCTTTCCTGAAGCGACTGTGGGCCTATCGTTATCTCTGATGGGGGGGGGGGGGGGGGGGGGGGGGGGGGTGAGAGAGAAGAAAGAGAACAAAATCAACAACAACAACAAAAACCAAATACTTGTGGATGTTGTGGATGAGAAGTCCCCCCTCCCTCCTCTTCTTTTCCTGATTAAATATGAGTGTGTGTGTGTGTGGTGGGTGTGTGTGTGTGTGTGTGTGATGTGAGAATGTTGTTTGCATGTCGTGATGAGAAGTCCCCCCCTGTCCCCTCCCTCTCTCTCTTCTCTGTCCCTGATATATATGTGTGTGTGAGAGAGAGAGAGAGATAGAGAGAGAGAGAGAGAGAGGTGAGGGAGAGGGAGAAGAGAGAGAGACAGAGAGTGTGTGTGTGTGTGTTGTGTGTGAGAGAGAGAGAGACGGAGATAGAGATAGATAGATAGATGAGAGAGAGAGAGAGAGAGACGAGAGAGAGAGATAGAGAGAGAGAGAGGAGCTAGAGCGAAGTGAGAGGGGTGTGCTGAGAGAGGAGAGGAGAAAGGGGGAGGAGAGGACAGAGATAGAAGTACCGGGACGGTGAGAGGGGATGCGAGAGAGAGATGAGAGGAGGAGAAAGAGGAGAATGGAGAGATGGAGGGGAGAGAGGGAGGAGATTGTGGAAAGAGAGGCAGGAGGAGGCAGGACTGGCATGAGAAGAAGCAGAGAAACAGAGGAAGAGGAAAAAGGAATGACAGAGAAGGGAATGAGACCCGCAGAGAAGAGGATTGAGAAAGACAGAGAAAGGGAGAAGGAAGGAGACGAGGAGGGATGAAGAGGAGAGAAGCGGAGAGAGTAGATTGAGGAGAGAGAAGAGAGGAGGAGAGAGACAAGAGGGAGAGAAAGGAGGAGAGAGGGAGAAGAGAGTAGTGAGAGAGCATGAGATGTGTAGGGAGACAGAGAGAGAGAGGCAGGGAGAAGGAAGAGAGAAAGAGAGAGAGAGAGACACTGAGGGAGAATGTGCGTTTGCATGTGTGAATGTGTATGCGCGCGTGTGTGTTCTCTCTCTCTCTCTCTGTGTCAGAGATCAGTGCAGAGAGGGAGAGGACAGAGAACTGAGAGAGGCAGCAGAGAGAGAGAGAAAGGAGAGAGAGGCGAGAGGGGAAAGAGACAAGAGAAAGGAAGAAGAGAAGGCAGAGAAGGAGAAGAGAGAGAAGGATCTGTGTGAGAGGACGGGGAGGAGATGGAGGAGGGTGGAGAGAGAGAGAGATAGGAGGAAGAGAGGAGAGAGGAGAAGAGAAGGTGTGTGGAGGAGAGAGAGGAGGGGATGAGTGAGAGGGAGGAGGCGAGTTGGAGAGAGAGGAGAGAGAGAGGAGAGAGAGGGAGAGAGGGAGAGAGAGGCGGAGAGAGAGAGAGAGAGGAGAGAAGGAGGAGGAGGGAGGTGGAGAGATGAGAGGGCGCGAAATGGAGAGGAGAGGAAGAGCCGGAGAGATGAGGACGGAGGAGAGAGGAGAGAAAGAAGAGAGAGAATGAGAGTTGAGAAGCCAGGCAGAGAAAGAATGAGGACAGAGAAAGGGAGAGAAGGAGAGAGAGATAGAGGGAGAGAGAGAGAGAGACGAGAGAGAGGAGGAGACGGACGGAGAGACAGAGAGAGAGAAAAAAAGGGGAGGGGGAGAGGGAGAAGAGAGAGGGAGAGTACAGAGAGAGAGAGAGACTAGAGAGAAGGAGGATGGGAGGGGGGAGAGGAGGAGAGAGGAGACCGAGAGAGAGAGGGACAGAGAGAGAGCAGGTTGGTGATGGAGAAGTGAGAGAGAGGATGAGGAAGGTAGGATGAGGGAGAGAGAGAGGGTGAGAAGGAAGAGGAGGTAGAGAGAGGAGAGAGAGACGAGAAGAGAGAGACGAGAGAGGAACAGAGGAGAGAGAGAGAGAGAGAGGAGAGATTGTTTTTTGTTGAGAGGGAGGAGCGAGAGGCAGAGAAGAAGAAGTGAGGGAGAAGGGAGAAACAGAAAGAAGCAGAAGGAGAGAGCGCTGAGAGACAGAGGAGGAGGGACAGGAGAGGAGAGAGAGGAGACTGAGAGA
>CM065704.1:12550027-12552527 GCA_017654935.2 Phymorhynchus buccinoides
CTAACTCTTCAATGGAAACTTGAATTATATAGCAAAGCCATTTTCGGCTGGAGGAAACCTTTTTGAAAGCGGTTTTTTTATAAAACAAAAAGGCAGGAGAATGGACCCGGGGCTGTTAGATAATGGCCTTTATCATCATGACTGCGATTAATTATTCAACAAAGATAATTAGCTGAAAAGGTTCATAAAATACAGCTTAATGTTTGGTAAGAAAGGCAGGTGTGAAAATGCGGGGAGAGACGAGAAATGTAGGGGTGGGGGGGGGGGGGGGGGTTCCACATCTTGACCTTTACCTGAAATCGTATGGATAAACAGACCTGATGCATGCATAGGGGAAGACGGGGTAAAAAGCCCATGGGCGGGTAAGAAGCCCATGCGAACTATCTCATGAAATCAAGCAAATTTTAAAATGTGACTGAAATTTGCTTCATTTCATGAGATAATTGGCATGGGCTTCTTACCCGCCCATGGGCTTTCTACCCCGTCTTCCCCCTACATACATACCTGGCAGAGAGAGCTGATCCACGGTGCCACCAGTGTCCATGCACTCCCAGTGCTCCAACCACCTGAACACACAGACATAGCAGGTGCACAAACACAAGGACATATGCATATACGCACGCACAAGTATATTACACACGATCAGGCTAGATGCAAAGGCAGACAAAACGCAAACGCGCTCACACGCGGGCACAGACCCGTACACATAATTATACACATACACGCACATGCACGCACGCACAACACAACGCATACAGAGAGAGAGAGAGAGAGAGAGAGAGGAGAGAGAGAGAGAGAGAGAGAGAGAGAAGAGAGAGAGAGAGAGAGAGAGAGAGAGAGAGAGAGAGAGAGAGAGAGAGAGAGAGAGAGAGAGGGGGGAGAGAGAGAGAGAGGGAGTGAGAGTGAGAGAGAGAGAGAGAGAGAGAGAGAGAGAGAGAGAGAGAGAGAGAGAGAGAGAGAGAGAGAGAGAGAGAGAGAGAGAACGAAACGAATTTTTATTTATACAGGGTAATGAGATAAGCATTGCTTTTTAACACTCAGCCCTGTGGCCAAACAAGAAAACTAACAGACCAACAAATAAGTAATGCAAAAACATTAAGTAAGAGGGAGAAGAGTTAAGGACAACAGAGAGAGAGAGAGAGAGAGAGAGAGAGAGAGAGAGAGAGAGAGAGAGAGAGAGAGAGAGAGAGAGAGAGAGAGAGAGAGAGCGACATAGAGAGAGACAGAGACAGAGAGAGAGACAGAGACACAGAGAGACAGGGAGAGACAGAAACAGAGACAGAGACAGAGAGATGCACGCAGCCACTAGAATGCATGGGCACAGAGACACATGCAGATGCATTATCATGCACACATATCCATGCAGATGTTGTTGTTGTTGTTGACATGCCCTGCCTAAAAGACTCCAGGGCTCATCCAAACAGCCGAAGCACTTGAACACTACAATACAAATGCATCAGCTAGGGAAGAAAACATTACGTGTGTGACCGGTTTTTGATTACCGCGCCACACGAGCAGCCACACTCCGTCTTCAGTTCAGAAGAATTCACGCAGATAAAACCTTCTTTGCTGAGAAAAGTTGCTTCCCCTTCCCCATCCTTGGTTGTGGAAAAATAATAAACGTATTACGGTAGTTCGAGGACGCTTTTTACTTGTCAGTGTGCCTTATGTAGAGCTAGGGACACATAGAGAGAGACAGTAATACATAGAGATGGGGACGGGACACATAGAGATGGGGACACATAGAGACGGGGGAATATATAGAGACGGGGACATATAGAGCTAGCGACACATAGAGACAGGAATATAATATAGAGATGGGGACAGGACACATAGAGATAGGGACATATAGAGCTAGGGACACATAGAGACAGGAATATAATATAGAGATGGGGACAGGACACATAGAGATGGGAACGGGATACATAGAGTTAGGGACACATAGAGACAAGAATATAATATAGAGATGGGGACAGGACACATAGAGATGGGAACGGGATACATAGAGTTAGGGACACATAGAGACGGGGAATATATAGAGATGGGGACAGGACACATAGAGATGGGAACGGGACACATAGAGTTAGGGACACATAGAGACGGGGGAATATATAGAGACGGGGACGGGACACATAGAGTTAGGGACACATAGAGACAGGGAATATATAGAGACGGGGACGGGACACATAGAGATGGGGACGCATAGAGACGGGGGAATATATAGAGACGGGGACGGGACACATAGAGATGGGGACGCATAGAGACGGGGACGCATAGAGACGGGGGAATAGATAGAGATGGGGACAGGACACATAGAGATGGGGACACATAGAGACGGGGACGGGAAACATAGAGCCAGGGACACATAGAGACGGGGACAAATAGAGACATGGACACATAAAGCTAGGGACTCATATAAACGGGAACACATAGAGACGAGATCATAATAAAGACGAAGGAGCACATCGCGTCGATCCCGCTACTGTGCAATTACCACAGA
>CM065704.1:12555027-12565027 GCA_017654935.2 Phymorhynchus buccinoides
TTTTCCTGTGCTGCATCACATAATTATTATTGGATTCATACCCAACAAACTAATAACTTGTATCAAACAATGACTGCAGAAATATAAAAAAAGAAAGGGGGTCTTGCTTTTTTTTTAAAAAGACAAGTTATTAGTTTTTTGTAATAAGTTCAATAATATGTCAATGGACTATCTAAAGATAGGGTAAGACAGGGTAAAAAAAAAAAAAGCCCATGGGCGGGTAAGAATCCCATGCCCATTACCTCATGAAATAAAGCAAATTTCAGTCACATTTTGCCCACGAGACGAGTGTTAATGCTTAGCATTCGTGTCATGGGGAAAATGTGACTGAAATTTGCTTTATTTCATGAGATAATGGCCATGGGCTTCTTACCCGCCCATGGGCTTCTTACCCGCCCATGGGCTTTTTACCCCGTCTTCACCTAGTGATTCTCCTGCCGTCAGATTGTGTGTGGCGATGCTCGAGTTCACGAGGGTTCCATCAGAGGCGTAATAAGTTCAATAATATGTCAATGGACTATTTAAAGATAGTCCGCTTTGACTCCAAGCCATCGCAGTGATTCTCTACCTTCAATATGTGGTTGTTGGCATATTAAAGAATATTTAAACCAATAATAAAAAAATGGACTATCTAAAGATAGTCCGTTTTGACTCCAAGCCATCGCAGTGATTCTCCAACCTTTGTGATTGTGCATGGCAATGCGAGGGTTAAACGAGGGTTCCATCAGAGGCGTGGAAAAGAAAGTCCTCGGACTATCTAAAGCTTTAGATAGTCCGTTTTGACTCCAAGCCATCGCAATGATTCTCCTACCTTCAGATTGTGCGTGGCAATGCGCGGGTTCACGAGGGTTCCATCAGAGGCGTGGAAGAGAAAGTCCTCGGACTATTTAAAGATAGTCCGTTTTGACTCCAAGCCATCGCAGTGATTCTCCTACCTTCAGATTGTGCGTGGCAATGCGAGGGTTCACGAGGGTTCCATCGGAGGCGTGGAAGAGAAAGTCCTCGAGCTGCAGGGGCGTGTCTAAAGACTGTCCTTCTCCTGTTTTGTCTCCTCTGACCACGCAGCGATTCTCCTACACACAGATTGTGCACACAATGCGAGGGTTCACGAGGGTTCACACACAGAGGCGTGGAAAACAAAGTCCTGGGGCTATCTAAAGATTTAGATAGTCCGTTTTGACTCCAAGCCATCGCAGTGATTCTCCTACCTTCAGATTGTGCGTGGCAATGCACAGGGTTCACAGGGTTCCACACACACACACACACACAGAAACGGGTCAGAGAAATATTACAAGATCGTCAAGTTTAAACTCCAAGCCATCGCAGTGAAAATACTTTCAGACTCTGGCGTGTTCAATGCTTAAGGTTCACGAGGGTCCCATGGGGGGATCTGTCTAAAAAATCAATGGCGTGGAAAAGAAAGTCCTCGAGTTGCAGAGGCAAGTCCGCGTAGACTGTCCTTCTCCCTTGGGTCTTTCTTTGACCAAGCGCGCACGCGCACACTTGAATGAGAACGAAACAACTACATGAACCAAGCGCGCGTGCACTCTTTCACACAATGACACACACGCACACTAGCGCAACGCGCATGTACACATAACACTAGTAATGCACGCATAGTAACGGTAACGCCAAGTACTGGTAACGCTGAGTACAGCAAATTTGAAGCGATTGCGTTAAGAAACGGCACGAGTTATAAGGCCCCGTTTCCCGTTGGCACTGCTCTGAGAGTGACGCACTCTCGCATTTTCTTCAAATTTGCACGCAGGCTTTGCCCCAGCACACAGCAAGCCTGAAAGCAAATTGGACGGATCAGGTTGAATTATTACAAGGTATAACCCGTTTTAAATCATGCTGTATTTGCGCCTAAATAATCGATTCGCTTCTGGTTTGTTCACAGCGATAGGTCACCGTTCTCACTCCCTATCTGCCAAATTTGAAGGCAAAAATCAATGAAAACCGGAGATACACACGCAAAAAAGCCGGCGGATGCGCGTTTCGCGCATTTGCAAAACCGCGCAAATGACACGGCCGCCTCGGTTTTTTTTGCCATCTAAGTTAGGGCTCACAGCAAATTTGAAGCGATTCGGAAAAAACTATTAGTTGTAAGGCCCGTTTCGTGTTTCAGACACACACACACACACACCACACCACACACACGGGACACTTTGCCAAATTACTATATGATGATGTCACTGAAAGGCATGAAATGAGGGTCTGTTAACGAGTGACCTTATGTTCGTAATCTTGGGAGGTAAAGGTAGTCCCTATTTTATGCATGTCACAGAGGTATCCCCAATATTACAGACAAAATCTTGTCTGCACCCAGGTAAGTTTAATGGAAGGTTTTGGCTAAAAAAAATATGTCTGGCGTTGAAAGGGTTCCTTAAGCAGGTTAATCATATAATAAAAAGGCAAGTGTGTGTCTGTGTGTGTGTCTGTGTGTGTGTGCGTCTGTGTGTGTGAAACACAAAACGGGCCTTATAACTCCGCCGTTTTTCGACCGAATCGCTTCAAATTTGCTGTGAGCCCTAACGGGGCGATGGCAACGGCAACCGAGGCGGCCGTGTCATTTGCGCGGTTTGGCAAATGCGCGAAACGCGTATCCACCGGCCTCTCGGCGCCCGTATCTGTATCTCCGGTATTTCTTCAAATTTGCTGTCAGGCTTGCTGTGGCCGGGGCAAGGCCTGGCAGCAAATTTGAAGAGAATCGGGAGAGCGCGTCACTCTCATAGCAGCGCCAAGGGGAAACGGGGATTTATAACTCCGCCTTTTCTTAACCGAATCGCTTCAAATTTGCTGTACTCAGCGTTACCAGTACTTGGCGTTACCGTTACTAGGCGTTACCGTTACTAGGGAGAGAGCGTCACTCTCAGAGCAGCGCCAACGGGAAACGGGGCCTTATAACTCCGCCGTTTCTTAACCGAATCGCTTCAAATTTGCTCTACTCAGCGTTACCAGTACTTGGCGTTACCGTTACTAGGCGTTACCGGTACTCGGCGTTGCGCTAGTAAGAGATAAAATAAAACGTAAAAGAAGATCCTATTGATCACAAAGTAAGAGCAGTGATAGTAAAGTAGGTAACGTAAACAATACCACTGGTCAGGACTGAAACGATATCAGGGAAATGACATTTTGTTAGGGGTACTATAGGGTCCAACAGATAAAAGAGAGGTCAAGGGGTCGCAGCGGGTCAAAGAGAGATCAGGAGGTCACACGACGACAGTGAAAGGTCACAGAAAGGAGCAGAAGGCTACAGAAGCAAAAGGCACAGATGGTAAGCTTAAAGACCCACCACGTCACGTGTCATAATCATGATTTTCACAGTTATGCTTTCCCTCTTATAGCTGGTATGAAATCTGAAGAAATCTTCCTAGCATAAGAGGGAATGTGACACGTGACGTGGGGGGGGGGGGGGGTCTTTAAAGACCCCCCACGTCACGCGTCAAAATCACGTGTTTTCCCTCTTATAGCTAGTAAGAAATCTTAAGAAATGTCCTAGCATAAGAGGGAATGTGACACGTGACGTGGGGGGTCTTTAAGACTCCCTCCCTAATAAGGGAGGTAATTCTACTACTTACAAAGAAGGGCAATGTCTCAGAGGGTGTGCCCCCAGAGTGTTTAAGCTGGGGAACGAAAACAACAACAACAACAACAACAACAACAACAAGAACAACAACAACAACAACAACAACATAAGACCTACTCCTCTGAGACATTTTCCCTTCTTTGTAAGTAGTAGAATTACCTCCCTTATACAACTTGCTCCCATTGAGGACATCATTTTGGATGATTTTTGAAGGTTTGATATTAAGGGAGGCTCCATTGTATTACAAAAGCAACAAAGAAGGTTGACGACATTCTGGCAAACATTCTTCGATATGTCAGACTAATCCTCATGCGCATGCTAAGTACGTGTCAAACCCAAGCGCATTTGATAGTCTACAGGTCGTGGCATGTATCAGCTAGTATTAGAAGTATTTTGTTCCCAACAACAGCTACCTTCAAATACTTTTGAGTGGGTAGGCACCCTAGACAAGACATCGACACTATTAGAGTATCAGAAATATGTTCCCCAACGCCAGCTTCCTTCAAATACGTTCGAGTGGGTATGCACCCTAGACAAGACATCGACACTATCAGAGTATCAGAAATATGTTCCCCACCGCCAGCTACCTTCAAATAGTGTTACGTGGGTATGTACCCAAGGCAAGACATCGACACTATTAGAGTATCAGAAATATGTTCCCCACCGCCAGCTACCTTCAAATACGTTCGAGTGGGTATGCACCCTAGACAAGACATCGACACTATTAGAGTATCAGAAATATGTTCCCCACCGCCAACTTCCTTCAAATACCTTTGAGTGGGTATGCACCCTAGACAAGACATCGACACTATTAGAGTGTTAGAAATAATTTTATGTTCCCCAATGCCAGCTACCTTCCAATAATGTTTAGTGGGGATGCGCCATGGGCAAGACATCGACACAAATAAACGTATCATAGTATTATAAATTGTTTCCTCCAACGCCAGCTACCTTCAAATACTTTTGAGTGGGTATGCACCCTAGGCAAGACATCGACACTATTAGAGTATCACAAATATTTCCCCCAATGAATAAAATTCTGCTTAACGTCCTCCGGTCTGGAACAGACACATATGGGACATTAGTAGATATACAGATGGTGGGAACGATCCTGGAGACAATGCCCGGAGGCAGTGCAACACCATGAAAGTCCCGAATTTTTTAACAATACAGATGTGTATATTGATTTTCCCCAAAGCCAGCTACCTTCAAATACTTTTGAGTGGGGATGCAGCCCGGGCAAGAAGACATCGAGGCTAATAAACATTTTTTTAAAAGCCTTCTAGCCTATGGAGTAGTAGCTGTCCCCTTCTCATATCTGGCAGTCATAATCGGAAACGAAAGATTGGCACAGGACTACATAGTTACTAGTAGAAAGGGTCATTAAAAATATATATACCTACCCACGAGCATTCCCTCTCGTTCAGCGATGTTGTACACATCGTTTCTCCCGTGCAGATATTGTGCTCCTAGTTCCATAAACCCGCGTTCTGTGCAGCACACACATCCAACAGAACATTGATACACAGTTCCATAAACCCGCGTTCTGTGCAGCACACATATCCAACAGAACATTGATACACAGTTCCAGAAACCCGTGTTCTGTGCAGCACACACATCCAACAGAACATTTGATACACAGTTCCAGAAACCCGTGTTCTGTGCAGCACACACATCCAACAGAACATTGATACACAGTTCCATAAACCCGCGTTCTGTGTAGCACACATATCCAACAGAACATTGATACACAGTTCCAGAAACCCGTGTTCTGTGCAGCACACACATCCAACAGAACATTGATACACAGTTCCAGAAACCCGTGTTCTGTGCAGCACACACATCCAACAGAACATTGATACATAGTTCCATAAACCCGCGTTCTGTGCAGCACACACATCCAACAGAACATTGATACACAGTTCCAGAAACCCGTGTTCTGTGCAGCACACACATCCAACAGAACATTGATACACAGTTCCAGAAACCCGTGTTCTGTGCAGCACACACATCCAACAGAACATTGATACATTGACAACGACAACGGCAAACGCTTTGAGTTTGCCTGTGTGTTCAAGAAAAAGAACAATTATTATTCAAACAATGACAATGACAACCATACCCCCCCCCCCCCGCCCCCGTGGGGGTACCGGGGGGTCTTTTGCATAAATAGTTCCCCCACCTTCTGGACGTTCTGTGCGTGTAATTTCCTTTAATCTGTCACTCTCTTTGACTCTGCATTTTCTCTTTGCTTACTGTCATCTACCATCTTTCTGCCTTACCGGGGTCCATTCTCCTGCCTTTTTTCACGAAACACTTTCAAAAACATTTCCTCCTCCAGCCGAAGTCGGACTTGCTGGGCCTAACTATTTCTTAGTTAGGCTCATAACGGTTGAACTGGTCTGGGCCACATGCCCGGGTCAATTGGAACGACCATCATTCAAACAATGACAATGACAACCATAACCGATTGAACTGATCTGGGCCACATGTCCGGGTCAAAAGGAACAATCATCAACAAATCGTTGAAACAATGACAATGACAATGACAGTGACAAACGATTTAACTGATCAAGGCCACATGCCCGCGTCAAAAGGAACGACCATCATTCAAACAATGACAATGACAACCATAACCGATTGAACTGATCTGGGCCACACGCCCGTGTCAAAAGGAGCAATCACCAACAAATCATTGAAACAATGACAACGACAAACGATTAAACTGATCCTGGGCCACATGCCCTTGTTAAAAGGCACAACCACCAACAAAACCATCGATATAGTTGTGGGGGAAAATCAAGTAATTTCGTTGACTTAATAATAGATTTGTTCGATCTTTGAGGCCTTTGTATTATAAGAAAAGAATGCCCATCGTTCGTTTAAACAATAATCACTAGCCACATGCGTGGTAGGGTAATTATAGTATACTGTTTGTTGCGAGGTCATAAATTCCTCAGGGCCTGCATTGATTCACAGTGAGATAGTAATAGAGACGTCATTATGATGTCTTATAAATCTCTTCTTTTTTTTCTTCTTCTTTCTTCTTCTTCTTCGTCTTCTTTTTCTTCTCCCCCTCCTCCTCCTCTTTCTTCTTCTTTCTTATCTTCTTCTTTTTCTCCTTCTTCTTCTTCTTCTTCTTCTTCTTCTTCTTCTTCTTCTTCTTCTTCTTCTTCTTCTTTAGCTTCTTCTTCTTCTTTTCTTCTTCTTCTTCTTCTTCTTCTTCTTCTTCTAACAAGCTTTAACTTAGTGCGTGCTGGAAAGCCATCAGAGGGGAGGTCTCAAGGTGGGGGCGTCATTATGATGTCTTATAAATCTCTCTTTTTTTTTCTTTCTTCTTCTTTCTTCTTCTTCTTTTCTTTTTTTCTCTCCCCCTCCTCCTCCTCCTTCTTCTTCTTTTTCATCTTCTTCTTTTTCTTCTTCTTCTTCTTCTTCTTCTTCTTCTTCTTCTTCTTCTTCTTCTTCTTCTTCTTCTTCTTTAGCTTCTTCTTCTTCTTCTTCTTCTTCTTCTTCTTCTTCTTCTTTAGGTTCTTCTTCTTTTCTTCTTCTTCTTCTTCTTCTTCTTCTTCTTCTTCTTCTTCTTCTTCTAACAAGCTTTAACTTAGTGCGTGCTGGAAATGACATCAGAGGGGAGGTATCAAGGTGGGGGCAAGCTAAGGGCGGTTTGGGGCGGCTTGAATACACAGAGGTAACTTCCGGAAGGGCGGTTTGGGGCGGAATAAATGTACGAGGGTCAAAGTGAATGCAGACCCTGGATTATGTTCCCCCCCAAAAAAAAAGGAGTGTCAATCCTTTTCTTTAAGAGAGTTCTACTTAACTATAACCGTGTGTGGGAGGAGATCGTTCCACCTCCCGGCTCAACCCTAACCCTAAGCTTAACCCCAACCCTCTCGCTTTGGTTTCAATAGGTTTTTATTCACCAACACACACATACAATAATGTATACACATATGGATAATGGCATCAGCAAGCTTGAAGCTTACAATGTGCATACTTTTACCATCGTAATGTACATATATATATATGGCAGCTGGCAAATACAACACACAAGTTCTGTCATGCTTAACCATGAATAAATTTAACCCTTTCGCCGCCAGCAATTTTTCAGCAAAAAAATACCATTAAACTTAACTGGGTAGAGAAAATAAAATATCTGCAATATCGCGAATTCCTCTGTGACATAATGTAACATTAGGTCTATCCTTACCTCCCAAATTTAAGAAAATAGGGTCTTTGGATAACAGGCCCTGATTCGATGCCTTTTAGTGACATGGGTGGCAAACCATTGTGGTGCTAAAATGTGACATTGGCGGTGAAAGGGTTAAACAAAATAAATCAGTTTCCAAAGGAAAATGAAAATGAAAACAAGGGTTAAAGTAGAAACTGACATTATCAACAAACAACTGAAATAATTAAATAAATAAACATACAAGGCGTAGTGAATTAAAAAAAACACCACACCATATAAAACAATATAACATTGCGTTACCTCAGGAAGGCATGATAGTACACAACAATGCACAGTGTTGGAAAAAAAAAAAAAAAAAAAAAAAAAAGCAAGCAAAACCCCCCTAAATCTTTCAATCAAAGGACCATCCCATGAGACAAGAATACACATTGTTCTCTTTAAATATTAACGTTAAACGTAAATCCCGTTGGTGTTTTTTTTTTTTTTTTGGGGGGGGGGTTAAACAACAGCAGCGTATCTAGCATGCTCTGTCAGAAGGTATGTAATGATGATCATTCAATATCCAGACTGAATGATGAATTATATGTTGTTTTAGCACACAAAGCAGAAGCACATAGGCGGTCTATGGTGAAGTTCTTTTCAAACATGACACATATTATATGGTATAATATATACAATCCCTAAACATCACACTCACCCAGGGTTCCCAGTGCTTTCAGCTATCCCCAAGTAAGGACCTTGTAAGGACCTGTAGGCCTAAGGATAATCTCCATCTTTTAGCCAACGATCTTGAAAGGAACACTTTCCCAGCATTGTGAACAATGTCTAAGCAGATACAAAAACTATGGCTGACACAGATATATGCGTTTTCTCGCAAAACGACACCAGGATAAAGAACGAGATTTCAGTCCAATTTCTCTTGACAACTCGCGGTGCATCGTTCGTCTGCTAAGCGGTCAGTTGAAACGGGAAGGAGGGAGTAAGGTGGAGTAGGTGCTGAGCGATGTTTCTCAAGTGTAAAAGTGCTGCTTCTGCGATCTATTTTGAGTATGGTCTTGCTGCTCAGGGCAGTTTTTGGCAGCTGTCAGGACTTATAAGGACCTTGAAGTGAATGTAAGCACTTGTAAGGCCTTACTTGGAGATTTCAATTGGTCAAGACTTATAAGGACTGGTAAGGCCCCTATGAACCCTGTCACCATACACCACAGAACAACTGTATTGAATTTCAACTAAAACACTAAAACAAACCCAGATAAAATTAGATAACCACCCATTAAACACGTATAAAAAAAAACCCATTACTTATTCAAACACGTAAAAGCTCATTCACTCACTCACCCAACACGCAGGTCTGCATACGGCCCCCCGGGCGGTCACGTGCCTCGAGGAGCGTGACGTCACGCACGCCCCCCTCCCTCAGAACCCCCACCGCCCCCACCCCCGCGATCCCCGCCCCCACCACCACCACCTTAGGACCACCCCTACCCCCTGGTCCCTGGGGAGGGGCACCCCCGGCCTGAGTGTGGCCTGCACAGAACATCAAATCAATCAGATCAAATCAATCCGATTAAGTCAAACAGATCAGATCAAATCAATCAGATCAAATCAATCAGATCAAATCAATCAATCAATTAATCAATCAGATCAATCAATTAGATCAAATCAATCAATCAATCAGATCAATCAATCAGATCAATTAATCAGATCAATTAACCAGAGCAATCAATCAATCAGATCAATCAATCAGATCAAACCAATCAGATCAAATCAATCAGACCAATCAATCAATTAGATCAATCAATCAATTAGATCAATCAATCAATTAGATCAATCAATCAATTAGATCAATCAATCAATTAGATCAATCAGATCAAATCAATCAGATCAATCAATCAGGTCAATCAATCAGTTGTTGTCGTTGTCGTACGTACCCTGGCTAAAAGACTCCAGGGACCATCCCCAACAGCCGAAGCACTTGAACGGTATGGTACCAAATGCACCGAGCCAGGGGTGAGAACATTTACGTGTGTGATCGTTTTTTGATCACCCCGCCGCCCCACGTGAGCAGCCACACTCCGACTTCGGGTTTTGTGTGTGTGTTGAGACTGATGATGCTATGCTTCAGGAGCTTGTCACGGCTGCAGACAATCCCTGCATAACTACGCGCGCAGCATATCAACATTTTGATGTAGCCTTGGTGTTCTAGCCTATATGACAATTGA
>CM065704.1:12572527-12580027 GCA_017654935.2 Phymorhynchus buccinoides
GAAATAGGTCTCACACACACACACACGTGCACCTGAACACAGAGAGACATACACACACCATACACGTAGGCATACTTCACCTTTTAAAGCATACGATTCTTCCATCCTCAATCGAATCAAACAGCAACACACAACCACCACCACTACGAGGAATCGTCGCACGCACAGTAGGCCTAGACTCTAAGTACCCTTGGTCTGCAAGAAAATAAAACCAACGGTACGTATTCTCCTTTCAATTCAAACGAACTAAATTTTGTTTAGAAGAAATGAATGGTAAAGGCAATGTTGCGGCTAAAGTGAAGCTAGGCTTAACACAAGCTTCCTAATTCTAGACAGTCCCGTTGTAGGCCTACTGGGTTCTGTTCTGTTGTGTTGTGTTGTGTGTGTGTGTGTGTGTGAGAGAGAGAGAGAGAAAGTGGAAGAGAAAAAGTTCACAGCAGGAGTGTGCGTGCGTTGGTGTGTCATTTGTCTGGTATGGCCGCCCAATGCGCGAGCGAAATTATAGAGTGGTGGGTTTTTTTTTAGTCCCCGAGCCGAAGGTTCGGGGAACTATTGTTTTTGTCTGGTCCGTCCGTCCGTCCGTCCGGCGTCCGTCCGTCCGGCTATTCGTCCGTTTTTCTCAAAAACTATTCAGTCTATCGTCATCAAATTTGGCATACTAGTTTGCTAAGATACAAGCTATCCACTGATGTATTTAGTCTAAGCATGGGATAAGCCCGCTGTGCCCTAGGCCCTTTGTGTCACAGGCCCGATATGTTCCACTTCTTTCCGGACGTCAAAACTATTCAGTCTATCATCATCAAATTTGGTATACTAGTTTACCAAGATGCAAGCTATCCACTGATGTATTTAGTCTAAACATGGGATAAGCCCGCTGTGCCCTAGGCCCTTTGTGTCACAGGCCCGATATGTCCCACTTCTTTCCGGCCGTCCATCCGTCCGTGCGTGCGTCCTGTTTTCAGTTCTCAATGGTCTCCCCGCTGTGTGTACAGCCGACACATTCCGATTTCGGAGTAGCTCGGCGATGCTGCGAGGGGACTTTGCAGCCGCTCGGCGTTGCACTTGTTTTTTTGTAATCCAACCACCATTTTTGTTTTGTTTTGTGCGCATGAGTGCTCCCAAGTATTGCAGCGTTCAAGACTGCACTTTGTCATCTCCAAACATAGAACACTCAATTTGTTTTCCGTCAAGTTTTATTTTTGTGTGTGTGTATTTGACGGTTTAATTAAGGCTTTGGTCAGGGTTAGGGTTAGGTTTAGGGCTAGAGTGAGTTTAATTGAAGATTGAATGGTTAAAAGAGACACATTCTAAAGTCTCACTGAAAACCCGGACATTGTCACTGACGCGAATGACGTCTATTTCCATATTTGGAGATGACAAAGTGCAGCATTGAACGTCTAGTGAGTGAGCGTCGCCATCGTGAATGGAGTATAGTATACTACAGAGGGCAAAGAGTGGAAACCACGGAAATGAAAACTGGGAAAGCTTATACAGGAGACTTAGCTAAAACATGATACTTTTCACCAGCAAGACGTTGTACTGAATGGTCGTAGTTTGTGGTGGTTGAATGAAAAATGGTATTTTACGTCCTCTCGGTCATAGACACACATGGGACATTTGTAAATACAAAGATGGTGGGAACAATACTGGCTGCAATGCCCGGAGGCAGTGCAACACCAGTAAAGTCCCGAGTTTTTATCAATATAGATAGAACATAACGGCTGTTTGTGGTGGTTGATCGACAATCATCATTCATATAGTAAAAAGCCGACTGTCCGTCCGTGTGTGTGTGTGTGTGTCTGAAACACAAAACGGGTCTTATAACTCCGCCTTATAACTAACTTTCGACCGAATCGCTTCAAATTTGCTGTGAGCCCTAACGGGGCGATGGCAACGGCAACCGAGGCGGCCGTATCATTTGCGCGGTTTCGCAAATGCGCGAAACGCGCATCCGCCGGCCTCTCGGCGCCCGTATCTCCGGTGTTTCTGGACCGATTGCCTTCGCATTTGGCAGGTAGATGACCGGGGAAGGTGACTATCCGTGTACCGAACCAGAAGCGAATCGGTTCAGAAACGCGCGCGCTATACGACTCCGCCGTTTCTTAACCGATTCGCTTCAAATTTGCTGTACTCAGCGTTACCAGTACTTGGCGTTACCGTTACTAGGCGTTACCGTTACTAGGCGTTACTGATACGCGGCGTTGCGCTAGTTCCATTAAAAAAACACGAAAGTTGTTAGTTACCCAATGACATAAACTAAGTTTAACCAAATTGTTGTGGTAAAAATACTGAATAAATAAATAAAGCAACGAACTCTACGTGACCTTTTAAAACAAACTAAACTATAAACAGTATTTCAACAACACTAAACAATCACTACATTGAGTTAAATCTTAAACCCAAAGACCGATATGAGCAGGGCTAACCCAACTGTTGCTATTGAAAACGTTCAACGTAGGGTTACTAAACTCGTTAAACAATGTAAGAATGTGAATTATGAAAATAGACTTAAATATCTTGATTTGTTTTCTCTGACAGGAAGAAGTAGTAGAGGGGATCTGATCGAAGCTTACAAAATATTCAATGGTTATGTTGATTTACAATGGGATATGTTTTTCAAAGCGCCACAATACAATTGGACTAGAAACTCTGACGGTAAGATTTTTTTAATTAAAAGATGCAATACTAACACTAGGGGAAGACGGGGTAAAAAGCGCATGGGCGGGTAAGAAGCCCACCCCAATTATCTCATGAAATGAAGCAAATTTCAGTCTCATTTTGCCCATGAGACGAGCGTTAATGTCTAGCATTCGTCTCATGGGCAAATTTGACTGAAATTTTCTTTATTTCATGAGATAATTGGGGTGGGCTTCTTACCCGCCCATGCGCTTTTTACCCCGTCTTCCCCTAGTTACCCAATGACATAAACTAAGTTTAACCAAATTTTTGTGGTAAAAATACTGAATAAATAAATAAAGCAACGAACTCTACGTGACCTTTTAAAACAAACTAAACTATAAACAGTATTTCAACAACACTAAACAATCACTACATTGAGTTAAAATCTTAAACCCAAAGACCGATATGAGCAGGGGTAACCCAACAATATCAATCTGTTGCTATTGAAAAAGTTCAACGTAGGGTTACTAAACTCGTTAAACAATGTAAGAATGTGAATTATGAAAAGTTCAATATCTTGATTTGTTTTCTCTGACAGGAAGAAGACGTAGAGGGAATCTGATCGAAGCTTACAAAATATTCAATGGTTAGGGGGAGACGGGGTAAAAAGCGCATGGGCGGGTAAGAAGCCCACCCCAATTATCTCATGAAATAAAGAAAATTTCAGTCAAATTTGCCCATGATACGAATGCTAGACAGTAACGCTCGTCTCATGGGCAAAATGAGACTGAAATTTGCTTCATTTCATGAGATAATTGGGGTGGGCTTCTTACCCGCCCATGCGCTTTTTACCCCGTCTTCCCCTATGTTGATTTACAATGGGATATATTTTCCAAAGCGCCACAATACAATTGGACTAGAAACTCTGACGGTAAGATTTTTTTTATTAAAAGATGCAATACTAACACTAGGGGAAATATTGTTTTAGTAACAGAGTTGCTAATATTTGGAATGACTTGCCTTTTGACTTAAAAAGTGCACCTAATACTAACACATTTAATAATCGTCTTGATGAGTCTGCTAAATTTATAGATATTTTTTAGAAGCTTTGACTAGGAAAATGTAACCGTATAAACCTTGACCTGGAAAAAAAAAGAAAAAAGTCTGATATGGGACTGCATGACAAGCTTCACAGCTTATTGTGTCCCTATAGTTTGTGTGTGTGTGGTGGTTGGTGTGTGTGTTTTGGTTGTTGTTGTTGTTGTTGTTGTTGTTGTTTGTCTTTGTTTTGTGGGGGGGGGGGGGGGTATTCATTTATTTGTTTATTATTGTAAGCGCTTAGGGCTTGTTTAAGATTAAGCGCATATAAATGCTCATTATTATTATTATTTATTACTACTAATACTCTAGCGAACAAAAGTTAAGGCCCAGAAAGTCAATCATCTCCGAAAACTCACGAACTCAATAAAACGCACCCAGCTCATAACAAAACTGAATTTATTCTTTTGACATTAAGTTCATTCAAAAAAATCATTAATCAGAACGAATTCAGTCAACGAAATGCCCCTTTCAACAACTTCCCCCTCCTCTTGAAAAGTCACACTCAGAATCAATTAGCGACCAAAAGTTAAGGCCCAGAAAGACAATCATCTCCGAAAACTCAAAAAAACGCACCCAGCTCATAACAAAACTGAATGTTTTGGAGTTCGTAAACGCACCCAGCTCATATAACAAAACTGAATATTTTTGAGTTCGTGAGTTTTCGGAGATGATTGTCTTTCTGGGCCTTAACTTTTGTTCGCTAGTGTACTACTACTACTAACAGTTAGGCGTTTAAGAGGGGATATCATTCAGGCGTATAACATTTTCAATGGCCTAGTTAACACTCCAGTTGAATCACTTATTTTCTGTTTCTCATTGCACTAACACAAGAAATTCAGAAGGTAAAATTTATATTCAATACATCAGGACTAATAGAAGGAAGTTTTCATTTTCGCACCGAGTCGCCTAATCACTGGAATAACCTACCTACTAACATTAAATTTAACAATTTCAAGAACCTTTTGGATGAAATTCCAAAATATAGAGATCGTTTTTATGACTTTGATTGATGCTATGCAATTGCTTATACATTAGTGATGTATGCAAATCAGACACCATACATAAAGATTTTACCAATGATGGGACGTTTAATAGGCCGCGAGGCCTAGGCCATGATGCCTGTCCCTATCACTACTACTACTATAACAGTGTCTGTGCAATGTCACGTTAACCCTTTCGCCGCCAGCCATTTTTCAGCCCCCAAAATACCATTAAGCTTAACTGGGTTGGAAAAAAAAGTATCAGCAACCTTGGAAATTCCTCTGTGACATGCATAACATTAGGCCTATCCCCACCTCCCAAAATCAAGAAAATAGGGTCTTTGGATAACAGGTCCTGATTTGATGCCTTTTAGTGACATGTGTGTTAAATCATTGTGGTGCATAAATGCGACATTGGCGGTGAAAGGGTTAAACATGTGGAAAAGTAGACGTGAGTCAAATTAATAATGGGACACAAATGGTAGAATGTGGACACTCACCATGCTTTGGGTGGGTGATCAAGGTAGAAAAAAGGAAGAAGATAGCTTTCCGCTCGTAGAGCTTTCATCAGACTGGGAGTTAAGTCAAAGATATTCTAAAAGGGTAAGATGGATTACTTAAAAGCTCGGCGAACCGGACTGATAGAGTTAAGTTATCGTTAGTGCGGACGTGTACACTATTCACAGTGGAGGCTATCCAAAAACTCGGACTGGAACTTGAACGGAGAATTCAACTGGCCTATCGATGTGTAAAATGTGTCACGTTTCAAAGGGACATAACCAGTGTTTCTGTCCTCACTACTCATATAGGGAAAAGAGACCGGATGTTTATCTTCCCCTGTACAGTCTTTGGTTAAGTATAGTGGGGAGAGAGACAGAGTTTAAAAGCAAGACGACAACTCAACAAAATTGAATAGAGCTCTGCTGAATGAAAAAGAGAGGGTTATTTGAGGTTAGGTAGTGTGAGTAGAAATCACGAATAAATGAGACAGTGAAAGTAAAAAGACAGATTTAAGGGGAAAGGGGGGATTATGATGGTAGTGGTTTGAGGAAGCAGGGCCGGTGTGAACACACACACACACACACACACATACACACACACACGCGCGCGCACGCACGCACACACGCACACGCACACGCACACGCACACACACACACACACACCTCACATGGGAGATAAAAAAGAGGGGTGTGAGTGGGAGGATGGATAGGGGTGAGGAATAAATATGTAAATAAATATGTAAATAAATTGAAAAAAAAAAAAATAATAATAAAAAAATAAACATGTTAAAATACATTAAGATTAAAAAAAAAAAAAAAAAATAATAAATGGTTTAAACGTTTTTTTATTCAACAATTTCAAATTATAAACAATAACGAGGTAACTGGGTAACAACAAGCATACTTATAACGTACCCGTACACAATACATTACATATAATTCAAATGACGGAAGGTGTGTTCTCACCAATTAGAAAATATTATTTCAATATTTAGAAACATTATTCACAAACTAACAAACAAAGTGAACAAAATAGAAAAACCAGAAAAGAAATAAAAGTCACATTTTGGAAAAATCACCACCCAAAAAAAGAAAAAAAGAAAGGAAGGAGGAAAACAAAAGGGGGATTGAGAGACAAATTAATCAACAATTTGATGACTCAATATGACACTCATTAAAACATCCCACAAAAGTAATTACAACCATGTTTACATATCTAGAGCAAGTTATTCAATCAATTAGACCAATATAGAGGTGCACCTGCGCTTTCACACAGAAATGATTGGAATGTTTGATTTGACATGATAATTGAAAACAGTTTAGAAATAAGTTTAAAACCGATTCGAACCAGAAATGAAGAGATGTACAGCTTCAAATATTAATATGTTGGTTTCATATGGAAGATTTTGCCTACCACACAAGAGAATGTCACAATTAAGATAATCAGGAGAAAGGTTAGATAAGGTGTTAGCACGAACAACATTAAACAGGGGGCATGCTAAGAGATAATGCTCAGCTGTTTCGCGTACAAAGCCACAAGTACAACCTGGATCATCCAATAAATGACGGGTGAATAAATCATAATTCAAGTCACTAATGCCAAGGCGAAGACGACAGTGCAAAATGTGTTCTTTGCGGTTGCCAAAATAGAAATATGCAGGTATAACAGTGTCCTGTGCTGATAGACTGCGTTTAAAAGCACTAAGGGAATCACAACTTTTAAAATTTTCTGGAAGAGTGTTCCAGAGTTCTGTAGTGGATGGAATAAATGACCTATGATACAATTCTGTTCTAGAAGGTGGAACAACTCTCTCTGAAGGTCTTCGCCTATGGTACGGATTTCTTACAGAAACCAAATCAGGAATTAAATTTGAGAGATAATCAGGGCACAGACCATAAATCATTTTAAAATAGAATATAAGTCTATGTCTACGTCGTCTTTCTCTAAGAGAAGAAAAACCAGATTCATTGTATAATTTCTGATGGCTAGTGCCACGAACAGCTCCAATAATAGTTCTAATGGCTTCAAGGTGTAAGTTTTCAAGGGAAGCCGCCTGAGTGTCAGTACAACTATCCCATATAATGTCAGCATAATCAAAATGGGGTAATATAAAGGATTTATACATAATTTCTAATGCTTTTCTGCTCAACTTATGTTTATACGTTTTCAGACATGATATCAACATGGCAACAGTGCTAATTATACTTTTAATATGAATGTCCCATTTACAGCTATGTTGAAGTGTGATGCCGATTTGCGCTCTCGCTACGCAGCGTTAGCCCTCTCGTTGGACAGCAGT
>CM065704.1:12587527-12600027 GCA_017654935.2 Phymorhynchus buccinoides
GTCATGAAGACAGCACATGGACCCAGGGTCATGAAGACAGCAAATGGACCCAGGGTCATGAAGACAGCACATGGACCCAGGGTCACGAAGACAGCAAATGGACCCAGGGTCATGAAGACAGCAAATGGACCCAGGGTCATGAAGACAGCAAATGGACCCAGGGTCATGAAGACAGCAAATGGACCCAGGGTCATGAAGACAG
The DNA here is from genome assembly GCA_017654935.2 of Phymorhynchus buccinoides. NCBI lineage: Eukaryota > Metazoa > Mollusca > Gastropoda > Neogastropoda > Raphitomidae > Phymorhynchus > Phymorhynchus buccinoides. Next base: position 12,587,730 of record CM065704.1, read on the forward strand.
CAAATGGACCCAGGTCATGAAGACAGCAAATGGACCCAGGGTCATGAAGACAGCAAATGGACCCAGGGTCATGAAGACAGCACATGGACCCAGGGTCACGAAGACAGCAAATGGACCCAGGGTCATGAAGACAGCAAATGGACCCAGGTCACGAAGACAGCACATGGACCCAGGGTCATGAAGACAGCAAATGGACCCAGGGTCACGAAGACAGCAAATGGACCCAGGGTCATGAAGACAGCAAATGGACCCAGGTCACGAAGACAGCACATGGACCCAGGGTCATGAAGACAGCAAATGGACCCAGGGTCATGAAGACAGCAAATGGACCCAGGGTCATGAAGACAGCACATGGACCCAGGATCACGAAGACAGCAAATGGACCCAGGGTCATGAAGACAGCAAATGGACCCAGGGTCATGAAGACAGCAAATGGACCCAGGATCACGAAGACAGCAAATGGACCCAGGGTCACGAAGACAGCAAATGGACCCAGGGTCATGAAGACAGCAAATGGACCCAGGGTCATGAAGACAGCACATGGACCCAGGATCACGAAGACAGCAAATGGACCCAGGGTCATGAAGACAGCAAATGGACCCAGGTCATGAAGACAGCAAATGGACCCAGGTCACGAAGACAGCAAATGGACCCAGGGTCATGAAGACAGCAAATGGACCCAGGGTCATGAAGACAGCAAATGGACCCAGGGTCATGAAGACAGCACATGGACCCAGGGTCATGAAGACAGCAAATGGACCCAGGGTCATGAAGACAGCAAATGAACCCAGGGTCATGAAGACAGCAAATGGACCCAGGTCATGAAGACAGCAAATGGACCCAGGGTCATGAAGACAGCAAATGGACCCAGGGTCATGAAGACAGCAAATGGACCCAGGGTCATGAAGACAGCAAATGGACCCAGGGTCATGAAGACAGCAAATGGACCCAGGGTCATGAAGACAGCAAATGGACCCAGGGTCATGAAGACAGCAAATGGACCCAGGGTCATGAAGACAGCAAATGGACCCAGGGTCATGAAGACAGCAAATGGACCCAGGGTCATGAAGACAGCAAATGGACCCAGGGTCATGAAGACAGCAAATGGACCCAGGGTCATGAAGACAGCAAATGGACCCAGGGTCATGAAGACAGCAAATGGACCCAGGTCATGAAGACAGCAAATGGACCCAGGGTCATGAAGACAGCAAATGGACCCAGGGTCATGAAGACAGCAAATGGACCCAGGGTCATGAAGACAGCAAATGGACCCAGGGTCATGAAGACAGCAAATGGACCCAGGGTCATGAAGACAGCAAATGGACCCAGGGTCATGAAGACAGCACATGGACCCAGGGTCATGAAGACAGCAAATGGACCCAGGTCATGAAGACAGCAAATGGACCCAGGGTCATGAAGACAGCAAATGGACCCAGGGTCATGAAGACAGCAAATGGACCCAGGGTCATGAAGACAGCAAATGGACCCAGGGTCATGAAGACAGCAAATGGACCCAGGATCATGAAGACAGCAAATGGACCCAGGGTCATGAAGACAGCAAATGGACCCAGGGTCATGAAGACAGCAAATGGACCCAGGGTCATGAAGACAGCAAATGGACCCAGGGTCATGAAGACAGCAAATGGACCCAGGGTCATGAAGACAGCAAATGGACCCAGGGTCATGAAGACAGCAAATGGACCCAGGGTCATGAAGACAGCAAATGGACCCAGGGTCATGAAGACAGCAAATGGACCCAGGGTCATGAAGACAGCAAATGGACCCAGGGTCATGAAGACAGCAAATGGACCCAGGGTCATGAAGACAGCAAATGGACCCAGGGTCATGAAGACAGCAAATGGACCCAGGGTCATGAAGACAGCAAATGGACCCAGGGTCATGAAGACAGCAAATGGACCCAGGGTCATGAAGACAGCAAATGGACCCAGGGTCATGAAGACAGCAAATGGACCCAGGGTCATGAAGACAGCAAATGGACCCAGGGTCATGAAGACAGCAAATGGACCCAGGGTCATGAAGACAGCAAATGGACCCAGGTCATGAAGACAGCAAATGGACCCAGGGTCATGAAGACAGCAAATGGACCCAGGGTCATGAAGACAGCAAATGGACCCAGGTCATGAAGACAGCAAATGGACCCAGGGTCATGAAGACAGCAAATGGACCCAGGGTCATGAAGACAGCAAATGGACCCAGGGTCATGAAGACAGCAAATGGACCCAGGGTCATGAAGACAGCAAATGGACCCAGGGTCATGAAGACAGCAAATGGACCCAGGTCATGAAGACAGCAAATGGACCCAGGTCATGAAGACAGCAAATGGACCCAGGGTCATGAAGACAGCAAATGGACCCAGGGTCATGAAGACAGCAAATGGACCCAGGGTCATGAAGACAGCAAATGGACCCAGGTCATGAAGACAGCAAATGGACCCAGGGTCATGAAGACAGCAAATGGACCCAGGGTCATGAAGACAGCAAATGGACCCAGGTCATGAAGACAGCAAATGGACCCAGGGTCATGAAGACAGCAAATGGACCCAGGGTCATGAAGACAGCAAATGGACCCAGGGTCATGAAGACAGCAAATGGACCCAGGGTCATGAAGACAGCAAATGGACCCAGGGTCATGAAGACAGCAAATGGACCCAGGGTCATGAAGACCAGCAAATGAACCCAGGGTCATGAAGACAGCACATGGACCCAGGGTTATGAAGACAGCAAATGGACCCAGGGTCATGAAGACAGCAAATGGACCCAGGTCACGAAGACAGCAAATGGACCCAGGGTCATCAAGACAGCAAATGAACCCAGGGTCATGAAGACAGCAAATGAACCCAGGTCATGAAGACAGCAAATGGACCCAGGGTCATCAGCAACCTAGACTAAACCTTCAACATCTATCTCTCAGACATTAATTTTTTAGCTACACTAAAGGCCAACTAGAGTCGTACGGCTAGCCTTCTGCGACTCTGTGATTCTGTGAAGCATGCATCTGATTAAATACTACTGTCTTCTTCTTCTTCTTCTGCGTTCCCAGGCCATATGGCCATAATGGGTAAAGCACGACGTATGTGTCCAGTTTTCAGTGTGTACTGGGTCTCCCCACCGCATACAGCCGACACATTCCGATTTCAAGCCACAAACCTATAACTCACTTTGTCGGTCGGTCGGTCTGTCTGTCTGTCGGTCCAAAATTGTCGCACTTCAAATCGAGGCGAGGCGAAAATTGTGTTTTACGTCCTCTTGGTCTGAATCAGACACATATGGGACATTTGTAAATACAAATATGGTGGGAACAATACTGGAGGCAATGCCCGGAGGCAGTACGAAACCAGTAAAGTCCCGATTTTTAAAAATTAATACAGATAGGTGTAGCGGTAGCCACGCCTCGGTTAAACCTCATCGGCTATGGTACCGCTACAAGTGATAAGATGCATTACTTCAAACTCAAATCGAGGCTACACTTCAAATTGAGGCCGCTCGTATTTTAAAAGCGTACAAAATAATAAACATACGTAATACAGACACTACAACAGACACGACGAGTATGCGGTGCTTCTTTTGATGAGCATAAGTAGGATACATAGTTTTAAATGTTTTCCAAAAGATATAAAAAGTTACGAAAGGGTGCAGAGATAACATTCTGGTTTACAGATTAAAATTATTGAAAAGCCAGGGGAGGTGACTCATGATTGGAGTGGTAAAAATAGACCGCGTGCCACAAACTATTGCGATTTCGCGCTTGTTTTTTTAAGGCAGGAGAATGGGCCCAATAAATCAGAAAGATAGTAGATGATAGAAAGCAAAGGGGAAAAAGGCAAGAGTCAAAGAGAAGTGTGGCAGATTAGAGAAAGTTACAAGCACAGAACTTCCAGAAGGTGGGGGAACTATTTTTTTTAGGAAAGACCCCCCCCCCCCCCCCCCCGGTATCCCCCCGGGGGGAACTACTGTCTAAATGAATATGATGAAAATCATACTAGTTCGTTCTCTTGCCTGTATTTTCCATACACGAGTCTGAGTGTAGAGTGGCACAGTGGTAGCGCGTTCGCTTCGTGTCAAGTAAACCCGAGTTCGAACCTGGGTACAGGGGATTTTTCCTCTCACTTTGCACTAGGCCTTGCGGTCTGAATGTGGAGTCTTTCGGATGAGACGATAAACCGAGGTCCCGTGTGCCCATGCACTTAGCACACGTTAAACCCAGTGGCAACGAAACAGTTGTCATTTGGTCAAAATGTACCCCCCCCCCTCCCTTCCTTCTTCCTCATCAGTCACACAAAAAATCGCATGCAAATGTTTGTTTTTTAAATTGGGTGGCGCGCCTCTGGCTGCGACGCGCACTCCATGTGGGAGCAACCCGAATTTCACAGATACGCCTCTGTGACAATAATGTACTTAACCTAGGCTTATTTCTGTATCAGATATTTCGCCAAGATTCGTCGACTGGGTCTAATGAATCAAAATGTAAACACTCCATCATATCCTTTTATTATACTACTACTACTACTACTACTGCTGCTGCTGCTGCTGCTGCTGCTACTACTACTACTACTGCTGCTACTACTGCTGCTGCTGCTGCTGCTGCTGCTGCTGCTGCTGCTGCTGCTACTACTACTACTACTACTGCTATCACTACTACTACTACTACTACTACTACTACTAATAACTACTAATACTACTACTACTACATTTATATAGCGCTTTATCTCAAATGAGCTCAAAGCGCTTTATACAATCGAATATTCATCAACAAGTAGACAACGAAGAATTTCATTCGTAATCACGCCTCTCACACGTCGTCACAGTCGTACGGCTAAAATAGGATGTGTGGGTCTCTAGCCTTAAAGGGGCACCATGACGGATGCGATTTTGCAAGAAACACATCGAGATCACCAGGAAAACACCCTTTACAGAAATCGCAACACTCTCTTTGCTCTGGTTTCCTAGAAATCAAACCGTCAAATCGGCGATTTATCCTTGGCGGAGGTGCCGTAAGTCAAATTCTTTCACTGAAAGAGAAGGCGTGTGACGTCCCTTTTGTAATGGCGAAAAAGTTTTTTTGCACGATTTTTTCGCAATACAAGCCTTTTTATTTATCTTTTTTAAAATTGTATGCAGTTTTTATCTAAAAGAGTTTCGCTCACAACAAAGGAAATAGCTTTTTTTTTAATTTTTACTGCATTACAAAAAAGAAAAAGCTTCAACCACAATGGGTTTGGCCCCCACCCACCCCATCCAAAATGGCTTTCTCTCTCCCGGCGGCACCTCAGCCAAGGAGGAATCGCCGTGTTGACGGTTTGATTTCTAGGAAACCAGAGCAAAGTGAGTATTCCGATCCTTGAAAAGGCTGTCTTTCTGGTGATCTTAATGTGTTCCTTGCAACAAAAAAACACATCCGTCAGGGTCCACCTTTAAGACAGGGTTCTACAATCAGCCCTTTATTTCTCTTGAGACAAAAGAAAAAGACAACAACAACAAAACATATAAAAGACCACACACACACACACACACAAAAAGAAAAAGATTCTGATCGCTTCTCGGCCTTTTGGCCGGGACAGTGATTCAGGAACATAAAGTTTTGTTTATGCCCTGGTTGGTTTGTTCAGCCCGTCGTACATGGCGAAAGCCGATACGCGACGTTAAACTGAACTTCCATCCAAGCCACATGCGCAACTTCACCTAACAAAGCTATGCCTTCACTGCCACAGGAACACTGATAAAGCATCGATTTTCTTAATATTATAAACCCTTTCACGGCCAATGTCGCATTTATGCACCACAATGGTTTAACCCTTTCGCCGCCAGCCACATTTCAGCCAACATTTTCCATTACATTTACCTGGCTAGAGAACAAAATCCATCTGCAGTATTGGGGATTCTTCTGTGACATATATAAAATAAGGTCTAATCTTACTTCCCGAAACTAAGACAATAGGGTGTTTGGATAATAGACCCCAATTTGATGCCTTTTAGTGACATAGGTGTTAAATCATTGTGGTGCTAAAATGCGATGAAAATGCGGTGAAAGGGTTAACACCCATGTCACTAAAAGGCATCAAATGAGGGCCCGTTATCCAAAGACCCTGTTTTTCTTAATTCTGTGAGGTAAGCATGGCCCTAGTGGTATGCATGTCACAGAGGAATTCCCTATATTTCAGATTAAAAACATTCTCTAGCCAGTTAAGTTTGATGGTATTTTTGGGCTGAAAATGGCTGGCGGCGAAAGGGTTAAAGCAAATCAGTTACACTCAATCTGAGAAAATGTTCTAGAGATAATATGTTTCCTGGCTTATCTAAACCCCAAACCGTCATCCCAGGACTTATGACATCAAAAGTTATGGACATCATCAATGACATTATTCAGTACGAGACTATCTCGTAGCCAGCCGGGGAAGAAGTTTTTTTTAACATGAAGGTGTTTTTGTTTTGTTTTATTCGCAGAGCGCTACAGTTTGGCAACCCTCATTTGCCCTTCCTCTCGCTAAACTTAATCGCTGACAGACTGGAACTGAAGCTTTTAACACCCCCCCCCCCCCCCCCCCCCCCCCCCCCCCCCCCCCCCCCCCCCCCCCCCCCCCCCCCCCCCCCCCCCCCTGATCCTCAGGCTTTCGCTGACTAGCTAGGGACAATTGGCGGGAGATGATTAGACCTTAATTAGACTCCGTGATTCCTCCCTGATTATATATAATTTATTATTATGCCGTGGTTCGGTGCGTTCTGATGTGTAGGCTAAGGCCGGGTTCACATTAGGGTCGGTGTCCACCTCAGTCGTGTCCTGGGTAGTGAGGAGACCGGGGCAGGGTGCAACAACAGAAGCAATTTTTGCATAAAGATGTGCCCCCCCCCCCCCCCCTGCATTTCTCGGTTAATTGTATTTTTCCGTTTTTGCCTTTCTTACCATACATAAAGCTGTATTTTAGGAACATTTTCAGCTAATTCTCTTTTTGGAATACTAACCCTAACCCTAACCCTAGCCTTAAACCTAACCCTACCCCCCCACTATGTACTGCAGTACACCGCGATTTGTCACAGTTGTGGTTCGTTGCGTTTTTCCGTCTTATAGGGTGGGGGGTAGGGTTAGGGTTAGGGATAGGGTTAGGGATAGGGTTAGTATTCCAAAAAGGTTATTGGCTAAAAATGTTCCTAAAATACAGCTTTATGTATGGTAAGAAAGGCAAAAACGGAAAAATACAATTAACCGAGAAATGTAGGGGGTGGTGGCACATCTTGACCTTTACCCGTTTAAAAGTATGGGGCAGGGTGAAACAAACTGATTTGGGGCAGGGTGAAACATATCATGGGGCAGGGTGAAACACTATGTTTTATCATTTACTATAGTGTATATGGCAACGATCATTCAAGTTTCAGCAAAACATTTCATGAAGACGTCTGAAATTATTTGTATGTACTAGGAAATGGTCGACAGACTGTCAGCTGTTGAGAAACAAAGCCTAGGCAGTAAGATCACATGCTTGAATCTCTTCACTGGCTTCCTGTCGGAAGGCGTATCGAATACAAGCTCTCTCTGCTCTGTTGCAAATCCCTGAATGGTCTGGCTCCTTATCTCGCTGATCTTCTGAACCTTTACACACCTCTTAGACAGTTACGCTCCTCTTCTGACACTTCTCTCCTCCAGATCCCTCGTTACCGCACCAAGACCCTTGGCGAACGCTCCTTCTCTTTCCAGGCCCCCTCTGTGGAATAGACTCCCTTTGCCTCTCCGTTCTGCCAACTCCCTTTCTTCATTAAAGTCTTCTCTCGAAACTACTCTTTTCAAATCATAGCCTGCTATATTTCTTTTCAAAGTACTGTGCCCCTTCCATCCGCGTGTGTTTGTGTGCATGCGTGTCGTTTGTCAGATATGAGATTCCCAGAGATCAAAAAAGGAGGGGAAAACGTGGGGGTCCGGAGGCCGGTGTAGGCCCCCGTTGGGGTCCAGGAGCACAGCCCCCTGGTGGCTGTCAGGGGACAAAATTCCCTGAAGCTGAACAAGTTTTGCTTTTTAGCCTGTAGGCGAAGACGGGGTAAAAAGCGCATGAGCGGGTAAGAAGCCCACCCCAATTATCTCACGAAATGAAGCAAATTTCAGTCTCATATTGCCCATGAGACGAGCGTTAATGTCTAGCATTCGTCTCATGGGCAAATTTGACTGACATTTTCTTTATTTCATGAGATAATTGGGGTGGGCTTCTTACCCGCCCATGCGCTTTTTACCCCGTCTTCCCCTACAAATCCGCTTCTGGGATAGGAAAGTTATCAAAAATGTACCGTATGTTTCGGACTATAAGGCGCACTTGATTATAAGGCGCGCCCCCAAAATTATACACAAAATTCAGATTCTGTTATTATAGTTTCTTACTATTTTAGTATTCACATTATAAGGCGCAGGGGTCTCAGTCTGGGGAAAAAAAACCTATCGCCTTATAGTCCGAAAAATACGGTAAAATCCTTGATCCTATTATTTTTGTTTTAAGTGAAATCACAAAAGGGCTGGTGACTTTCTGGTAGGTAAAAAGAGGGATATGGATAGACAGAGAGACAGACAGAGAGACAGACAGAGAGATATAGACAGACAGACAGAGATAGAGACAGACATAGAGACATAGACAGACAGAGAGACAGAGACAGACAGAGAGACATAGACAGACAGAGAGACAGACAGACAGAGAGACATAGACAGACAGAGAGACAGACAGACAGAGAGATATAGACAGACAGAGCGATATAGACAGACAGAGAGACAGAGAGAGAGAGAGAGACAGAGAGACAGAGAGACACAGACAGACAGAGAGACAGAAAAAGACAGAGAGACACAGACAGAGAGACAGAGACAGACAGAGAGTGACAGAGAGACAGAGACAGACAGAGAGACAGAGAGACAGACAGACAGACAGAGACAGACACAGATGACAGAGAGACACCCCTCCCCCCAACCTCCCTCCAAGATTTCTCAACAGATTTACACTGATCTCAAAAATGACCCCTGGGGCCATCGAGAAGGAGGAAATCCTCCATTTGGAGGACAAATCTCATCTCTGTTTGTGCGTGTGTATTGCGTGTGCGTGCGCGCGCGCGCGTGTTTGTGTGTGTGCGTGCGTGTGGTGCGTTTGTGTGTGTGTGTGTTTAGTGCGTGCGTATGTCTGTGTTTAGTGCGTGTGCGCGTGCGTGCGCGCGCGTGTGTGTATAATATATGTTTTGTCGTTTCTTTATTTATATTGCTTGCTTGTTTATTCATTTATTATTGTAAGCTGCTTAGGGCTTTTTTAAGATTAGGCGCTATCAATGCTAATTATTATGATTATTGGCTCACGTCGTTTTTTAAAACAAAGTGAGTCTATAGTATCGTACATGTTCGGTTGTGTGTCTGTGTGTATGTGTGTGTGTGTGTGTGTGTGTTGCGTCCGTGGCCCCGACCTTTAACCTTAACTCAAACCTTAACGTTGTCATTTTCTCTAAACATATAAGGCGTTAGAGGGTTAAAGTTAGCAGGATACTTGATTTTGACGTGAGCCTTCAAGTCACGACGATCAAAGCAGTCAGATACATTGATAAAGAACAAAATAAAGATAAGGTTGTGCAACCTTGACTCAGTCACACTCTTCAAACTAAAGACTCTCACTCTCCACTGAAACTTTAACGTTGTCATTTTCTCAAAAAAACATAAGATGATAGAGGGTTAAAGTTAGCAGGATACTTGATTTTGACGTGAGCCTTCAAGTCATGGCGATCAAAGCAGTCAGATACATCGGTAAGGAACAAAAGAAAGAAAATCATTTGTTGTAACTGTTGTGTTGTACCGAGTAGGAGATACATACTGGAAAGAAGACTCTCCATTAGATATACAAAAACGCTCTTTAAAAAGAAACACAAGACTTCAGGTGTGTACAAATAGGTACATTTTAACGTCGTCAACTTATATTTTCTGTAACAAATGGATGTACCGAGTGTGTGCGTTGACGGCCCGGTTGTTTAGCTTTTATTTGCGCCTTTGAGTAACGGTTGTTCGTGTTCATTTGCACATCATCTCTGCGCACAACTTAGCCTACTGCACTTCCGGCAACAAGGCCTAGGCCTAGAGTCCATGCCTTACCTCATAATCAAGACGACGTACTTAACATTTAGCCCACATTCATTTCAGTCTTGAAAAAAAATATACGGAAAATCCAGGGTTCGTCGATTTCACTGCCTTCGACGTACGAATCCTTTGTTAGGCCTAGACGATTGATCACCATGAGCAAAGACTGTACAGGGGAAGATAAACATGGATGAGCTTGCTGGCTGTGACCTTGACCTTTGCTTTGTGGCAGAGGGGGGGGGGGGGGGGGAGAATTAACGAAACGAAAATAAAATATTAGGACTAATATAAAATATCTTACAGAAATGTAGATGATGTGGAACAAGTTTTCATCGCATGAACAATCAGTTTAAAACAGTAACAGATCACGCAACTTCAATTATTAATTTTCTAAGAGTAAGAGGCTTAGACCCACAGGCAAAGACTAGGCCTACTACAGGTGTCCGTAGGCCGCGGGGGGGGTTGGTGGGGGGGGGGGTGGGGGGGGGGGGGGGGGGGGGGGGGGGATTGGTCACTATGTTTTTTCTGAAAGCTTGGTCAATATGCTTTTCAATTTTACTTGTTTGCCAAAAATAAAAATAGGGCTCCACTGTTACATGCGCATACATATAATTAAATTTTAAAGAAAGGGGTAGGGGTGCATAGAAATAATTTTAATTTACACAGTAAAATAAAAATTAATTCTGTTTTCAGATGCACAAGTGTCTACATAACAGTATTCTCTCTATACAGGCATGGGAATTGTCATGGGAATTCCCATGCCTGCTATAGTAATAAAAATCAGACGTGAGCCTTGCAGGCTTTGCCTCTTGTTATGATTATGATCATGAAACATGACTGGCCAAAATTAAACTGGTGTAACTGTTTCACCCTGCCCCGTTTCACCCTGCCCCACACTAGGTAAGTGGAAACAGGTCGACATTTATCAAAAATGTCTGAATAAACACACAGAGTGAATGATCCATCATATGTCTGAAACATTCTTCTGCACAGCAGTTGAAAAAGTCGATAAGGATACATCAAAAGAAAGTTTGACAGTTACACTTTTCTAGAGGGCCGAAAATTTACTTATGGTTGTAATCTTGGCAGGAATGCCTGCAGCAGAAAAACCGGACGTGTGTTGCCGACATTAATTGGCGTCAGATGTACAGCGGGAAAAACCCTGCTGCGCGCGAAACCGGAAGTACAGTAAGAAACAACACGTCATCGTGAAAATTGGTTTGTTGCACCCTGCCCCTGTTTACACCCTGTCCCGGTCTCCCCATCAAGGCATCTGGTCTTTTTAGTCCCCGAGCCGAAGGTTCGGGGAGCTATTGTTTTTGTCTGATCCGTCCGTCCGGTGTCCGTCCGTCCGTCCGGCGTGCCTCCGTCCGGCTATTGATCCGTTTTTCTCAAAAACTATTCAGTCTATCATCATCAAATTTGGTAGACTAGTTCGCCAAGATGCAAGCTATCCACTGATGTATTTAGTTTTACATTAAGGTCAGGGTCGCGCCAGTTACGGGGTTCAAACCAAACCCCGAAATACATAATCGCTAATATCTCGCGAAGTCTTGCATGTATTTTAATGCAGTTTTTTTCACAACATTTCTTGATGAATTTTGTCTGTGCGCGCGTGTGCGCATGATCGCGCGCGCTCAAATCACGGGTCCGAACCCCAAGGCTGTATATAAAAACTATTCAGTTACGTGCTGTTTTGATGCGGTTTTATGTAGTGACGTGCTGTTTTTATGCGTTTTTATGTATGTGCACAGCCGACACATTCCGATTTCCGAGTAGCTCGGCGATGCTGCGAGGGGACTTTGCTACCGCTCGGCGTTGCACTTGTTCATTCTGTTTTTTGTTCAGCACCTCCTGCTATATCATTCACACCTATTGACGCACTTGTATACGAGTAGGAAGCTGTGCTGGATTGACTCACATTTTGCGGTGTTGTAAAGCTAACTAAATGAACTTTATTGTTTGTTTTGGCTGTTTCCCATTTAGTTCGTGTTTGTAATACAGTTGAAATGAAAAGGAATTAAAAAATATCATTTTAAAAGAGTTTTTCGATACATTATTAAAACGGTCGTCTATCTTCTCTGTTCTTTTTATTTTATTTTATATTGAAACTGTCAATGCTGAAATAAAGGCAACAACCAAACCCAAATAAGTACATAAATATGCAAATAAACAAACAAACAACATAAACAAATAAAGACTC
>CM065704.1:12607774-12615274 GCA_017654935.2 Phymorhynchus buccinoides
TACCCAAACAGATCAGAAGGTTTGATAGTCGAGGAACGGACTAATCCCAAAGAGAGCAGCACCGAGCCAATTTCCGCAGAATGCTAACGTACACTTCTGCTTCTCTGATCCCCCCTCCCCCACCTCCCCCCTCCCCCCTCCTCCCTCCCTCCCTCCCTCCTTTTAACGCGCACCTGTATTTATTATGTTAACCCCCTACACCCTCTCTCCTCCCCCACCCTCGCCCCTCCTTTCCCATAACCACCGGAGTTTGACCTTTTTCTCTGTCTGACCTTGGAGTCGGTTCGGGTATTTGGAGCGTGAAATAATTGACATTCTGCAGAAAGAGAAATAAAACTGGACTAATATAAAAAAATTAAAAAAAAACCAGAAGAAGATGAGTGATTATATAATTATGTATTGCTAAAAGTTCGAGGTCCTTAAAGACCCACTAGATCACGTGTCAAAATCACGGGGTTTCGCGTGTTTTCCCCCTCTCATAGCTGGTAAGAAATCTTGTTTTGACCAGGTGTGACGCCCATACAAACGTCCCCAAATTGAAAACGAAACATCATTTTAAAGAGCTGCCTCAGTTTGAAGTTGGGGACATTTGTATGCTATGGGTGGGTCACAGCTGCCCAGAAGAAAAAAAGACCAAGGGACTTAATCGTGGTGCGTCAGTGTGTCTTAAATGGTGTTGCACTGCCTCCGGGATCGTTCCCACCATCTTTATATCTACTGGTGTCCCATGTGTGTCTGCTTCAGACCAGACTAGGACGTTAAACAGATTTTCACTCACAAGAAGATGACTATTTTGACTAAGAAATTATCCGTGCTCAGTAAAGCAATGCAATTTTTTAAAATAAACATGTTATGAACGTTTATCAAAACAAACCCACAAATCTTTTCATATACCAGCCGCCGTGCCGCAGTGGTAACTTCGCGAACTACTGTTTTTCCCCCTTTCTTTTTCGGTCCTGGACCGACTCCTACCCAGTAGAGTTGAGAACCGGTTCAAAAATCCTAACCGGTTTTAAACCGGTTTTCCCTCTTCGAACCTGTTTTATTGAACCGGTTTTTTTAACCAGTACTCGCATCACTAGTTTCACCTATGCAAACACATCATTTATTTGTCAGAATATTCACACACACACGCACGCACGCGCACACACACACACACACACACACACACACACACACACACACACACACACACACACACACACACACACACACACACACACACACACACACACACACACACACACACACACACACACACACACAATAAAGAAACTTATGACTTATGACACACACACACACTCAACTCAACACTCAGTCAAAGTCAAAGACATAGACCACCAACCACAAACTAGAAACAGCTATTCTTGGTTTACAAAACACCCAATCTGCGCTGAGAATCAGTGTTGTTCTTCAAAAAGAATGCGTTATTCTAAGAAAAACTTACTTTCAGTTTGCAGTTAAAAGACCCGGTTCACAGCAACTCGAACCGGTTTTCCGAACCGCGAAAGCTTAGTACCGGTTTTTCGGTTCAAACCGGTTTCCCCCCCCCACCTCTACTAGTACCCAGAGTGGGCTCAATGGGAAGACTAGTCTTAACGGATGCGAAAGCAGCTCTAATTTACAAGCCCAACACTGCAGGTGTCTGTAGTTCTCGGACCTGGTTAAAACAAATATTTTAAAAAACCAACGCCGGGATATACATATGAAAGGAAACGTTGAGTACAACACTGTCACGTAGTCTCAGACCGATACGGAACTCCATAGCATCATCATCATCATCATCATCATCATCATGGTTATTCGCACTATATTTCCGTCAACCATCAAAAAAGAAAAGAACATGTCTCAAATTCTGTGGCATCGCATGCCCTGCTCTTATGGTGACCTCAGTTTCGAATTCCAATCCAGTCTATGCCTTGGTGCGTTCGGTTCAAAGTCATGGGGATCAGTGTGTTCTGGGGAGTTGTCGGTGGACGGTCGTGGTGGCGCACTTGGAGAAGGACCTCACTCACGTTGGCTCCGCGACTACTAAGACATGATTGTCGTCAGTAGGGGGCTTAGTAGGTGGGTGTCCTGCGTATGTTAGCTCCGAACAGGCTCCAGTGAATTCCACCGAAGTGACTCAGCAGCAGCAGCGCAGTGTCTCATCGGTCGGTTGCCTCCTGACGACCTAACGGATTCGCTCTCCTTCGACTCGGTGCTGGTTTCGGATTCTGCGACCTGACAAACCAGGGTGTGGCTGCGAGTTGGGATAAGGAATGAGCAGCGTGGAACATAGAAACAACGCCTTTGTACGACCCAGAAAATGGACATGGGACACGCACGCACGCACACGCACGCACACACACACGCACACACACACACACACACACACACACACACACACACACACACACGCACGCACGCACGCACGCACGCACGCACGCATGCACACGCACGCATGCACACGCACACGCACGCACACGCACACGCACACGCACACGCACACACACACACACACACACACATATGGCTCGACGAAAAAATAATATTATTTGCTTCTTCAATGTTCCATCTGGACATAACATTTTGACTCGCGCGTGCGCACACACACACACGCGCGCACACCTACACGCACGCACACACACACACCTACACACACACACACACACACACACACACACACACACACACTAACACACTAACACACACACACACACACACACACACACACACACACACACACACACACACACACACACACACACACACACACACACACACACACATACACACACACACACACACACACACACAAATCCTCTAATCTATAAAATGGAACAACTCAAATCTGAATGGCTTGTTCAAATCGTGGGGCGTACAGCAATGAAGAATTCGATTTTGTTTTCCTGTTTTGCAGCGTGTTGCAATATTTGACATTAATTGAGCTCTAACTGTGATATAAAAAAAAATGACAACGCCCGTGTGATGATGGCGTGATTTAAAAAAAACCATGTGTGTGTCTCATTGATCGATGTTCTGCATCTGCATTCATAGTTGACAGGCCCACACGGTGGCATAATTTTATTCATCAACGAACGATTTTATTTGTTATATGAATGGGGCTTTATAATAATAATAATAATCATATAGTAAAAAGCCAAGTGTCCGTGTGTGTGTGTGTGTGTGTGTGTGTGTCTGAAACACAAAACGGGCCTTATAACTCCGCCGTTTTTCGACCGAATCGTTTCAAATTTGCTGTGAGCCCTACAGGGCGATGGCAACGGCAACCGAGGCGGCCGTGTCATTTGCGCGGTTCGGCAAATGCGCGAAACGCGCATCCGCCGGCCTCTCGACGCCCGTATCTCCGGTGTTTCTGGACCGATTGCCTTCGAAATTGGCAGGCAGATGACCGGGGACAGTGACTATCCGTGTTCCAAACCGGAAGTGAATCGGTTCAGAAACGCGCTATACCACACCGCCGTTTCTTAACCGAATCGCTTCAAATTTGCTGTACTCAGCGTTACCAGTACTTGGCGTTACCGTTACTAGGCGTTACCGGTACTCGGCGTTGCGCTAGTAATAATAATAATAATAATAATAATAATAATAATAATACTAATAATAATAATGTACATTTATGACGCACTTACCTCCCAATAAAACCAGGAGCTCAAGGCGCTTACAATGACAAATAGCTACAAGTTAAGAGTAGCAATGAAAGGCTTCATTCATTGAAGCGTCATAAAATATTGACATAGCACTCAGTTCATAAATCGACACATGCACACGCACACACAGACATAACCAAATGTCTACGCATTCTCCCATTTGCACAGATAAAACCACACCTATAAACACCTATACTACTTCTTGTTGACACGAAAGGGCGATACTTTTAGGCCTGAACTGCCTATGCCACCTAGTGATGAGTGAGGAGCAGACAATGTCTGTAGCTATAAATTGCTACTTCATAGCAAGCAAGCAAGGACGATAATGTTATGTAGGTGGCGCACGCATCCCAGTACACGAGACAGGGGCAGATATTTTTTTAGTATAATAAAGCCTCATTGCGCGAACTGACGCACGCGCAGTCATGGAATGGTCAACCTATGGCGATATTTTTCACGCCAGAGGGCAGTCAATGCACTAGGGGCTTATCACGCGATTTTCTTACTTGGGCGTAGTGAGAGAGAGAGAGTGATGGTAGGACCACTCACTGTCTCTCTCTCTTTCTTTATCCCCAACTAATAATATAGAGAGGATTAGCCCCACACGAGCGTCATGCCCTCTGGCGTGAGAAAATTCGCACTAAGTCTCTCATTGAGTTTTACAATTAGGCCTAGCTTTCCATGAGGAACTATTAATACGCGCGCGCGTGTATGAGCGTGTGTGTGTGTGTGTGTGTGTGTGTGTGTGTGTGTGTGTGTGTGTGTGTGTGTGTGTGTGTGTGTGTGTGTGTGTGTGTGTGTGTGTGTGTGTGAGAGAGTATGCGTGCGCGCGCGCGCGTGTCTGTGTGCACGTAAACAGAGAGCGAGAGAGAGAGAGAGAGAGAGAGAGAGAGAGAGAGAGAAGAGAGAGAGAGAGAGAGAGAGAGAGAGAGAGAGAGAGAGAGTGAGTGAGACAGTGTGTGTGTGTGCGTGTGCGTGCGCGCGCGTGTGTGTGTGTGTGTGTGTGTGTGAGGGAGAGATGCAAGATGCAAGATGCAAGGTGGTTTAATCACATAATATAGGCCATAGCCCATTATGATCGTGCGTGTGAACATAATAATATACATGCTTAAATGAGAAGCACATGCCACATCATTATAACATATAACATGTAACACATATTTAGGCAGATAACGAAATTCCATTACAATAGTCATGCCAAGAGAGCAACAAGGTGGCATGATTTGTATAAAATATAGACAAATTAAGAGAGGGAAAGAGAGTTAGAGAGAGAGAGAGAGAGAGAGAGAGAGAGAGAGAGAGAGAGAGAGAGAGAGAGAGAGAGAGAGAGAGAGAGAGAGACAGACAGAAAGACAGACAGACAGATAGATATATATTATTATTATTAGGTATTAGGTACTTTATAGTCACAGAGGCGTCTCTGTGAAATTCGGGTTGCTCCCACCTGGAGAGAGCGTCGCAGCCAGAGGCGCGCCACCCAATTGTTTTAATTAAAAACAAAATAAATTTGCATGCGATTTTTGTTACTGATGAGGGGGTGGTGGGGGTGGGGGTGGGGGGTGGGGTGGGGGGGGGGGTGGATTTTGACCAAATGACAACTTTTTTGGTTGCCACTGGGTTTAACGTATGTGAAGTGCATAGGCACACGGGACCTCGGTTTATCGTCTCATCCGAAAGACTCCACGTTCAGACCGTTAAGGCCTAGTGCAGAATGAGAGGAACAAATCCCCTGTACCCAGGTTCGAACTCGGGTTTACTTGACACGAAGCGAACGCGATACCACTGTGCTACTCTACAGATATATAGCTAGCCAGATGGATAGATAAGAGAAGAGAGAGAGAGAGAGAGAGAAACAGAGAGAGAGAGAAGAGAGAGAGAGAGAGAGAGAGAGAGAGAGAGAGAGAGAGAGAGAGAGAGAGAGAGAGAGAGAGAGAGAGAGAGAGAGAGAGAGAGAGAGAGAGAGAGAGAGAGAGAGAGAGAGAGAGAGAGAGAGAGAGAGAGAGAGAGAGAGAGAGAGAGAGTGAGAGAGTCACCCATGCATACTCACGTTTTCACACACTCACGCTTTCACACCCTCACACAAATCTGCAATACAAAACCGTAGAAGTAACTTTCCCTTGATCTTTTCGTTCCTTTGTACATAGACTGACCCATGGTCAAATTATTCGTCGATTTATTAATGAATAATAAGCACAGGACAACAAAACCCAACAAAACGCCAAACAACAATAACGGCTATAAATCACTTTCTTTTCAGGAACGATCCAAAGAAGGTGAATAAAAGTGACAAGTTTTGTCATTGATATGACACGTTTGCGTGTGGATAGATCTGTAGACTCGACAAACCTTGTTAGGACTGATTGGGGCTACTATAGATAAATCAGTGGACATAAATTAATGGTCGGTAGTGGTTCTGTGAAGGGAATGTCCTTTTCGACTTGTTTTTTGTGTGTGGTACCATTAGCAACAAAGGTTGTTTGGGGTGGTGGTGGTGAGCAAAAGAGAACAGAGAGAGGGAGAGAGAGAGGGAGAGGGAGGAGAGAGAGAGGGAGAGAGAGAGAGAGAGAGAGAGAAGAGAGAGAGAGAGAGAGAGAGATACATAAAGACAGATAGAGAGAGAGACAGACAGACAAGAGAGAGGGGAGGGGTTGAGAGAGGGGGTGGTGTGGGGAAGGAGCCAGACAATAGGGAAGACGGAGATAGGATACAAAGGGAGAGGGGTGGGGGCAGAAAGTATGTGAGTGTCAAGTCAAGTCAAGTCAAGTCAAAATCATCTTTATTGAGGGTTAAAGAATAAGCTAACAAAGCTTTTTTTCATCCTGCCCTCATAAAAAAAAATACACATCAATCAAAAATCAATGAACTTAACATATTTACAGGAACACAAAACAGAAAACATTATGATCAGTATAATGAAAGAAAAAAACAACAACAAAGAACCAAACAGAAGAGAGAGAAGGGAATAGGGAGGAAGAGAGAGGAAGAGAGAGGGAGAGAAAGCTGGGGGAGGAAACACTCACATACACACATGCGCGCGTGTGCGCATATACACACACACACATACGCTCACTCACTGTGTGTGTGTGTGTGTTTGTGTGCTTGTGTGTCTGTGTGTGTATGTGTTAGAGAGAGAGAGAGAGAGAGAGAGAGAGAGAGAGAGAGAGAGAGAGAGAGAGAGAGAGAGAGACAGAGACAGAGACAGAGACAGAGACAGAAAGAGAGACAGACAGAGGCAGAGAGAGAGAGAGAGAGAGAGAGAGAGAGAGAGAGAGAGAGAGAGAGAGAGAGAGAGAGAGAGAGAGAGAGAGAGAGAGAGAGAGAGAGAGAGAGAGAGAGAGAATAAATTGAATATCAGGAAAATAATGCATCAGCTTGTGTGGCTTATGTTTTGATTGGATACAACCACTCCCGATAAGCATTAGCGTACCTTAGAACCATAGCAAGAGATGGTACGATTTTATATAAGTGTCTGGGCACATATTAATTGGGTTACAAAATATACAAACTGAAGCAATGAACTTCTCGTAGTCTAATTTAACTAAATGGTTTCGAAAGGAAACCGATTGATATGTTTTTGATCATACATTAATACTTTATTTTATAAATATGGAATTATGACCACTATTATTGTGTTCTTCTTAGTGATGTTATTTTGTTTTTGCGGTTAGTTCTTCTTCGTTGTATTTTGTCTGGCAGCCAATGACGTGCACGTTTTGGTCTTATTTGAGTAACATGTAACCCCCCCCCCCCCCCCCCCCCCCCCCTCCCCCGTGGGGATACCTGGGGGTCTTTTGCATAAATAGTTCCCCCATCTTCTGGAAGTTCTGTGCTTGTAACTTCCTCTAAT
>CM065704.1:12620274-12622774 GCA_017654935.2 Phymorhynchus buccinoides
AATTTGACTTGCAGATTGGTCCGCGCGGACAATGGAGGGTTAATGAAATAATCATTGACAAAACTCAGATCACAGGTCATTGTGGAGTCCCGTGTCTGTCACTCTGCTACAGTTTCTCTATACCTCTTTGTCTCCGGCTGTCTGGTCCTGTTCGTCTCTCTCTCTCTCTATCTCTCTATAAAACTCTTCATCTCCTCTCTCTCTCTCTCCTCTCTCACTCGTCTCTCTTCTATGTAGGCGAGAGAGTCGGAAGAGAGAGTCTGATTTATCACCCAATGTACGTTTAATTGAAGCGGATACGTACGACAGCATGATATATACAGACGAACTAATTTCGTAGAATTTCCATTCACAAAACTTCTAGACTAGACACTCGCAAAGACAGACAAACAGACAGACAGACAGACAGACAGAGAGACAGACAGACAGACCAGAACATTTCGCCAATCAATCAATAGCCAATCACTTCCCATTAACCCTTTCATCGCCAATGTCGCATTTATGCACCACAATGGTTTAACACCCATGTCACTAAAAGGCATCAAATCAGGGCCTGTTATTCGAAGACCCTATTTTCTTATTTTTGGGAGGTAAGGATAGGCCTAAGGTTATACATGTCACTGAGGAATTCCCAACATTGCAGGTTTTTGTTTGTGGCTCAAGCCACAAACCTATAACTCACTTTGTCGGTCAGTCGGTCTGTCGGTCCAAAATTGTCGCACATTTTGACAAAATTGTCGCACTTCAAATCGAGGCTACACGAATTAATGAAATATAGTGTTTTACGTCCTCTCGGCCCGGCCGCTCTTTAAAATGATGTATTTTAAAAGCGTACAAAATAATAAACATATGTAATACAGACACTACAACAGACACGACGAGTATGCGGTGCTTCTTTCGATGAGTATAAGTAGGATACATAGTTTTAAATGTTTTCCAAAAGATATAAAAAGTTACGAAATGGTGCAGAGATAACATTCTGGTTTACAGATTAAAATTATTGAAAAGCCAGGGGAGGTAACTCATGATTGGAGTGGTAAAAATAGACCGCGTGCCACAAACTATTGCGATTTTTCGCGCTTGTTTTCTTCTATAACCAGTTAAGTTTAATAGTATTTTTTTGGCTGAAAAGGGCTGGCGGCGAAAGGGTTAAAACCCCTTCCATCGCCAATGTCGCCTCTTGGCACCACAATGATTCAACACCCATGTCATCAAATGAGGGTCTGGTATCCAGTGACCTTATGTTATTAATTTTGGGAAGGTAATGGACAGGCCCTATTTTATGCACGCCGCAGAGGAATACCCAATATTGCAGACGAAATCTGTTCTCTATCCGGGGGTAAGTTTAATGGTAAATTTTGGCTGAGGAATGGCTAGCGTTGAAAGGGTTAAGTAAGTATTCACCTGCTGTTTGAATACTTATCCTTTCACTGCCCCGCATTTTTTTATATTTTTTTTTGGGGGGGAGGTGGGCGTGTTTTTGTTCCTTTTGTTGTTGTTTTATTGTTCAATTCTTTTTCCCCACTTCTAATGTTCCTGACCCTATCCATTTAGATCACCTACCTCTATGTAGGCATAGGCAGCCAAGTACGTTCGCTTCGTACAAAGTTCATATTATCATTATTATTACATTCCTTTTTTCTCAATAATACAAGTAAATATGGGACCCAGCACCACGAAAGGGACATTAAGTCGCTGAGCTAGTTTCTCACAACAGGCTTGGAAAGTTATTTTTTAAAAAACACCTCATTTTTTGTCAATTTTAATTTATGGGTATTTTTGTGTTCTCTAACATCTTATCTTTCGTATGTATAAATACAATATGTGACGCAGCACCGCGAAAGGGACATTAAGTCGCTGGGCTAGTTTCTCACAACAGGCTTGGAAAGTAACAACAAATATCATTTTTTGTCAATTTTAAGTTATGGGTATTTTTGTGTTCTCTAACATCTTATCTTTTATAATTATAAATAAAATATGTGACCCAGCACCACGAAAGGGACATTAAGTCGCTGGGCTAGTTTCTCACAACAGGCTTGGAACGTTAAAAAAAAAAAATCTTTTTTTTTTTAATTTTAAGTGATGGGTATTTTCGTGTTATCTAACATCTTATCTTTCATACGTATAAACACTTATATGCAAGAGACTCCTCCGAAGTCGGAGTGTGGCTGCGCACGTGGCGGGGGATCATCTTTAATATGGTCTCTAAATGGTCTTATAAGTGTTTTAAATCGAGTAGGTTAATGCATTTTCTTCAACCAGGCTGGACTTTAAACTGTGTTTTCTCAAAATGGCTGACACTCACCCTACTAACTTTAAATGCTCATAACTCTGGAACGGGAAAAAAAAGAAAAAGATACAAGAATGGTTCTTGTATCATTAGAAAGAACATCGTCTGAAGTTTTCAAATGTATAATTTTCCCAGAATGGTCGGTTTGACGTGACACTTAATGTCCCTTTCGTGGTGCTAGGTCATATTATAAGAACATCTAAGAAGAAA
>CM065704.1:12652774-12655274 GCA_017654935.2 Phymorhynchus buccinoides
ACGCACACAAACGCACACACGAACGCACCACGCGCGCGCGCGCGCACGCACACGCACACACGCACACGCACACGCAACACACATGCACAAACAACACGCATGCACACAAACACTTTGAAAAGAAATACAGCAGGCTATGATTTGAAACGAGTAGTTTTATAATGGAGGGGTCTTATAAGGGGTGTAATTCTAATGCTTGCAAAGAAGGGCAATGTCTAGGAGAAGTAGGTCGTATATGGTAGGGAGTCTTATAATGGAGGGGTCTTATAAGGGGTGTAATTCTAATGCTTGGAAAGAAGGGCAATGTCTAGGAGAAGTAGGTCGTATATGGTAGGGAGTTTTATAATGGAGGGGTCTTATAAGGGGTGTAATTCTAATGCTTGCAAAGAAGGGCAATGTCTAGAGAAGTAGGTCTTATATGGAAGGGAGTTTTATAATGGAGGGGTCTTATAAGGGAGGTAATTCTAATGCTCGCAAAGAAGGGCAATGTCTAGGAGAAGTAGGTCTTATATGGTAGGGAGTTTTATAATGGAGGGGTCTTATAAGGGGTGTAATTCTAATGCTTTGCAAAGAAGGGCAATGTCTAGGAGAAGTAGGTCGTATTTCGTAGGGAGTTTTATAATGTAGGGAGTTCTTATAATGGGAGGGGTCTTATAAGGGGTGTAATTCTAATGCTCGCAAAGAAGGGCAATGTCTAGGAGAAGTAGGTCTTATATGGGAGGGAGTCTTATAATGGAGAGGTCTTATAAGGGGTGTAATTTTAATGCTTGCAAAGAAGGGCAATGTCTAGGAGAAGTAGGTCGTATATGGTAGGGAGTCTTATAATGGAGGGGTCTTATAAGGGGTGTAATTCTAATGCTTATAAAGAAGGGCAATGTCTAGGAGAAGTAGGTCTTATATGGTAGGGAGTCTTATAATGGAGGGGTCTTATAAGGGGTGTAATTCTAATGCTCGCAAAGAAGGGCAATGTCTAGGAGAAGTAGGTCGTATATGGTAGGGAGTCTTATAATGGAGGGGTCTTATAAGGGGGGTAATTCTAATGCTCGCAAAGAAGGGTCTCAATGTCGTATATGGAGGGAGTCTTGTATAATGGTCTTATAAGGGCTTGGAATGTCTTAGGTCGTATATGGTAGGGAGTCTTATAATGGAGGGGTCTTATAAGGGAGGTAATTCTAATGCTTGCAAAGAAGGGCAATGTCTAGGAGAAGTAGGTCGTATATTATGGGAGGGAGTCTTATAATGGGGAGGTCTTATAAGGGAGGTTTCACTGTACTTTGTCATAGCAAAGCTTAGGTACGTGACGCGCTATAAGTTAAACAACCCCCTCCCTTCCGTTTTTATTTAGCGAGAAGAATAAGACGAGTAAACAACACAGAAAATCTTAGGCACTTGACGTGACCTACGGTACCCCCTGTTTTTATTTATGTATGTATTTATTTATTTATTCTAGATTGGGTATTGTAAAAAAAAAAAGCAACAACACATAACCACAGGAAATGTCTGCTGTTGATGTGTGGACCAGGCAGCGTAAAGCTACAGACACCCTGGGGGTGGTGGGGGTGGCTGTTTGGAGAGAGTTAGAGAGAGAGGAGATGAGAGAGAGAGGGAGAGAGAGAGGGAGGGAGGGAGAGAGAGAGAGAGAGGAGAGAGAGGGAGGGCGAGAGAGAGAGGGAGGGCGAGAGAGAGAGAGGGAGAGAGAGAGAGAGAGAGGAGGGAGCTGAGAGAGAGAGAAGAGAGAGAGAGAGCTAAGAGAGACGAGAAGAGAGTATTGTGTGTTTATTTGTGTGTTTGTGTGTGCGCGTGCGCAAGTGCGCGCGACCCTGCGTGCGAGGTGCCCGCTGAGCGCGCGCGCGCCGCGCTCGCCGAGCCTGCGCGTGTGTATGTGTGTGTGCGGTGTGCGTGGCGTGCGTAAGTGCGTGTGATGGCGTGTGCCGGATGGCGTGTGTGTGTGCGTGTGCGTTGCGCGCGCCCGTGTGCGTGTGCGTGGTTGTGCGTGTTCGTGTGCGTGTCGTGTGGTGTGCGTGTGCGTGAGAGAAGAGAGAGAGAGAGAGAGAGAAGAGAGAGAGAGAGAGAGAGCGAGAGCCGAGAGAGAGAGAGTGTGTATATGTGTGTGTGTGTGCGTGTGAGTGCGTGCGTGCGCGCCGTGAGTGCCGTGGTGGTGTTGCTGTTTGTGCGAGCGTAAGATAGATAGAGATGGAGCGAGAGAGAGAGAGAGGGAGAGAGAGAGAGGGAGGGGAGAGAGAGATAGAGAGAGAGAAAAAAAGGGAGGGACAGAGAGAGAGAGATAGGGGGAGAGAGAGAGGGCGGGAGAGAGGAGAGAGTGAGAGAGAGAGAGTGTGTTGTGTATATGTGTGAGAGAGAGAGTGAGTTTGTGTGTGTGTGTTGCGTGCTGTGAGTGCGTTGCGTGCGTGCGTGGTGTGTGTGTTGTGTGCTGCATGTGTGTGTGTGTGCGTGCGTGTTTAGTGTGTGTGTGTGGTGTGTGTGGTGTGTGCGTGTGTGT
>CM065704.1:12656821-12686421 GCA_017654935.2 Phymorhynchus buccinoides
CTTTTTTTTCCCTAGACTGAGACCCCGCGCCTTATAATGTGGCTGATGATATAGTAAAATAAACATTATAACAACAATAACAAAATCTGAATTTTTGGTGTAAACAATTTTTTGGGGTGCGCCTTATACTAGTCCGTGAAATAGGGTAACTGTTTTCTCTTTCAATCTCTGTTTTAACCCCTTCACTGCCAGCCATGTGCTACCGGGGTGTTTGATCATCATAATCATAATAATAATAGTAATATTACATTTATGTAGCGTTTTACCTCAAATGAGTCTAAAGCGCTTTACAGTCGAATATTCATCAACAAGTAAACAACAAAAATAGTGTTTAAGAATGACACAAAACAAAGCAACAACGGCATACCTATATAGTATACCAAAGCAAACTCACAAACACACACACATAATTATACACACAACCACCCACACACACACACGCAATTCGCATTTATTGACACACGCACTCAAAAAAACTGTCGAAAAAAATTTTTCCCCATCTTTCATTCAGTAAGCCGATAGCAACTGAGTAAATGCACGGACTGACCACATACACCAACACACCTACACAAACGTTAGAGGATACACATACAAATACACTCACACACAACGTACGCACAAACATACAGACACACACATACACACTCATCCACGCAGATCATGTCCAATGATGATGTCATAACTTTTGACGTCATAAGTCTGGAAAGATGTAGACCATTTCTCCCATCAATTCAGTTTCTAACAGGTCTCTTTTAAATTCAGGTATGGTATACCTCCGCGAATCGCGGAAAATCTGCGAAACTGTTTGAAACAAAATTATTTAAAAATGCATTGAAATGACATGAAAAAGTTAAACTTTCACTCTCATTTATTGACTGTTTGTGTGTGTGTGTGTGTGTTAGTGTTTGTGTGTGTGTTGTGTGTGTGTGTTGTGTGTAGTTTGGTGTGCGTGTGTGTGTGTGGTTTTGTTTGTGATTTTCACTTATGTCTCCTCTCTCTTCTCAGTCTCACTCTCTTTGCTCTCTCTCTCTCTCTCCTCGTCTCTCTCAATCTCTTCTCTCTCATCTCTAGCTCCCTCTTCCCTCATCGTCTCTCTCTCTCTTTATGCATGAGAGGGGGGGTGGGGGTTGCTGCATACCCACTCCACCCCAACCCACCACATCACATTTTGTTTCCCCTTTTTAAATGTATGTGTGACCTTCATAATGACGCTTAGGTATTATTAGGTATTAGGTACCTTATAGTCACAGAGGCAGGGCTCACAGCAATTTGAAGCGATTCGGTTGAAAAACGGCGGAGTTATAAGGCCCGTTTTGTGTTTCACACACACACACACACAGACACACACTTGCCTTTTTTATTATCTGATGCCAGTACAACATGATCATTTAAAGATCTGAAACTTTTAACATGGGATTTGAATCTATTCAGTGTCAAACCCAGTTTTGATAGCTGCAATGAAGCTACCAAGAAAAAAGAATAGGCTGAAAATGTGGCTGGAAACAGATTCCATAACACATGATAAACATAAAATTGGAATAATCCACATACAAGCCGCATCAGTATATAAGCCGCATGGACCAAAGTTAAAATTAAGGAAAAAAGTAGCGGTTTATAGTCCGCATTTTACGGTACACACATACATGTCTACATTTGCGTTCATAAGAAAATTGACCAATTAACACCCAATGCTATATATATGCATGTATATGATTACACAGAGACGAAAGAAGCTGATTGGACACTGTAGAGAGAGACAACGATGTCGGTGAAGGCGCCCCCTGGGTTTCAGCCCGACGACGCAGAGCAACGGAGGGTGAGCGCGCCGCCGGCCGTACGCTCACGCTTCCGCAAAGGAGACCTGTACCGCAGCGTGCTGGAGTTCCAGAGTGTGGACGACCACGCTATACAGGTAATGTACTCTCTCTATCGTAGGAAGAACCAACAAAATTTAAACAAACAAAAAAAAACAAAACAAAATCTTTATAAAATACTTCTGTAAGTGTGTTTAAATAACATTTCAATTGAAACTATTATGAAATATCAAGAAATCAATTAAAAAAAAAAACAAGTTAAGCAACACGAAAGTGACGTTTTGGGTAACATTTTTAGAAAACGCGTCACTCCGTGGGCATGAGAAAACCAAAGACAATAATTCATTTATAATTATGGAACAATGTGTACTTTAATGTCCTCTTTGCATTAAACAACTTTCAGTTTGATCAAGCTGTCCATCCATAAATTTGTTTTTAATTTTTTACTCCAATTTAATTGTTAAAATGTCTCACTTTAAGTTTAACCTATAATTAAGTATAAACACGTTTCTTTCTTGGGGGCTCCACTGGATGGTCAGCATCTGCAGTAGAGACATCAGGGGTATATGAAATATTAAACTGAACATTTATATTTCACATATATATTAAAAACACCTCCACATGAAGTGGAATACTGATCTAGCCTTGATCAAGGGAGACAACTACACATAACCATCAACACAGAACTGGCACCTGTATGAAGAAAAACAAGGCATGTACACCAAACAATGGAATCTGTTGTATTGAATAACTATGACAATAATGATAAAGAAAAATACTAATGGGTTTATCTAAGGTTGTGTAAACCATTAACAATAATGAAAGAAAGATTGCTTTATTCTCCAACAATAAACGTTGAGTCATCAGTTTAAAAAAAAAAAATCCTACTGTCTGTAAAAGGTAACAAGAATAAGATTTTCAGACTGATTGTCCCAGATCCAACGTATGTGCTATACCTTAAAAGGCTTACGTCATGATTATAAATAAAAATTCTCCTGATTAGAGTAATTTTAAATGAGACTTTGCCACTTGTTCGACTTAGTAGCAATAGTACATTATTAACAATAACAAAATAAAAAATGTAAAATACTACACGTCATGACAGACACAGGGCTCCCAATCATCCCGCAAAACAAGGGGTCCCAGGGACTCCTTCACTTAAATACAGTATAGAGGGTCCTAGAGGCGGGATAGAGGGTCCCACTCCCAGTGGCATTACGAATGCCAAAATAATTGTTCTAGTGCATCCCTGGAACCCCATGCACATTCTTTTAGAGGGTCCTGTTAGAATTTTTAGTGCTTCATACAATCATAGACCCCAAAATAGGGGTCCCTGGGAGCCCTGAGACAGGAGTGCTAAAACTGAAACTGTGATTCATCATATCAGTCATCAGAACAAAGAACAAAAGCCCGCAGAAAGTAGGTGCCAAGGAGAGCAGGGCCATGGGTGGCCAATGGCAATGAAACGTCTCCTTTGACTCCCCTATGTTGGGGCTACATAACGTTTTGGGGGGTTTGTTCACACAAGGAGGAATTTAGGAAACACGTGGCGAGTTGGTGATCAACTCCACCAGCCAACCACCCAACAAGATCAACACGCTCCCTGCATGCTCAGTCTGCTTGGCGCGGCATCATGTTAGGGACCGATTAGCGGGACCTGGCTGGCTGGGCCAAGCTTTCTATATTTCTTTTTTTTCTCCTGTCCACTTCCTTCTTCTTGATAGTTTGTTGTCTTGCGCATTCCCGTAGATCCTCCCAAATACAGCGACATAATAGTCTGCGGAAAAGAAAGAAAGGCTCAAAGCCTGAGAGTGAGAAGAAACTGAAAAGTTAGGCCTTAGAGTTAGACAGAAGAGGGACAGATAGACTCATAAAAAAATAAAGGCTTAATGCTTGTAGTTTTTTAGTTGTACTGGGTTAAGACCTTAAGACCATTAAACCCCCAGTTCACCTGGAAAGGAACAGGCCCCACTTCCAGCAACAAGCAATTATAAATTAATTTAAGCAGAAGAGTCTCTCTCCAGGAGAAAGGGAACAAAAAAAACAACTCTGGAACTGCTCAGCTGCGAGTGACCTCTTCGTGACGAGAGCTCTCAGTCTCACAGACTCTGAGCTGTCAATAAAAGCTATAAAAAATGACTGAAATATCATCTGCTTATAATTATGTCCCCCCCCCCCCCCCCCCCCCCCCCCCCCCACCCAGCTACATTATTACAAAGGCTAGAGATTAAATCAAACTATATCAACAACAAACATTGTCCATGTCCTGAATGATCGAGACAAAAACTGCTGACTTGCTGATCGAGGCAATGGCTCCACACCACAGGCACAAATCAGCAAAAACCGCTTTACCAAAATCCACCAAAATCGTTTTTTAGACATGCCCTGCTCACATTTCTCTTCTTTTTTTTTACAGGATTTTCTTAAGCAATGTCTAAACTACCAGAAATATATTATCACGACCGGGTGAGTCGTGCCGTAGTAGGAAATAGCGATACAAAGACGTGTATTTATCAACTTTTCAACTCCTTCCCGCGATCTCAGCAGACTCTAATGTTGATTCACCGAAGCTTTCATGTCTTCTCGAATTTTATTGGTTGAGTTTTCAGCTCTTTGACCAATAGAAAAGCTGTTATCTGAGCCAGAAATAACCCATCAGAACACGTTTTCACAAAACCGGATTTGGGGATAACTCTTGGCAAAAACACGTTCGATAACTCTTGCAGTTGGGCCTTGCTATCTATCGCACACGCAATGGAACTAGGATGGGGCATGTGCCTACAGAAAAGACCATTAACCCTTTCACTGCCAATGTCGCATTTTAGCACCACAATGGTTTAACACCCATGTCACTAAAAGGCATCAAATCGGGGCCTGTTATCGAAAGACCCCATTTGTTTAATTTTGGGAGGTAAGGAGAGGAATTTGCAATGCATGTATTGCAGGTATTTTGTTTTCTCTACCCAGTTAAGCTTTTAATGGTTATACTTTTTGGCTGAAAAATGACTGGCGGTGAAAGGGTTAAGCCACCCAGTTATTAACCCTTTCACTGCCAGCCATATTTTTAATTGACCCTTGCACGTCACGTGTCACATTCCCTCTTATGCTAGGAAGATTTCTTTAAATTCCTCACTAGCTATGGCTCCCCCCCCCCCCCCCCCCCCCACCTCCCCCCCCCCCCCCCCCCCCCCCCCCCCATCTCGATCTCTACCCTTCCAACAGAAGTGTCGCCATCTTAGTCAGATTTTGTGTGTAAACAGCATCGATCTGGCATTTTTCAAACAAAGTTACTGACTAAGATGGCGGTCTCCCATAATAATTGGCACGCTCCTTGTGGCCGGATATGACGACACGTGGGTACAACTACAAGCCATAAGAGGAAAAACACATGAAAACCGTGATTTCGACATGTGACGTGCAGGGTCTTTATTTGGGTAGAGGAAAAAAATCTGCAATATATTGGGAATTCCTCTGTGATATGTGTAACATTAGGCCTATCCTTACCTCCCAAAATTAAGAAAACAGGGTCTTTGGATAACAGACCCTGATTTCATGCCTTTTAGTGACATGGGTGTGAAACCATTGTGATGTGCATAAATGCGACATTGGCGGTGAAAGGGTTAACATTAGATTCTATCCTATTCTTTCAGAACAGGAGTTGCCTTTCTCTGCTGTCTGGGAGTGAGAGATGAATAAGAGTCCCAGTGATGTCCCGAGGCCCCGGTCTTAGGACATTGACCTATTAAAATTGCTTTATATAGTTATTATGTTTTAACACGCAATATTTAACTGTCTCCGAATGTGTAGTCTATTGTAAGTTTGTAAATCATGTTATCTTGCGTTTTCATGTGTGCTATTGCGAAGTGTATGTCATATGCCTATCATGTTTTAGTAAGTAAGTTGTATTCTGTTGTTATCGTATGAATGTGTTGTCGGTTGTGGTATGTGGACCATGTTATCTTGTATTGTCTTATCAAGTGTATACTATTCGTTATTTTCTTATTTTAGTCTGATGTTTTATTTATATTTCAATTTGTAAAGCGCACAGAGCATACTGATAGTGTGGATTGATAGCGCTATATCAAATGAAATCATTATAAGAGTCCCAGTGATGTCCTGAGGCCCCGGTCTTAGGACATTGACCTATTAAAATTGAAAATGCCCTGTTGTGTTCTCCCCTGTCAGGACACATATCTGATTATTACATTTTTTTTCAACACTGGTGCACTTTGCTATATTGATTTCTACAAGAGCCAGGACAATTGTCCCGTTTTGTTGCCTTCTCTCTTCTCTGGACAGTTTGTCCTATCACTTTTCGATCCTTGGTGCATCACTGTTTAACCCTCACAAGGCTACATACGATTTTTTCTTTACCATTGGCTCCCGTAGCGCCCATTGCGCCCGCTGAACGCCCGGTCTAGTAGTTTCACTTTCACTTTTGCCCTACCCACAATGCAATATACTAAGTTAGGTCTTCCTGTTCCTGACTCTCCCTGGTCCGTTTTTGGTTCTTACAGCAAGGGAAAGCACCCACTAGTCTTTTTGAACGGATTTTTCGAAGTGACCCCAAATTAGGACCCCAAAGTTTTGCTTCTTTCCACGTGACGTGACGCAGTATTGACTCGGCGCGATGCTCGGAGCGCCATTACGGATTTTTTATTCCAATTCATGGTTTGTTGTGTGACAGTGTGTTAGCTTTGGAATAAAAATATCATCATTGCTATTCAATATGCATATTTCAGAAATGAAATGTGAGTTAGACTTTATTCTGGGTGATTTTTTTAATGAAAAAATTTGGTGTGACGTTCAGAGTTAATTCTCTTCTCTCGGGAACTGGGATCGATTCCCGGTTCGAATGGTTGGGAGTCATTGGGTTAAAGACTGAGAGGCACACATTTATTGCGGTTGCACTTACAAAACTTACCATATTTTTCGGACCACAAGGCACACCTGATTATAAGGCACCCCCCAAAAAAAATTCAGATTCTGCTGTTATATTTTCTTACTATATTATTAGTCATATTATAAGGCGCAGGGGTCTCAGTCTGGGAAAAAAAGTATCGCCTTATAGTTTGAAAAATAAGATCAATGCTGATGCGCAGCTGATGTGATCAATGCTGATATGCAGCGGATATGATCAATGCTGATATGATCAATGCTGATGTGCAGCGGATATGATCAATGCTGATATGCAGCTGATATGATCAATGCTGATATGCAGTGGATATGATCAATGCTGATATGCAGCTGATATGATCAATGCTGATATGCAGCTGTTGTGATCAATGCTGATATGCAGCTGATATGATCAATGCTGATATGCAGCTGATGTGATCAATGCTGATATGCAGCTGATATGATCAATGCTGATATGCAGCTGATATGATCAATGCTGATATGCAGCTGATATGATCAATGCTGATTATGCAGCTGATATGATCAATGCTGATATGCAGCTGATATGATCAATGCTGATACACAGCTGATATGATCAATGCTGATACACAGCTGATATGATCAATGCTGATATGCAGCTGATGTGATCAATGCTGATATGCAGCTGATATGATCAATGCTGATATGCAGCTGATGTGATCAATGCTGATATGCAGCTGATATGATCAATGCTGATATGCAGCTGATATGATCAATGCTGATACACAGCTGATATGATCAATGCTGATATGCAGCTGATATGATCAATGCTGATATGCAGCTGCTGTGATCAATGCTGATATGCAGCTGATATGATCAATGCTGATATGCAGCTGATATGATCAATGCTGA
Organism: Phymorhynchus buccinoides; assembly: GCA_017654935.2. Lineage (NCBI taxonomy): Eukaryota > Metazoa > Mollusca > Gastropoda > Neogastropoda > Raphitomidae > Phymorhynchus > Phymorhynchus buccinoides. The sequence continues at coordinate 12,664,423 of CM065704.1, forward strand.
TACACAGCTGATATGATCAATGCTGATACACAGCTGATATGATCAATGCTGATACACAGCTGATATGATCAATGCTGATATGCAGCTGATATGATCAATGCTGATATGCAGCTGATATGATCAATGCTGATACACAGCTGATATGATCAATGCTGATACACAGCTGATATAATCAATGCTGATACACAGCTGATATGATCAATGCTGATATGCAGCTGATGTGATCAATGCTGATATGCAGCTGATATGATCAATGCTGATACACAGCTGATATGATCAATGCTGATATGCAGCTGATATGATCAATGCTGATATGCAGCTGATATGATCAATGCTGATATGCAGCTGATATGATCAATGCTGATATGCAGCTGATATGATCAATGCTGATATGCAGCTGATATGATCAATGCTGATATGCAGCTGATATGATCAATGCTGATACACAGCTGATATGATCAATGCTGATATGCAGCTGATGTGATCAATGCTGATATGCAGCTGATGTGATCAATGCTGATATGCAGCTGATATGATCAATGCTGATACACAGCTGATATGATCAATGCTGATACACAGCTGATATGATCAATGCTGATACACAGCTGATATGATCAATGCTGATATGCAGCTGATATGATCAATGCTGATATGCAGTGGATATGATCAATGCTGATATGCAGCTGATATGATCAATGCTGATATGATCAATGCTGATATGCAATGCTGATATGATCAATGCTGATATGATCAATGCAGCTGATATGATCAATGCTGATATGCTGATATGATCAATGCTGATATGCTGATCGGAATGCTGATATGATCAATGCTGATATGATCAATGCTGATGTGATCAAGGCTGATATGATCAATGCTGATATGATCAATGCTGATATGATCAATGCTGATATGCAGCTGATATGATCAATATGATCAATGCTGATATGATCAATGCTGATATGATCAATGCTGATATGATCAATGCTGATATGATCAATGCTGATATGATCAATGCTGATATGATCAATGCTGATATGATCAATGCTGATATGATCAATGCTGATATGATCAATGCTGATATGATCAATGCAATGCTGATATGATCAATGCTGATATGCAGCTGATATGATCAATGCTGATATGCAATGCTGATATGATCAATGCTGATATGATCAATGCTGATATGATCAATGCTGATATGATCAATGCTGATGTGATCAATGCTGATATGCAGCTGATATGATCAATGCTGATATGCAGCTGATATGATCAATGCTGATATGCAGCTGATATGATCAATGCTGATATGCAGCTGATATGATCAATGCTGATATGCAGCTGATATGATCAATGCTGATATGCAGCTGATATGATCAATGCTGATACACAGCTGATATGATCAATGCTGATACACAGCTGATATGATCAATGCTGATACACAGCTGATATGATCAATGCTGATACACAGCTGATATGATCAATGCTGATATGCAGCTGATATGATCAATGCTGATATGCAGCTGATATGATCAATGCTGATATGATCAATGCTGATGTGCAATGCTGATATGATCAATGCTGATATGCAGCTGATATGATCAATGCTGATATGCAGCTGATATGATCAATGCTGATATGCAGCTGATATGATCAATGCTGATATGCGGCTGATATGATCAATGCTGATATGATCAATGCTGATATGATCAATGCTGATATGATCAATGCTGATATGATCAATGCTGATATGATCAATGCTGATGTGATCAATGCTGATATGATCAATGCTGATATGATCAATGCTGATATGATCAATGCTGATATGATCAATGCTGATGTGATCAATGCTGATATGATCAATGCTGATATGATCATGCTGATATGATCAATGCTGATATGATCAATGCTGATATGATCAATGCTGATATGATCAATGCTGATATGATCAATGCTGATATGATCAATGCTGATATGATCAATGCTGATGTGATCAATGCTGTGGATCAATGTGTGTGGGTTGCACAGGTATCGCAGACGGAGCATGCTAATTTCAACGACCTCATCTGGCACCTGGTCTACAGCACCAAATTCCGCTCAGACCTGGAGAAAGTCAGGTAAGAACGCAACAGCTAGGCACTTGTTCTTACGCTACAATTGGCTTCTTTTACAGGTTCACTTTAACCCTTTCACCGCCAGCCCTTTTTCAGCAAAAAAACAATTCAGTTCAACAACAATTCAACAATTTTATTGTCTCCAAACAAGTGAAGACATGTGTTTTTCAGCATGCACATAAAAATGAAGACAAAATAAAACATTGTTATAACTAACAGAAGAGACAATTGTAAAATAACATAAAAGCACATGTAATTGACACAAAACATAGTTATCAAACACACACACATACACACACACACACACACACACACACACATACACACACACACACACACCACACAACACACACACAACACACACACACACACAGGAGTAAAAAAGCTTTATCAAGCTTACTATTTTTATCGTCAAAAAGATCATTGACTTGACTTGACTTGACTTGATTGCGGGACACACAACACACGACACACACACACACACACACACCACATGAACAAGTACACTGAGCATCAAATGATCGATCCCCTTTAGAGTTGAACAACCCATCGGCCTGCCTTACAAGGGTAGAGAAAATAGGAAATTGCAATATTGGGAATTCCTCTGTGAGATGTGTAACATTAGGCCTAATCCTTACCTCCCAAAATTAAGAAAATAAGAGGGTCTCTTGGATACCAGGCCCTGTATTGATGTGGGCTTCAATCAGGCCATTAATGCTACGATTTGGCCGTAGCAGTACGAAAAATTTAAAGCTTTGCTACGGAGCTACTGCAACCTTAACATTGCTACGGGAGAAAAAAAAAAGAAAAAAATTTATTTTTATGCTTTTGCTTGTGATTGTTCCTGGTTTTGTCTGTTTCCAAGAGCAGACAAGCGCTGTGTCACGAGCGATAACTAAGTCACTTCCGTTTTTACACCTCCCATATGCGCATGACGTTCTTATTACTTTCTTCTGAAAAAAAAGGCGGACTCCAGCAGCAGTAGCGATTATTTGAGATATTTCAAACTTTTTTTTTAAAAACGAACCCAAAGTGATCAAAAAAGCGAAAATCATCCTGGCCCACCATCTTGTTCTAAGAATAAAAACATCCAGCCTGACGCACAAGTTTTCAAAATAGCTTACACGGAGGAGTGGCCTTGCATTGTCAGAAGATCTGACTTGGTGCGAACCATAATCACTGCAACCTCTACCATGCAGACTCTCTGTGAGATCATGGCGGTAGAGACAACCGTCAACACATTCAATCGGCGAAGGTCATAAACAGGACGTTTCAGCTCAGGAAGAGAACAAATCGAGGAACACGTCGTTATGTGGATGCTACGAAAAAAATTTGATGCTACTGAAAATTGTACTGGTATTCCGCAGACTGATTTTCCGATGGATGAAATCAAAGTACATGCACGGCTGTGACTTTTAGTGACATGGGCGCCAAACCATTGTGGTCCCGATGAGGTGCGACATCTCCTTCAAAAACAGTGTTAACATTTCAACAAGGTCTTTTGAAGTTCTGTATTTATTTATTTTTTTTTAAAGAAAAGGCTATCGTGATCAAAACAAGCTAATTTTCTCTCTCTCCTCTATCTTCAGTGCTCTCCGTCCGACTCTATAACACCTCCCATTAATAAGACTTCTCCATTATAAGACTCACTCTCGCTCATAATCTCTATCTCTCTCTCGTCTCACATCTGTCCTCTCTTTTTCTCTTCTATCTCTCTCTATTACTCTCTTGCTCTCTCTCTTCTCAAAGACCTATCTCTCTTCTCCTCGTCCTCTCTCTTTACTCTCTCTTTCTGGTCTTATATGGGAGCTCGGTCAACTCTCTCGCCTCTCCGTCAGGAACCCTCCCTCTCTCTCGTCTCTCGTCTCTCGTTATGAAATCTCTCTCTCTGTGTCCATCTTCTCTTCCTATCCCTCTCTCTCTGCTCTGTTGATTGTACTGACTCCCCACAGTCTCTTGTCGCTCTCTTCATCCTCATCCTTTCCCGATGGATGACGCTCTCATTCTCTCATGCACGGCATGACGTTCAGTGACGGCGCCAGACCTGGCTCCTCTCCCGAGGAGGTGCTGCTCTCCTTCAAAAACATCTCTCTCTCGGTTCTCTTCTCCTACGCCCGCACTTTTGAAGTAAATGTGTGTCCCACCGGTAAGTATCTGGGAGTGTTTGGCTCTCTCCTCTCTCTCTCTCTCTCAGACTCTCTCTCTTCTCTCTCATCTCCTCTCTCTCCTTCTCTCTCTCTCTCTCTCTCTCTCATCCGTCTCTCTCTCCTCTGATCTCTCTCTCCTACTGTCTCTCTCTCGGGTTCTCTCTCTAAAAACTCTCTCTCTCTCTCTCTCTCTCTCTGGGTCTATCTCTTCCGTCTCTCCCTCTCTCTCTCTCTCCCCTTCTCTCTCTCTCTCATCTCCTCCTCTCCTCTTCTCATCTCTCTCTCTCTCCTCCTGTCTCCTCCCACTCCTACTTCTCTCTCTCCTCTCTCTCTCTCTCTCTCTCTCTCTCTCTCTCTCTCTCTCTTTATCCTTCTCTCAAATAAAGTTTTCCAGTGTCCACTCTCACTCTCTCTCTCTCTCTCTTCTCAAAGACTCGAGTCTCAGATCGTCTCAATCTCACCCACTCAACTCGCAAGGTATGACTCTCTCTCTCTCTCTCTCTCACTCTCTCTCTCTCTCCTCTCTTCTCTCTGGCTCTCAAAGAAAAAGTCTCTCTGTCTCATCTCGAATAGAAGGAAAAAAAGAAGTTAAAACTCAAAGTAAGAAAAAGTTGTCCAGTCTGAATCTCTCTCTCTCTGAGAAAGGGGGAATCTCTCTCTCTCTATAAGAGAAAAGGGGGAAAGGGAGGAAAAGAACTCTCTCTCTTCTCTCTCCTCATTCTCTCTCTATAAACTCTCTAGAATTCGAGAGAAATCGAAGTCTCTCTCAGCGTCTCTCTCCCTCTCTCGTTCTCTCTTTCTCTGGCCTGGCCTGGAAGATTTTTTAAAAATATCAATCCACTCCTCTGCGTTTATAAAGTTTTCAACTTCTCTCTCTCTCTCTCAATTCTCTCTCTCTCTCATCTCTCTCTCTCTCTCTCCTCTCTCTCTCTCTCTCTCTCTCTCTCTCTCTCCCTCTCTCCCTCTCTCTCTCTCCCCCTCTCTCCCTTGCTCACCCCTCTTTCTTTCACAGAGAGAGATGAAGAAAGAGAGGGACTACATGTTTTGGTGGGGTTTCGTTGTTATACTATTATGGAAATGTTTGCATCTTATTTTCAAACTTAGTTATATTTTATAAAAAGAAATAAAATATCACAAATGATTTGAAAACAAACTTTGGTATGGTGAAGTTGGTTCTTTTCAAAATGGCTTTTTTTTTATGTGTCTCTGACTCTCAAGTATACATACTTTGCCAGCCTTTTTTATTACTCTTATGCCACCACTCTCAAGATATTTTGCCCCTTGTATACAAATTCCCTAATAGAAATACAGTGGAATCCGTTTAATTGGCCAAAGGATAATCGGCCAAAGCCGCTTAATCGGCCAATTTCCTCTGGAACAGAATTTTTTTTTCTTAAGCATGTGTTATTTTGTTCGTTTTTAGTATTGCACACTCGGGTCAGTACGATATCGACGTTCATTGGTCACGCGTTGGATTACATTTTTTTTTCTTCAAAATTACGTGTTTTTTTGTTTTAGAAATTACAACTTTGCAAAATAGGGTAAGCAGGCCTGTTGTTGTTCTTGTTCACTCAGCTATGCAGGTTTGACCTCGACGATTCTGACCGGCTACGCCAAAGGCCTGGACTATCGCCCCGGCAACCAGTTCGAGGACAGCAACTACAACCACAGCTGGAACGCCGTGCTGGTGGACGGCGGCTGGTACCTCGTGGACTCCCACTGGGCCACCCGCTACCTCGTCTCTGAAAAGAACGTGGCTGAGAATCTGGTCAGTGTGTGTACTACTACTGAGGGGGAGGGGGGGGGGGGGGGCAGGGGGCGGGCGCTGGTTACCTCGTGGAATCCCACTGGGCCACCTGATACCTCGTCTCTGAAAAAGAACGTGGCTGAGAATCTGGTCAGTGTGTGCACTAAACTACTGAGGGGGGAGGGGGGGGGGTCGCTGAACAGCAGGTCTAGTACTTTCGCTTTCGCCCCCCCTACCCACAATGCAATATATTATGTTATGTCTTCCTGTTCCTGACTCTTCCTCTTCTGTCTTTGTCTTTACAGCAAGGGAAACCACCCAATAGTCTTTTTTAAGTTTCACCTAATTTATTTTTTTTTTTGACGTGAAGAGGGGGGGTGGGGGGGGGGGGCGAAGTTCAAAGGTTAAAAAGTTTACTCATTCTGGATGAATCTGGGGGGGGAGGAGAGCAGCCCGAATTTCACAGAGATTCTAACTCACTTTTCTGAATCCATGTTTTCTTAATCTCATTCAACCATGTTTTTTCGAGTTAGTTTTTCTCAGAGAAAATTTGGAACTTACTTCTACAGTGCAGTCCTATCCATTCATATTGATTGTGCATACACCTGCCATGCACACACTTTGATATGCACACATCGTACACACACACATGCACATATTCACATGCACACAACCACTTTAACATACATAAATATTTTTATTTATTTATTAAAAAAACAAGTCCCCCGTCTAATATCACGAGAAGTGGATAGACGTTAAATGAAAGACACACACCTGAGTAAAGTTCAAAGATTGCTTTGTCAAAGGTTGAGATCATAATGGCCATTTAAGTGCCATAAGTAAGTGAAGCTTTGTGTTTTTCCAGGTGTATGAATACGACGATTTCTTCTTTGTGTTTTTCCAGGTGTATGAGTACGACAATTTCTTCTTCTTTGTGTTTTTCCAGGTGTATTAGTATGACGATTTCTTCTTTGTGTTTTTCCAGGTGTTTGAGTACGACGATTTATTCTTCTTTGTGTTTTTCCAGGTGTATAAATACGACGATTTCTTTGTGTTTTTCCAGGTGTATGAATATGACGATTTCTTCTTCTTTGTGTTTTTCCAGGTGTATGAGTACGACGATTTATTCTTCTTTGTGTTTTTCCAGGTGTATAAATACGACGATTTCTTTGTGTTTTTCCAGGTGTATGAGTACGACGATTTTTCTTCTTTGTGTTTTTCCAGGTGTATAAATACGACGATTTCTTCTTTGTGTTTTTCCAGGTGTATGAGTACGACGATTTCTTCTTCTTTGTGTTTTTCCAGGTGTATGAATACGACGATTTCTTCTTCTTTGTGTTTTTCCAGGTGTATGAATACGACGATTTCTTCTTCCTGACGGACCCTGAGGACCTGATCTACAGCCATTGGTCGCAGGCTGCCGAGTGGCAGCTGCTGGAGCGCCCCCTATCCCTGCAAGAGTTTGAGGCCACGCCCCTCGTCAAGTCCTACTTCTTCAAGTGCGCCATGCACTTTGTGTCGCACGGGAACGGGGTCATCAGCGCCGAGAATGGTAAGTCTCTCTCTCTCTTTTTAAGTGCGCCGTGCACTTTGTATCGCACCGGAACGGGGTAATCAGCGCTGAGAATGGTAAGTCTCTCTCTCTCTTTTCAAGTGCGCCATGCACTTTGTCTCGCACCGGAACGGGGTCATCAGCACCGAGAATGGTAAGTCTCTCTCTCTCTTTTTAAGTGCGCCGTGCACTTTGTCTCGCACCGGAACGGGGTAATCAGCGCTGAGAATGGTAAGTCTCTCTCTCTCTTTTCAAGTGCGCCATGCACTTTGTCTCGCACCGGAACGGGGTCATCAGCACCGAGAATGGTAAGTCTCTCTCTCTCTTTTCAAGTGCGCCGTGCACTTTGTCTCGCACCGGAACGGGGTCATCAGCGCCGAGAATGGTAAGTCTCTCTCTCTCTTTTCAAGTGCGCCGTGCACTTTGTCTCGCACCGGAACGGGGTCATCAGCGCCGAGAATGGTAAGTCTCTCTCTCTCTTTTCAAGTGCGCCGTGCACTTTGTCTCGCACCGGAACGGGGTAATCAGCGCTGAGAATGGTAAGTCTCTCTCTCTCTTTTTAAGTGCGCCGTGCACTTTGTATCGCACCGGAACGGGGTCATCAGCACCGAGAATGGTAAGTCTCTCTCTCTCTTTTCAAGTGCGCCGTGCACTTTGTCTCGCACCAGAACGGGGTCATCAGCGCCGAGAATGGTAAGTCTCTCTCTCTCTTTTCAAGTGCGCCGTGCACTTTGTCTCGCACCGGAACGGGGTCATCAGCGCCGAGAATGGTAAGTCTCTCTCTCTCTTTTTAAGTGCGCCGTGCACTTTGTCTCGCACCAGAACGGGGTCATCAGCGCCGAGAATGGTAAGTCTCTCTCTCTCTTTTTAAGTGCGCCGTGCACTTTGTATCGCACCGGAACGGGGTCATCAGCACCGAGAATGGTAAGTCTCTCTCTCTCTTTTTAAGTGCGCCGTGCACTTTGTCTCGCACCGGAACGGGGTCATCAGCGCCGAGAATGGTAAGTCTCTCTCTCTCTTTTCAAGTGCGCCGTGCACTTTGTCTCGCACCAGAACGGGGTCATCAGCGCCGAGAATGGTAAGTCTCTCTCTTTTCAAGTGCGCCGTGTACTTTGTCTCGCACTTTTTCTTCTTTTGCGTTCTCAGGCCATAATTGGTAAGGTATGTATGTGTCTGCTGTTCAGTTTTCACCGGTCTCCCCGCGCGTGCGCTACAGCCAGCACATTCCGATTTCAGAGGAGCTCAAAGGAGAAAATTGGGAAGATTTTTTTTGTTAAATGGCAGGAGAAAGGGCCGATAAGGCAGAAAGATAGCAGATGATAGAAAGCAAAGGGAAAAGGCAGAAAGATAGCAGATGATAGAAAGCAAAGGGAAAAGGCAGAAAGATAGCAGATGATAGAAAGCAAAGGGAAAAGGCAGAAAGATAGCAAGATGATAGAAAGCAAAAGATAGGAAAAGGCAGAAAGATAGCAGATGATAGAAAGCAAAGGGAAAAGGCAGAGTCAAAGAGAGTGAAAGATTAGAGGAAGTTACAAGCACATAACTTCCAGAAGGTGGGGGGACTATTTGTACGAGGAAATATACACACACGCACACTTCACTAACATACATTTTTTCTGACCAGGTCGTGTGGCGCTGACCCTAGGCTACAAGAAGCCCACCAACTTCTCCTACAAGATCACCTTCACACACACACACACACACAACACACACACACCACACACACTCACACACACACACACACACACACACTCTCACACGCACACTTCACTATCATACATTTTCTGACCAGGTCGTGTGGCGCTGACCCTAGGCTACAAGAAGCCCACCAACTTCTACAAGATCACCTTAACACACACACACACGCACACTTACCAACATACATTTTCTGACCAGGTCGTGTGGCGCTGACCCTAGGCTACAAGAAGCCCACCAACTTCTACAAGATCACCTTAACACACACACACACGCACACTTACTAACATACATTTTCTGACCAGGTCGTGTGGCGCTGACCCTAGGCTACAAGAAGCCCACCAACTTCTACAAGATCACCTTAACACACACACACACGCACACTTACTAACATACATTTTCTGACCAGGTCGTGTGGCGCTGACCCTAGGCTACAAGAAGCCCACCAACTTCTCCTACAAGATCACCTTCGCCGACACGGGCGAGGAGACCTACCAGGGGGTGAAGCTGAAGCACTACGCCCTGCAGCATCGCGGGGGGCAGGGGGGGCAGGACACGCTGGTCCTCCGGGTCCCCAAGGCTGCAGCCTACTACCTCAGCTTCTTCTCCCAGTTGCTGACTGGGGAGGTCGGGGTGAAGAGCACCTTCACTGCCGCTTGTGAATATAAGGTGAGTTGGTAAAGGGTTCGGCATCAAAACAGCAGCAGACTTCCTCTCCACCTGTGAAGATCCCCTCGGCAGCGGTCTCCATCTTCGCGGACTCGATGTCCACTCTTCAGGCCCTTGAGTCTGCTGACCCAGACCCAATGGTTGAATCTCTCAAGGCCTCCCTCGCCACCCTGACTCAAAAGGCTGCAACTACTCTCCAGTGGGTGCCTGCTCATGTTGGCCTTTCAGGAAATGAGCCATGCAGATCGCCTTGCAAAGGAAGGTAGCCAGCTCGCCCATCCTGATGTCTCTGCTACGTACGAGGAAGCCAGTACTCTCATTCGTGGCAGATTCAAAGCGGACTGGCTGCAGAGAAACAACAGCTACCAGGCACACACGGACCCAATTCGAACACTGGAGAGAAGAGATCAAACCATAATCTTTCAGTGTGATATGATAATGATGATGACGATAGTGACTTTGATGATGATGACGATATGATGATGATGACGACGATGGTGATGAACACACACAACACACACACAGAGGTGGTGGCAGACGCAGCCCTCCCCGGACGCGGTACCCTTACTGATTTGCTCTGATTCCACCTGGGGACCAGGGTTTGCCGTGTGATATGATAATGATGAAGATGATGATTATGATGATGTTGATAATGATGATAGTATATCACACACACACAGGTGGTGGCAGACGCAGCCTCCCCGAACGCGGTACCCTTACTGATTTGCTCTGATTCCACCTGGGGACCAGGGTTTGCAGTGTGATATGATGATGATGATGATGATGATGACTAGAATGATGATGAAGACGACTAAGCAATAATGATGACAATGATTATGACGACAATGGTGATGATGATGAAGATGACAAGAAGGTTGATAATGATGAAGTTGATGAAGATGACAAGAAGGATGATGATTTTGATGATGATGATGCTGCTGCTGATGATGACGGCAATTAGGACGATTATGATGACAATGATGATGATGACAAGAATGATGATAATGGTGATGATGATGATGTCGATAATGATGATAGTTATCACACACATAACAGGTGGTGTCAGACGCAGCCTCCTCAGACGCGGTACCCTTACCGATTTGCTCAGATTCCACCTGGGGTTCTGGGTTTGCCATGTGATATGATAATGATGATGATAATGGTGATGATGGTGATGATGATGAACATGATGATGACGATAATGGTGATGATGGTGATGAACACACACACACAGGTGTGTCTGCCGCCAGCCTCCCCAGACGCATTACCCTTACCGATTTTGCTCTGATATTCCACCTGTGGACATGGTGTACCGTGTGATATGGTGCTGATGATGATGACGTTTATGATGATGATGATGAATGATGATGACGATAATGGTGATGATGGTGATGAACACACACACACACAGGTGGTGGCAGACACAGCCTCCCCAGACGCGGTACCCTTGCCGATTTGCTCTGATTCCACCTGGGGACCGGGGTTTGCCGTGGAGCAGTTAGGGCTGGTGGCCAACCCCCGGGAAGGCATCCTCACCACCACCAACGGCAAGGTATTAAATATTAATAATAATAATAACTAGAGGGCTTATGGTTGCCATTTTTGTTTTTAGGTAGGCTTTCCCCCCAATGGGACTCTCTTTCATCCTATTGTCTGTGTGTCTGACTACGATGGACATTTCCAAGAGCCTTAAGTGTTGTTTGATAGAAAAATGTCTGGGTTTCTGTGTGGCCTACGTGTTTGGTGTACTGACACATGTACTGTAGTGAAGTGGGTATTTGTGGGAGAGAGAGAGAGTGAGTGTGTGTGTGTGTGTGGGTGCATGGCATGTATATGTGCGTGCGCATGCATATGTGTATGTGTGTGTGCGAGTGGATAAACGTGTACATCAAAAGAGTTAAGTGGACAATCACTACAACAACAACAGTGATAATGATGAGGATGAAGATAAATAATGAATAAGTAAAATGGGAATCACCACCACTACCAATACTAATATTAGTAATAATAAGAAAAACAAAAATGATGATGATGATTATTGATGATGATAATGATGATGATATATATAACAACATATCAGTAGAACCATCAATGATGACAATAGGCCTACTTCTGATAATAATGACATCAATAATAGCATCAATCATGATAGCAACTCACCCACGTCCATACACTCACACCCACACCCACACATACACACACAGACACATACGCGCGCGCATGAAATAAAGAATGAAAGAAATATGGTGAAATGATGAGAAAAAATGACTATTAGTATCATTACTGTATTACTGTTACAGACATGCCTACCGTCACGGGTTATCCGTATTTGTTACGGAAATGTATTGATTTTGGACAGTGTGTTCCGATAATACGGAAAAACAGGCGCATGTTACTGGAAAAATTAAAACAACAACCAAAAAAATTACGATGCCAGCTGGTGGTTTAGCGTCTGCAAGAGAGAGAGAGAGAGAGAGGCGGTAAAGCAATACTGGAAACTCACGAAAGTCAGCCCCGAAGTTTTCCTAGAAAGCTTTTCAACCAATCGTCTTTCACCAAGATCGAGCCAAAATTTGACCGGCTACGCGCTTGGCAGCTTCAAGCGTCGGATTGCGCGAATTCCATGAAGATGGATGCTGGACGGAAGCTATGTTCCTGAAAATCATGCTCTGTTACGGATTTTGAGTGGGAGTGTTCCTGATAAGCAAATTTTGGGGTAGGCATGTCTGCTGGTAGTGTATATTGCCTTGATTTGGGACACAGGTATGTATCTGTGTATGTGTGTGTGTGTTTGTGTGTTATCCTTGTTGTAAAATTAAATGGTTGATCCTTGTGACTCAGTATTTCTATAGTTATTATACAAATCGTAGCCTGCTCTGTTCTTTTGGAAAGTAATTTTTTGTCCCTTCTCTGCGCGGTTGTGGGGGAGTGAGTGTTGTGGTTAGTGCGGGCAGGCGTTGATGGTGGTTGTGGTGATGGTGGGTGTGTTTTGTTTGTGTGCTGCGCATTTGTGTGCACGCCGTGCGTGAGTGTGTGTGTATAGCTGAGGAAATTTTTGACCTTATCATATTTCTACTGCTTTGTAGGCGGTTTTGTTTTGTTGTTGTTGTTGTGGTTGTTATTCTTTGTTTTGACGGGGGAGGGAGGGGGATATTTTTATTCATTTTTTATTTGTTTGTTTTTGTAAGCGCTTAGGGCTTGTTTAAGACTAAGCGCATATAAATGCTCATTATTATTATTATTATTATTACGCATGTTTCCACTCTTGTTTTTCAATTTTTCCTTTTGGAGTGCAGTGGAACTTCCCTTATAAGACCTTCAAAAATTTTCATCCAAAATGAGGTCTTATAAGGGAGGGGTATTATAAGGGAGGTAACTTACAAAGAAGGGCAATGTCTCACGAGCAAGTAGGCGTTTATATGGGAGGGAGTATTATTAATGGAGAGGTTCCACTGTACTTCCTGTTTGCTGAAAAAAATACAATATTTTGGATCGGAATACACAAATAAAGCCGATTTGAGGTAAAAAAGGTTTGATGTCAGACACCCTTCCTTGTTGATGTCATTGTGCTTTGGCTCCTTCTCTCACACTGCATTTACTCGTTTCTTTCTTTCTTTCTTCTTCTTTCTTCTTCTTCCTTCTGCTTTCCCACGGCCATAATGGGTAAGATAAGTATGCAGACCTGTTTACCCTTCCGGTTGTTTTTCGACGAATTATTCCGGAAATTTGCTAAAATTGCTGGGTAAAATAGTAAATTATGGGTGAACGCTGAAAATCCCGGGATTTCGAAAAACTGTCTATTATTTGTTTCCTTTTGTATGAAAAGACGCAAGGGTTGACCGAAACCGAATGCAAATGGCGGCCAGGCTTTTACTGTTGATTCGAAGAGCTTTCCGGGCAGTTTTTTTTAATGGTAGAGATTGTAATTAGGGCTTGAAATGAGTCAAGTTAGATTATATTATCACTGGAAAATGTACGATGATGTGAGAATTTTGAAGTTTTCAATAGAAAATGAAGTAAAAATTGATCGCGATGGCGCCGAGTTAAATCAGTGTTTTATCACGAGTCGTGTACCGATGTGAATTCTTGTTTTTTTCTCTCTCACAAATTTCGGGGTTTTTGTGTGGCAAATTCCAGGGTTTTCATTATTAGGGTAAACAGGTCTGCGTATCGTGTTCGGTTTTCAGTTTTTCAACTGGTCTCCGCGGCTAGCGTACAGCCGACACATTCCGATTTGGAGCGAGCTCAAAGGAGAAAAATTATTTTGAAGATCTGTTGTTTTTTTAAAAAAGGCAGGAGACATGGGCCAGTGAAAACTGAAAAGTGAAAACCGGACACCCTTCCTTGTTGATGCATGGTGTTTTGACTCCTTCTCTCCACACTGCGTTGCTCGTTTCTAAAGGTGTTCCTGGAGTTTCGCAAGACCAAGGAGGCGTACGTTCTGTGCAAGCTGAGGCGTAATGGGCTGGAGGAGGATGAGCTGGAGAAGTACATCCATGATCAGGACCTTGGGGACTCTGTGCAGGTACTGTCGTTTTGTATTCTTCTTTCTTCTTCGATCGCTCAGACAGTATTTCCTATCAATTTATGAGCACAGATGCAGTCGTGCTGCCGTTTATGCGCCTAACTAAAACATAGTTATGGCCGCAGCATGTCCTCTTTCGGCTGGAGGAAATCTTGTTTGAAAGCGTTTCTTGAACAAAAGGCAGGAAGAATGGGTCGGAAAGGCAGAAAGATGAGGACCGGGTAGATGACAGCAATCAAGGGGGAAAGGCATTTATTGATGTCAAAGAGAGATTATCAGATTAGAGGAAAGTTACATAGCACAGAACTTCCAGTGAAGGTGGGGGAAGGCTGTTCAAAAGGCGGGGGCGGGGGGGGGAGTTGGGGGGGTATATCTAATTCAACATTTTTTATTCCCTCCTTTTCCAATTTTCTTTGCCAAAATTTCCTGTTTTCACTACCACGCGATACTTCATTCGGCATAATCAACACTAGCATGTATACCGGGCCAAAGTGAATACTCTGATGTGGCCTAGAGTACTAGGGAGTCTTCAGTTGTAGTTTTGTTAATTCAACATTTTTTATATTCCTGTTCTTTTCATTTCATCTATTTCCAAGTCTATTTCTCTCCTGAGATAAAAAAAAGCTTGGGGGGTAAAAAATAAAATATACGTCTCGGTGCATAATAAATAATTATGTGCGTTAAAACCTATGGCAATTCGCATTTGCGGAAAAGCCGGTGTGAATGACTGAACACAGCAACTTACCCTCCCAGGTTGCCTCCTGGGTCCCGACCAGAGTTTAGCAGGTCGTAGTCGTAGCTACAAATAAGCATGGCAAGGCGTCCTAGTCTTGGCTTCATCGCCACATGACAGAAATCAGAACAAACGTAATTTCCGAATCTTAGTGAATCCTAGTGCTACTTATATCTCTTTTTTTGATATTTTGCATTCTTTCATTACTATTTGTCACTTTATGTCAGACGCACCCGCTCTCGCGCAACCAACTTCAATCATTTTAAGTTATGGAGTTCGACGACCTCAATTTCCAATGAAATGCAGAACTAATACTGTTGGGATTATTCTTACACGAAACTCACTTTGTACGCACAACTGAGCCACCAAATTTAGTCCATCATCTTGGTTGACCCACTCACACACTGCTGATGTATGTACAAATTGAAGCTCCAGATGGCTGCAGTATACTGTCTGTTTTCGTTTCAGTACTGGCAGCCGCTATTTTCATTTTTTCTTGTGCTCCCTCAGCCAGCTCGGCCAAGTGCGGCCCGCACCATCGGTCTCTTCTCGGACTAGCAACAACTATCATACGCCAAACCAGCCTCCGGGCTGACTCGCGCTCATCGGCCCCAGGGGCTCTCACGTCGAGCTCTCCGCCTAAACCATAAACCTGATCTGCCAAAAAACAGCCTTCAAAAAAGTTAGATGAATGCTTCATGATGTCTCAGAATCAAGTATTTTGTATTGTCCATTCGACCTATCAATGCACTGCTTAATGATAGTATATAACCGTTGATTGGAATACTGCTTCAGGATGCCTCAACGAACATAAGGTGAAGTCTCTCTGTATTCCGCCGAACACATACTGGAATGCAGAATATTAAATAGTTTTTTGATAGAATGCTACATGATGTCTCAAGAATAGATGTATTTGTGTCCGTGGTCTAGAAAACGCATGTGAATGCTGCACTTAATCAAAAAAGCATTGATTGGTAATGCTTCAATGATATCATGATCGTCAATCAGAGAATAAGTATTTTGTAATATTCGGACAGGTCGCATAAGCACAACTGCTGAATGAAGTATTAAAAACGTTGATTAGGACATGCATATCATGATTGAATGTCTCAAGAATCTAGTACTTTAGTAACCTCAAGAACTGCTGAAGTGAAACACACTGTACAATGGTGCAGATATAAGGGTGGAGATGTTGGATGAGAATCACCTAATTCTAAAATCGAGGATTGACCTGGTGGCTCAAGAATAAGTAAAGGTAAGTCCTCAACCCCTAACACCACCCTGTGACTGGGCAGAAAAAGACATTACAAATAGGTTTGACATAATGCTTCATGACCGGCTCGAAAATAAGTATTTATGAAAAAAAAAATTGCTTTCCTCTCTCCGCGCGCCGAAAAATAAAACAAAATACCAACTGCAGCCATAGTTACTAAGTCTGCTTGGAGAATGGCACTTCGAGTAGGGCAATGAGGATGTTCTCAAGAAATAGGGAGGTATTTGAGGGTACTAAACAGACTCGTAAGAACCACTGAATGCAGGGATTCGAAAGAATAGTTGACAGAATATGCTGTTCAGATGGTTGCTAACAAGATAAGTATTATACTCAACCTAACCACTACCGCTGAATGGCATATGGTTAAAATAGTTGACCGAATGCTTTCATAAAAAGAATGTCTCAGAGAACGATAAGTATTTGTTCTTCGGTCCTAGAAATACGTAGACTGAAGCGATTTTGAAATAGATTGAAGTAGACTGCTTCATGAATTGTCTCAGGAGAATACTCTACATGTAGCAATTAAAAAAAAAAAAAAAAGTTTGGCATGATGTCTCAAGAATAATCCAACATGTAGCATTAAAAAAACAGTTTAGGGGGTAATTTTGTTTTTCATGGCTACCAGGAAGAAAACACGCAAACAAAAAGCACAAAAAAATTATACTTGGAGAAAGTTGATTTAACTGTAGTATTTAAGAGCCCTCCCACATATCTTTCACACTGACAGTGACACATGCACACTCTCACTCTGTCTTCCATCCTCCCCTCCCTATCTGGTTTGAGCATTTTTATTGTCTGAAAACAAATGATAATACAATACAAGACAAAACTGAAGCAGCAACAAGCAGAGCTTAAATATTGCTGCGTGCTCGTATAAGTTAAGAGAAATGTTAAACAGTGCAGAACAAACTCTCTGGCGGGAACACCCAAGCCGCCATAAACAAACACAAAGCAACACCCTAAATACCCTCCCCTAATCCTCTCTCTTTCTGGGACTCTCTTTCTTGCTGAGGCGTATAAGCACCGCGAAGCGGCTAGAGCCCTCGCTCGGTTCCTTGCGGTATCTGAGATGCACTGGCCTAGCTCTCGCGCTGTCCTTGGGTTGGGGGCTGTTTCGATGCGTTCCTGGGATTCTGAGTGGGTGTCTTTCTTCTGTTTTGCCGGTGGGCTCTGCAGTCATGTAGTGAAACGGGCTGGTAACAACACAAAAACAGGACACCATGGGGACATTATCGCAAGGATTCGTCTAGTATCCGGCAATCCGATGAGTCACCAAAGCCGCCGGGAGTAGCTATGTGCCTCTGTATACTTAATGGAATGTCCCGCGCGTGTGCCTGTGCCTGCTACTAACTATCCACTAACTGACGCAGGCCCAAGCCCAATGGACTTCCACGGATGGAGACAGGGCTGCTCCTCTCGTTGTGATGAATGGCAAAGGTGTTGGTGGTGCATTCTCTCGGGTTCCATCAGCAAAACCATAGCAACCGACCTGCCTACTGCTACGATTTGGCCATAGCAGCTACGAAAAAATAAAGCTTCACTACAGAGGTACTGCAACCTTATCGTTGCTACGGAAAAAAAAAAAATTGCCGCCGCATTTTATTTTTGCTTTAAGTATATAATGCAGTTCCCAGTTTTGTCTGTTTCTAAGAGCAGACGCCGTGTCATGCGCGATAACCTAGTCACTAACAACAATTACGTTCCCGTTTTCATCAAAGTGGCAACTGCGAATCGGCCGTTCTTATTTTATTTTGCTTTTTATCCTCTTTCTCGAAAAAAAATGGCGGACTCCCAGCAGCAGTAGCAGAATTCGGTGAGATGTTTCAACAAACGCAAAAAAAACGCAACCAAAACCAGAAAACATAAACTCATTCTGGCACACCATCTTGTCTCTATAAAAAAAACATCGGCCTGCCGCACAAGTTTTTCAAAAATCAGCTTACACCGATGAGGTGGTGGCCTTGCATCGTCGCAATAGTTGACCCTCGGCTGCTGCCTCGGTGCGAACCATGCTCGCTGCAGTGCAACCTCTGCCATGCGGACTTCTACTGTGAATCCCATGGCGGTAGAGACGATTGCCGTCAACGCCACGTTCAATCGGCGAAACATAAGCAGCAAGGGTCGTTTCGGCATCAGGAAGCAGGAGAACCAAATCGATTGCCGTCGTTTGTGGATGCTACGGAAAAATTTGCCATGCTACTGACAAACTGATGGCTCGTTGGCTCACTGATTGGGAAAATTCCCAAGTAGGCAGGTCTGTCATCGACGATGTTTCCAATTCTCTCCTCCTTCTCTCCCATCAATCATCCAATTTCTTTTCTTCCTCCCCCATCAGGTGAGCTTCCAGCTTCCCTCCCCGGGGGAGTACGGGATCGAGGTGTACGGCAACGACCCGGCCAAGGACGGGGAGACGTACACCCACGTCTGTCAGTACTACGTGCACTACGCCTCCCCCGAGGACCAGCACAGGGCCTTCTACCAGGAGTCCCCCCAGCGTCGCTCCGACATGGACGGCTTCGTCTTCACCACCCCAGCGCCTGAGGGATACAAGGCGGGATCTGTCGGGGTAAGGGGGGCGGGCGATTTGTTTTTTCTTTCCAATCAGGCATGAAAATGGCTCCCTCGCACAAAATTCAGCTTTGTCTTCATCATCACCTGAGGGATACAAGGCGGGATCTGTCAGGGTAAGGTGGGTAATTCTTTTATTTTAATTCTCAATATATACTCACATTTTCAGACTATAAGGCACACCTGATAAGTCGGACCTCAAATTTTGCAAAAAATTCAGCTTCGTCTTCACCACCACCACAGCGCCTGAGGGATACAAGGTGGGATCTGTCGGGGGTGGGGGGGGAAGGCGGCCCCCCCTAATTCTTTTTTTTTTTTTTTTTTTTTTTTTTTTGTTTTCTTTTTGTGCTCTGATACCCCATCTTCTGCTAGGCTGTACAGTGGCGTTGCTCCCACGCCGCACCTCAGTTCCGAATTCCAACTTCGCAGCTACACCCGGGTTTGTTCAAGTTGCAGAAACCTGAGACCAGCAGTCCAAGGGGAGTGAATCTATGTTTCTAGGACTAGTCGGGGCGTATCTGATGCCCGTCGGGGAGGCAACTCCCAACCGAGGAGTACACTGCACTCATTCTGCTGATGAGTCAACTTCGGTAGAGTTCAGTGGGAGCCTGTCTCAGGACAAAAACCACCTACTAGCAAGGCGGGCAATTCTTTCATTTTATCAATGTATATATCATACATTTTCAGAACTATAAGCAATATACGCCCGCACCACCTGAATTGGATAAGTTGATAAGTTGGACCTCAAATGTTGCAAATATTCAGCTTCGTCACTGCACCACCACCACAGCGCCTGAGGGATACAAAACAACCTGCGGGATCCTTGTCTGTCCCGGGTAAGGCGCCACGGCGGGCGAATCTTTTATTTTAATTCTCAATATATATCATCCATACTTTTTCAGACTGTAAGGCATCCCTATCCCCCCTGATGATAAGGTCCCACGTAACCCACCTCAAAATTTTACAAAAAATTCAGCTTCGTTCTCGCTATAACAGTGGAACCTTCCGTATAGATTCTCCCCAGACCTCATATTGGATGATTTTTGCAGGTCTTATAAGGGAGGGGTCTTATATAAGAGAAGTGATTTTAATACTTTTGCTATAAATTAGTTCCGACACGGACGAGATTCTGGCATTCACCACCACATCGTCTGCGGGATACAAGGCGGGATCTGTCGAGGGTAAGGGGGGCGGGCGATTTGTTTTTTCTTTCCAATCAGGCATGAAAACGTCTCCTTCGCACAAAATTCAGCCTGAGGGATACAAGGCGGAATCTGTCGGGGTAAGGGGGGCGAATCTTTTATTTTAATTCTCAATATATATCACATTTTCAGACTATAAGGCACACCTGATAAGTCGGACCTCAAATTTTGCAAAAAATTCAGCTTCGTCTGCACCATCCCGCCTTGAGGGATACAAGGCGGGATCTGTCGGGGTAAGGCGGGCGATTCTTTCATTTATCAATGTATATATCATACATTTTCAGACTATAAGGCACACCTGAATTGATAAGTTGGACCTCAAATGTTGCAAATATTCAGCTTCGTCTGCACCACCACCACAGCGCCTGAGGGATACAAGGCGGGGTAAGGCGGGCGAATCTTTTATTTTAATTCTCAATATATATAACATTTTCAGACTATAAGGCACACCTGATAATAAGGCGGACCCCCCAAATTTACAAAAAAAATTCAGTCTTTCGCTCTTCACTAACAGTGGAACCTCCCTTATAAGCACCTCATTCTTGGATGAATTGCTTCAAGGTCTTATAAGGGTAGCAGTCTTATAAGAGAGGTAATTTTAATACTTTTGTATAAATAGTTCCGACACGGACGGCTTCGGCTTCACCACCACATCGTCTGAGGGATACAAGGCGGGATCTGTCGAGGGTAAGGGGCGGGCGATTTGTTTTTTCTTTCCAATCGGCCTAAAAGATGGGACAGCCAAAAACAAATTATGTGTCGCTGGTCATGTGAAGATAACTCCAGTAGTAGTGGTTCGGAGAAGGCAATGGTGGTGTTAGGTAGTAGAAAGCAACAGTGTGTGCGTTTACGGGTTTTTGCATTTATGCGTAATGAAATGAAGATTCGTTATAGAATATTACTGTTAGTGCGTGCAAGTCCCAATAAAGCTTCAGAGCAGATTCTAGAGCGCGGGATTGGTACAATCCCCCGAAAATCTGTTCCCTCCCGCAATAATCGAGTCTTAATGCGGGCCCGACTCCCGCCACATTTGGCAGAAACTGCCCGCATTACACGATCGCTGGGAGGCCATGGGTTCGTCGTCTGCCAAACCTGTTGTTAGGCTACACAAACTGGATCAACCCAATCAATCCGCGTTCATCTCATCATCTTGAATACCGACGAGAACTTGCGAGAGTTTAAGCCGCATTGGATTTCTTCAAAATGAAGCGCGGTGGCCACCCTCATTGATTTTGACTTTCGCAGAGTCAAATTGAAAACAAAAGCAGTCTGTGCCACATGATGAGTCAGCGTGTGGAGAAGAGCTTGAGAAACGTCGAACCTCCATCCAAAAACTCGGAGAAGCAGCCCGGATAACAGCCGCAGTTGCAAGGAAACTGATTCCAAGACGATGGCTGAAGAAGTGGCCATGGCTGTCCAAGATGGAGACTTGGCGGAATGCAGTGCAAAGTGTCCCCCCTTTTTTTCATTCTTAGGGGGGGACCTGCCCTCCTTTTTTTCAATCATGGGGGGGGGGGGAGGGAAGCCCCCCCTTATCAAATCTAGAATCAGCTCTGAAGCTTTGCCTTACTTAGCCCTTTCACCGCCAATGTCGCATTTTAGCACCACAATGGTTTGCCACCAATGTTACAGAAAAGGCATCAAACCAGGACCTGTTATCCAAAGACCATATTTTCTTAATTTTGTGGGGAAGGTAAAGATAGGCCTATATCTGTAATGTCCAAGAGGAATTCGAAAATTGCAAATATTTTATTTTCTCTACCCAGTAAGTTTA
>CM065704.1:12686921-12724253 GCA_017654935.2 Phymorhynchus buccinoides
CCCCCTCCTCCCCCCTTCCCCCTCCCGCTCCCCCCTTCCGCTCCCTCCCCCTTCCCGCCCTTTTTTCTCCCTCTTCTCCCCTCCCGCTCACGTCCTTCCCTCCTCTCCCACCTCCTCCCTCTCCCCCTCCTCGCCCTCACCCCCTCTCTTTCCCCCGCTTCTGTCGCCTCCCTCTTTTTCGTCCCCGCCTGCCACTGCCCACCATTTTTCCCCGTCCACCGGCCGTAAAGTCCGGATCCGAACAATAACATGTCCCCCCCCTCTCGTCGACTTTCCTGAATACCAAAACAGGGCTCTTCTCCTTCCCACAAATTAGTTGTGGCCTCACAGTAGATGTAGAGTACGAAAAATCGTGCCTCTCTTCTCACGATTTGTTAATTTATAGGGTGCCCCGTTTATTAGGTAGAAATTGGCCCCCCCCCCTTTTAAAAAAAAAAAATCGCCTTTAGTTATAGTCCGGAAAAAGACGGTAACTCCACTGTATGCTAAACTTCATAAAAGTGAAAGAGTTTGTTTCCTTTTCCTCCCTTCAAACAATGGATTCATGCTTTTTAAAGTGAGGGGTTAGCAGTGTATCCCTGTCACTATGGTGATGGTGTGTATGAATGAATCTTTAATTTAATGCTCTTTTCGCACGCAATGGAACCATTAAAAAAATACATGCAAGCTTTAGAAAACAACTATAGCAACACCACAAAGCAAAACATACACAGTAAGCTCAATGGCGTGGACAGCATTAATTTCACATGAAGAATGTTCAATTCTGCGGTCACTTGAAGATATCCTTGGTAGGCTCCCCCCCACTGCGTGCCCGCATCTCGACCCTTTCAGGAAGCGTCGGCATCTTTAGTCTTATTGCGTGTAAACAAAGTGAAACATGTTATTAAATGTGTAAAGAAAAACATCAGATGGTATAAAATTACAGTTTAGATAAGTTTCGATTGAAACAGCAAATTACGCAACAATCGATCTGGGCATTTTTCAAACAAAGTACTGACTAAGATGGCGGTCTCCATAAGATGGCGCTCCTTGTGGCAGGATATGACGACACGTGGGTACAAGCAATATTAAACTTATGAAAAAAAGTCAAATTGAATATCGGTATTTAGAGTGTGTGTGTGTGTGTGTATGTGTGTGTGTTGTGTGTGTGTGTGTGTGTGTCGTGTGTTTGCATGTGTTTGCGTGTGTGTGTGTTGGGTGTGTGGTGTGTGGTGTGGTGTGTGTGTATGTGTGTTGGTGTGTGTGGTGTGTGTGGGTGTGTGTGTGTGTGTGTGTGTGTGTGTGATGTGGCGTGTGTGTGTGATGTCGGTATGTGTGTAGTGTGTGTGTGTGTATGTGTGTGTGTTGTGTGGTGTGTATGTGTGTGTGGGTGTGTATGTGTGTGTTTGTGTATGTGCCCAGGTGTGGTAGGTGTGTGTGTATGTGTGTGCGTTGTGTATGTTGGTGTTGTGTGCGGTCCGTCGTGCGTGTGCGTGTGTGTGTATGTGTATGTGTGTGTGGTGTGTGTGTGTGTTGCGGTGTGTGTTGTGTGTGACAGTGCCCGGCTACAGTGCTGTGTGCATCGGCTGAGTGGTGCGGTACTTTATTCTCTGCCCCTTCAGGTAAACAAATGATCACTCATCTCTTGTGTTGATTGAAGTAACTAAAGGACAGTTACATACATCTTGGAAATCGGTGTGTGTATGTGTGGTGTGTGTATTGTGTGTGTGTGTTTGTTTGTTTGTTTGTGATGTTGTGTGTTGTGTGCGTGTGTGTGTGTGCTGTGTGTGTGGGTGTGTGTGCCTATTCAGTATTTGTGTATGTAAATGGGTATTCATACGCTTAATATTGAAAAATTCATGTTGATGGATGGTGTGAGAGAGAATGAAGGAACTATGGAGTGGAGGGAGAGAGAGTGCGAAGTAAAACCATGTTATTAAACAAGAATAAAGAATATGCCTTGCAGCTGTTTTGGGAAGGAAACATTTAGTTCATCTACATTATCAGAAGTTTTTTCAAGCAACTAAGTTTACCATAAGTAAATTTCATAAATGACAGTCACGAATATGTGTGTAGTATGTGACAATTATCTGTATCAGTGGATTTTGCGGATTTGCACTCATGGGCAATTTATTTATGTTGCGATACATAGTGTATTATTCAAGAACATTTTCTACTAAATATGTAGCATTGATAATGGCTCAACGCAAATGAAGTTTTTACCATAAATCTGATGGAAGAAATATATTAAAAAATACAAGAAGACCACAAACCAAAATATTTTTGCAAACAAAAAGATGGTTGCAGTTTTTATGTAAGATTTCTTTACATTCAGGCTTTTTAACTAAATAGCTGATTTTGTGTGGACGGAACAGCTGTGCTGTGTGTTCGGGTCAAAGTCATCGGTTTTGGATCAGTGTGTCTCTGGGGAGCTGTCGGGGACGGTCGTGGTGGAGCCCGGAGGAGGACCTAAACTCACGCTGGCTCCGCGACCTAAGAGAATATTGTCGTAGTAGGGGGGCTTATAAGTGGTGTCCTGAAACAGGCTCCGCTGAACTCCACCGAGTGACTCAGCATCCCCAGGCGTGTCTCCTCGAGTTGATTGCCTCCTGACGATTCTTAACATAGATTCGCTCCTTGGACTGCTGGTTTCGGATTCTGCGACTTTGAACAAGCGGGGCTGGTGGCTGCGAATTGGGATTCGAGCTATGAGCGGCGTGCGGAGCAAGCCAATGTATGGCGAGAAGATGGGACAGCAAAAAAAGCAAAAAAGAATAAAAAGAATTAACGCTGCTCACACTTGCACATCTACCTGTGCTTCCTCTTTTCACATTGCACATATATGCCATAGTTTGTAATGTTTAGAATAGATTAAAGTGTCATGTATTGTTCACTGTGCTTAAAAATGGCATTTAAGATCACCTGGGCTGTATCACGTTGAGCGAGCATGGGACTTAACATCATGCTAACTTAGCAGCTCTTCCAATGTCCTCATAGGGGGGGGGGATTTAATAGGGACTTGTGAAGAGCTTCTAAGTTAGCATGATGCTAAGTCGTCATGCTATCTCAACGTGAATACAGGTCCGACTCTTTTAAAGTCTACTGGAGGAAAATCTGGAAGCAAAACATATGAGCTTGCAGGCATCCACACAGGCATGCACATGCTCTACACACGCACGCACCACACACGCAAGCACCCCCCCCAAGCCACCACGCACGCGCAAGCACCACACACACACACGCACGCACGCACACACGCACGGCACACGCACACACACACACACACACACACACTTTGGACAATACAGAGCAGATAGGACTTTTCCTGCCTATAACTTTTACGGTATGTCAGTTGGTATATTCTTTATGGTAGCAGTTTTTCTATTTATTTACTGTATTTACGGGACATAAGGCGATAATTTTCTCCTAGGCAGAGGACCCCTGCACCTATTAAAGGGACTGATAATGTACATATTTTCGACTATAAGGCGATATTTTTTTCTACATTTCAACTATTGCCTTATGAAACAGTGGGCGCAATAAGTGAACAAATCGTGAGAGAGCAGCAACGATTGCCGTACAGTACCAGTCTACTGTGAGTCACAACACGAAAGTGGTAACGACGTCGCCGATACGGACGACTACTCACGGTAAAATGCTTCAAAATCCCTGTTATCATCGAAGATACCATCCAACAGATGCCACAACCTTCATTGGATGTAAAAGCATCGTTGTAGAGCCTAAAATGCCATAATGCTACCAGTTTTCTCGGAAGAGATGGCCAAAATCCACAACAAACCGGAAGTCGCAAAAAACGGAAGTTTCGATTATTTGAGAAGGAGCCAACTCTCGTTTTACTGACACCAATAATGGCGGCGATAATCATTACAGGACGTGTACAGCGTCAACTTCGACTTTGTTTTGTGAGGTGGTATCGCTTATCAAACGAGGGCTGCCTTTAACTTGGATTTTGTCAGATGATTTATGAAAATTGCTATTCGCCTACAAAAAGCAGCGGACTAATGAGCCGAAACGGACCGGAGTAAGAAAGTAGGAGAACAGAATCGAAAATTTTGTTGTAAAATTTGGGGGGTTCGCCTTATTGTCGTAAAATACAGTGATCGTTTGCCCATGTTGAAATGAACTCTTGAATATTCCATGACAGGGCTTAGCGTTGGCTGTCACCTCAGTCCAGGTAGCGATGATGATCCAACGCTTTTATTGGATATCTTCCTCCCGGCCGTAAGTAAATAGTAATTAATAATAACATAATGCTTTTATATAGCGCACAATCGTCCAAGCAGCTCAATGCGCGTTCACTCAACGTCATACTAATCTATTTATTATTATTATTAAGGAAATTTATATAGCGCTGCACCTTTAGCTCTAAGCCGCTTACAATTGCCCTACAATTATTCAAAACAGCAAAAGAAGATTACACATCTATACAAACATTTCAAACGACTAGCTCACGAATAGACGCATTTTCAATCTCTGTGAAATGAATCAATAAAAGAAGAATAGGCATTATATCAAGAACACACCGCTGTAAAACAAAACACAAACAAAACACACACATAACACAACACACACACCTCGCGCGCGCAAGCGTTCACTTTATGCTCAACATCATAGAGCGCAAGAGTGGGAAGGATAATAAACTCTTACAGAGAGAAAGCTTTCCTGAAGAAGAGGGTTTTTCAGTCCGGGACTTGAATGAGGAGAGTGGACTGGTTGCGGATATGGTCAGGGAAAGAATTCCAGACAGTTGGTGCAAACAAAACTGAACGCCCTCAAGTATTACTATAGTTAAAGACTAATAACTGATACTTTTTTTTATTTTGTGAACGATGTGACATGCTGCGGCAAGTAGTATGACCAATATGATTGATGAAATTGTTACGACAAATGGAGAAGTTTGTGTAAAATGCGGGGTAGTAACTTGATATTATGATGCACTTAGAGTAGTTACTGGTCAGACTCCGTCCTGACGGTATGTTTGGGCGTATTGTCTGTCTGTTTGTCTGTCTTCAATGATTTCAACCCCTACTGACGGATCTCAAACATACCTTGGTAGGAAGATGGAGTGTTGCGGTAATTGAGCGTGAGTACGAATATGGAAGTTAACCCCTGACTGCCACCACGTGTTATGTACTGACCTGATGCACATCACTGAACTGTATCAGATGAAGAGGAATAACCCTGCTAGGCTTGGTTTTTGCTTAAACACATTCAAGAGAGTTATATCCCCAAACCATTTTGTCAGATTGGCTCTTCAGCTGCTTTTTTTGACCATGATGCCATTATTTTTCTGTAATTTTCTCTGCAGTCTAAGGGTTAAGAATAGTAAAATATGATACACACAATTTAAGAAACAAACTGAAGCATATGAGATACTTTCGGTAAGGCACTTGTCTTTTTTTGGGGGGGAGGCTTTTTGTTGGCATCTTCTGAAAAGCCCCCCCCCCCCGCCTACCAGCCTCCAAGTAATCAGTATGAACTTTAAAAAAAAATTTAAAATGGACATCCTCTTACAATTAAAAAACCCATTCAGAATTACTTCATTACTTCCCGAATTTTAAGTGATCCTGGCATCCTTAGACCCTTCATCGCCCAATGGTCGCCCTCTTGGCACCACATGGTGCTAAAAGGCACCAAATGAGGGTCTGGAATCCAGTGGCCTTATGGTTCTTAATTTTGGGGAGGTAAGGATGGCATGTCACAGAGGAATCACCAATATTGCAGACATAATATTTTCTCTAGACAGGTAAGTTTATGAAAGTTTTGGCGGAAA
Source organism: Phymorhynchus buccinoides (assembly GCA_017654935.2). Taxonomy (NCBI): domain Eukaryota; kingdom Metazoa; phylum Mollusca; class Gastropoda; order Neogastropoda; family Raphitomidae; genus Phymorhynchus; species Phymorhynchus buccinoides. The sequence goes on from CM065704.1 coordinate 12,692,695, forward strand.
AAACATAGGCTTAGCGTTGAAAGGGTCAAAATAAGCTAGGGACATTTATGAGCTCAGTAGCAGCAGCCTTTTATTTGTGTCGTGTGGGTGGGTTGTTTTTTCAGATTCAAAAATGTCATACAGAAACGTCAAGTTTGATGGACCTTTCGCATGACGCCGATCATGCTTCTGCTGTCATCACCTTTCACAATGGAGAAGTATGTGTAGTGTGTGTGTGTTTGATATTTTCTCTATTTGATCTGTGTTTCATGGACGTCTTCTCGACAAGTTGTGCCCACCCCCTTTTTTCTGACCTTTCCTATTTTTTTGGCCTCCATGTCTTTTACTATCACTATGCCCCCATAAGTCTCCCGACAAAATCTGCAGTTTCCATTCGTCTGATTTCGGTCTCCCGGATCTCACGGTCTTCATCTTTTCCTTCAAATCCTATATTTTGAATGTTCCTTTTTTTCTTGAAGTCTACGGATAATTTATGACATGCCATTTTTTTTTTTATTGTTCACTGCGTCCACAGCGTGAGACCTTGCGCACTTGAGGGGGCACCTGTTGTCCATTCTGCCGTGCATATTTGCTTATATAGCCTTTTTTTATGTATCTCTTTTTTACTAGTAGTCAGTATGTGACAGGAATTGTACTGTATGTTTTGTTGTTTACAGGTTGTTGAACATAGGTAAGATACATTGATGAGTGTTTTGTAATAAGTGGTCGAACTTTACGCAGTGACAGTCCTGAGATGACCATAGCTGTTGACGGGGACTATAATGGAAAAAAATAAAAAAAAAATAAAAAAATCTTCTTCGTCGATCACATCAGACGGAGATGCCAGCGGCTCGCACAAATGCAGCATGTCGCCTGGAGATCAGCTAGGTTTCCGTGCAGCTTTCTTTTCCCTCAGCGGTGTTTGGGTCTGGCCACATTTCTTGTCTGGGGAACATCGTGGAGTGAGCAACGTTGAAGAACGTGCTCTGCATCCATGACTCTTGTCTGCTCCGCGTGGGTATACATCAGTCTCTCCTCCTCTTCAAAGTCGGAGTGTGGCTTGCCATGTGGCGGGGTAATAAAAAAAACGGTCAAACACGTAATGTTCTCTTCCCTAGCTGGTGCATTTGTGCCAGAGTGTTCAAGTTTTCTTCGGCTGTTGGGATGATCCCTGGGTTGCGAAGTGCACTCAGGACCGAAAGAGCGTCTGTGAAGAGGACCACTTTGGATCTGGTCCGTGGTAAACTGGTTCTGATCTCTGGGTTGCTGCTGCCCCGAGTGCTTCTGTTCCAGCTTTGAAATTTGTGGAGTATTTTCCAGTGGCTGTGATGAGGTGTGTGTTTCTCCATCTTTGTACTTGATGAACTCTGCTGCCCACCCCCGCACCCCCACCCCCTCCATCTTGGACAAGCTTCAGTCGCAGATCCGTCTGTGAAAGCATGGGTCCACTGCTCCTCTGGGTACTTGGTGTGGGATATGTTCCAGTGAAAGCATGGGTCCACTGCTCCTCTGGGTACTTGGTGTGGGATATGCTCCAGTGAAAGCATGGGTCCACTGCTCCTCTGGGTACTTGGTGTGGGATATGCTCCAGTGAAAGCATGGGTCCACTGCTCCTCTGGGTACTTGGTGTGGGATATGTTCCAGTGAAAGCATGGGTCCACTGCTCCTCTGGGTACTTGGTGTGGGATATGCTCCAGTGAATGCATAGGTCCACTGCTGCTCTCGGTACTTGGTGTGGGATATGCTCCAGTGAAAGCATGGGTCCACTGCTCCTCTGGGTACTTGGTGTGGGATATGCTCCAGTGAAAGCATGGGTCCACTGCTGCTCTCGGTACTTGGTGTGGGATATGCTCCAGTGAAAGCATGGGTCCACTGCTCCTCTGGGTACATGGTGTGGGATATACTCCAGTGAAAGCATGGGTCCACTGCTCCTCTGGGTACTTGGTGTGGGATATACTCCAGCGTCTGAAAGCATGGGTCCACTGCTCCTCTGGGTACTTGGTGTGGGATATGCTCCAGTGAAAGCATGGGTCCACTGCTCCTCTGGGTACTTGGTGTGGGATATGCTCCAGTGAAAGCATGGGTCCACTGCTCCTCTGGGTACTTGGTGTGGGATATGCTCCAGTGAAAGCATGGGTCCACTGCTCCTCTGGGTACTTGGTGTGGGATATACTCCAGTGAAAGCATGGGTCCACTGCTCCTCTGGGTACTTGGTGTGGGATATACTCCAGTGAAAGCATGGGTCCACTGCTCCTCTGGGTACTTGGTGTGGGATATGCTCCAGTGAAAGCATGGGTCCACTGCTCCTCTGGGTACTTGATGTGGGATGTATTCCAGCTCCAGTGAAAGCATGGGTCCACTGCTCCTCTGGGTACTTGGTGTGGGGTATGCTCCAGCGAAAGCATGGGTCCACTGCTCCTCTGGGTACTTGGTGTGGGATATACTCCAGTGAAAGCATGGGTCCACTGCTCCTCTGGGTACATGGTGTGGGATATACTCCAGTGAAAGCATGGGTCCACTGCTCCTCTGGGTACTTGGTGTGGGATATGCTCCAGTGAAAGCATGGGTCCACTGCTCCTCTGGGTACATGGTGTGGGATATACTCCAGCGTCAGCGACTTCCTCTTGGGCTCTGGTTGAGAGTCTCTGTCCACCCTTCCACTTTTTTCCTTTTTACAGTTTATGACATGCAAGTTTTTTTAAATATTGTACACTGGCTTCCAAGCGTGATACTTAACGCACTTGAGTGGGCACCTGTTGTCCATTCTGCAGTGCATATTTGCCTATATGGCCTTTTTTATATATCGTAGCTTACTAAGTGATGGATTTGTTAATCCTTATTTACTGTTTTTTAAACCTGGACTCTATAAATAGAGCGGAATGGCTTAAATTTCCAGCACTGTCTGGAATTATGTGCTATAGGGTGCAATGATGAAGGTGTCATGTTATGAATCGTACTATATTTTTTTATGTTTTCAGGTTTTTGAATGTTGTTTTTGTTTGTAAAGTACATACATGTAGGATGCCATTGGCATGTTTAATGTTTACTGTGGTGACAGTCCTGAGAAAACCATTGCTGTTGACGGGGCTATAAGCAACGTAAAAATAAATAAATAAACAAACAGCTGCAATGATTTGACTAGAAGCAAACATTGAATTTTTGGTAAAGGTCAAGATGTGCACCCCCCCCCCCCCCTACATTTCTCAGCTCTCCCCGCATTTTCACACTTGCCTTTCTTACCAAACATGAAGCTGTATTTTATTAACCTTTTCAGCTAAGTATCTTTGTTGACTAATTAATCGCAGTCATGATAAAGACATTCTCTAACTAGGAGTACCCCCCCCCCCCCCTATGTAAATGCAGTACACACAACAGATGCAGAGCATTTGTCACAGTCCACGATAGAGGATGAAGTACTCAATCTGCAGTAAGAAAGTCAAGAACGGAAAAATGGAAACAACTGAGAAAAAAACGAGAAATGGAGGAAGGGGGGGGGGGGGGGGGGGGGGGGGGGGGGTGCGCATCTTTACCTTTACCAAATTTTTTTTTTCTCCAGGGAAAATCGAGCAAAGAACGGGATCTGTGTGGCCAACCATACTTCTCCGGTGGATGTGTTCATGCTGTCTGCAGACAACGCCTACGCCTTGGTGAGTGCGCCATTCCTTTCTTTCTCTTCTCTGTTGGATCGCGCAGACAGTTTAGGTATTAGATATTAGGTACTTTATAGTCACAGAGGCGTCTCTGTGAAATTCGGGTTGCTCCCACCTTGAGAGTGCGTCGCAGCCAGAGGCGCGCCACCCAATTTAAAAAAAAAAATTTTGCATGCGATTTTTGTGTGACTGATGATGAAGGAAAGGGGCCGGGAGGGGGGTGGGGGGGGGGGGGGGGTTGTAATTTTGACCAAATGACAACTTTTTTCATTGCCACTGGGATTAACATGTGCTGAGTGCATGGGCACACGGGACCTCGGTTTATCGTCTCATCCGAAAGACTCCACGTTCAGACCGCAAGGCCGAGTGCAAAGTGAGAGGGAAAATCCCCTGTACCCAGGTTCGAACTCGGGTTTACTTGACACGAGGCGAACGCTTTACCTCTGTGCCACCTCTATGGTGTCATGAGCGCTGATGCATCGTTCATGCTGCTGTTATGCGCCTAAGAAATATAGGTAGGCCCGGCGTGTCCGTCTGTGGCCGGGGAACATCTTTGTAAGGGTTTCCAGAACAAAGGCGGGAGAAAGGACCAGTAAGGCAGAAAGATAGTACCATATTTTTCGGACATATTAAGACGCACCCCCCAAATTTTACATAGGATTGAAATTTATTTATGACTCTTTTATAGTGATATTATATGGCGTCTGGGAATTTTTTTTATCGACTTATATTCTGAAAAAATACGTTAGATGACAGAAAGCAAAGGGAAAAGGCAGAGTCAAAGAAAGAGAGTGACAGATTAGAGAAAGTTACAAGCACACAACTTCCAGAAGGTGGAGGAACTATTTTGTACGAAAGCCCTCTTTTTTTGTGCGTGTCCTCTTGGGGACGAGTGAGCAGGAATTTTTTTTGGCAGAACAATTTGATGCCAATGTGTCATCGTCCTGATTTTGTTATAATAATATAACCTGGTTCAACATGTCTGGCTTGAATCCATTTTAAATGTACAATGTCTTACACTCTCTAAGCAGCTTCATGTTATAAGGTGCCCAGGCACATTTCAATTTTAAAAAATCTACCGCTGTGTGTATGCATGTATTTCTATCGCTGCTTGCGCACAGTTTTATACACTGCTTGCATCTGTTTCAATGCTGTCCATTCATCTGGTCCTGTCTACCTCTCTGATCTCGTTCACCTGTACTCACCCTCCAGGTCTCTCCGTTCCTCTTCTGACAAACTTATCCTTTCTATTCCTCGTACAAACACTAAGACATATGGTGAACGTTCATTTTCTTTCAGCGCCCCTTCTATCTGGAACTCCCTACCCTACGAACTTCGTTGTGCTAAATCTTCCCAATCTTTCAAAACCGCTCTTAAAACTCACCTCTTCTAGGCAATACCTCCGATTTCTTCCTTGTCCTGTGTCCTGCCTTAAAACTATGTTTCCCCACGTTGCGTGTGAGTGCGTGCGCGCATGTTTTTGTGTGCGCACGCATGCAGTGACTGTGTGCGTGTTTGTGATGGTTAATATGTTAGTAGTTTATTTAAATGTTTACTGCTAGCAAAAACAACGCCTAGAGTACTGGCAATGCACCGTACTGGTAACCGGTAACACCAAGTACTGGTAACACTGAGTACAGGCAAATTTGAAGCGATTTGGTTAAGAAACGGCGGAGTTAAGGGCCCCCCCCCCCCGTTTCCCGTTGGCGCTGCTCTGAGAGTGACGCGCTCTCCAATCCCATCGATCCCGCTCTTCAATCCCAATTTCAAGCTGCCTTTCTTTTCATGCTTTGCCCCAGGCCAATAGCAAGCCTGACAGCAAATTTGAAGCTATTCGGTTAAGAAACGGCGGAGTTATTTGTGAAAAATAAAGTGAGGCGGCATGTAGCGCATGCGTTTCTGAACCGATTCGCTTCCGGTTTGGCACACCACGATAGTCACCGTCCCCGGTCATCTACCAGCCAAATTGTGAAGGCAATCAATCGTTGTCCAGAAACACCGGAGATACGGGGCGCCGAGAGGCCGGCGGATGCGCGTTTTGCGCATTTGCGAAACCGCGCAAATGAAGAACGGCCATTACGGCCGCCTCGGTTGCCGTTGCCGTTGTTAGGCTGACTCACCCACCGCAAATTTGAAGCGCATTCGGTTGTTTTTTTAAAACGGCGGAGTTATAAGGCCCGTTTTGTGTTTCAGTTCACAGACAGAACACAAACACACGGACGGAAGACAAAAAAGGACGGTTACGACGCTTTTTACTATATTGATGATCTATCTATTTTTCATTTAAATAATTTGTGAAGCGCCCCTGAGCTCAAGAGAGAATGGGCGCTCTTTAAATCAATAAATGTTAGTTATTATTATTATTTTAATTATTACAGTGAAAGAGACCTCCCTCTCCCATTAAAGACCTCCCATTATAAGACTCTCCTTCCATATAAGACCTACTTTCTTTGAGACATTGCCCTTCTTTGTAAGTATTAAAATTACCTCCCTTAGAAGACCCATCAACCCTCCTCACCTTAGGAAGACCCTCCCCCCTTATAAGACCCTCAGCCCTTATAAGACCTCATTTTTGGATTATTTTTTAAGGTCTTATAAGGGAATGTTCCACTGTATTATGATTATTATTTGATGATTATTATGCCCCACAGGTGGGCCAGGCTTCACGGGGTTCCCTGTTGGGGTTTTGGCCCAGCGGCCGTTGAGCCGAGCCACCTCCCACGTCTTTTTGGGGAAAAAAAAGAAAAAAAAAGGTCCGAGATCAAGGACAGGCACCTGGTCGCCCACAGGTAAGGAGGGCTGGCTTTTCTGGACAATTTTCAGGGATGTGAGAGCTACACGTAAGTGCGTAAATGCGTAAATGCGCTTTTTCTATTTGAAAAAAAAACAACCAAAAATACGCACATCAATTCCAGATTTTGTTATTACACTTTTTTACTATTTTGTTTGTCATATTATAAGGCGCAGGGGTCTAGTCTCACTCTGAGGAAAGCAAAAATATTGCTGTATGCTATAGTGCGAAGACGCAGAAGATTTTTGGTTCCTTGATTTATTATGTTTGATGATGAAAATTTGTTGTTTTTAACTCATTGAAGTCGTTCCACCCAAATATGTGCGGAATGGGAGACTTAGTGGGATTTTTTTCCCGCCAGGGGGCATAGCGTTCGAGTGGGGCTAATCCTCCTGTATATTTTTAGTTGGGGATAAAGAGAGGGCGAGAGGTAGAGAGGAGTCCAACCCTCTCTCTCTCTCTCGCACTACTACGCCCAACTAAGAATATTACGCGTGATAAGCCCCTCTCGAGTGTCACGCCATCTGGCGTGAAAACAAATCCCACTAAGTCTCCCATTAATACAAAGCTGTCAGTTTGATTGAATTTGCTTCAAGGGAATTAAATCTGTAAATCTATGTCTAAACTTAAAGTAAAAACCTGCAATGATCTTTTTTCATTTTTCTCCTTTTGTTTATGTTCTGTTTTTTGTTTGTGTGTATGGATGGAGTGATTTGTGATTTTTTTTAAAAATAATTCCAAATCCTTGCGATGCGAATGAGTTAACTCGCTCGGGAACTGGCTGAATTATTTCCCCTTGTTCTGTGGGGACTGTGCATTTGACTAGGTTCGTAAAACACAATCACCAAAACCACGCTATGAAGAGTTAGGCATCGATATTTTCAGAAAAGATTAGCAAAACCATGCACTAATCGATTGTAAAATATCAGATTCCACACCTTCGTCGTTTGTCTCCTATTGAGAAAACAACTCACACGTACAAAAGAAGGAAAATTTCACATTCTGAAATTTGAAACCCCGCCACCCCCCTCTACAACCAAAGCTGAATGTAAACCATTCAATGATTGGTTTATTTCAAGAGACGAAAGGTCAAAGCAAACTAAAAATAGATTACTATGTTCGCTCTTGAAAGCTGGTTACACGCTAGAAATCAAAATCTCTTGAAAACTCTCATGAGCTGGATCTGGCTCATTTGTCCTAAACAGTTGTGCAAACCATGAGCCAGATCTGGCTCATTCGTCCCGAGTGAGTTAAAGCACAAGATGTACGATGCTTGCTCAAACTAGTTAGGCTATATGGCTCCCTTGCTTGTTTTTATTTACCCCCTTTTATACATTTTGTTTGTTGTCCGATTATTACTTTTATACAAATTGTTTGTGTTTTTTTTTTTTTTTTTTTTATCTCTTTTTTTTTTTTTTTTTGTGTGTGTGTGTGTGTGTGCTATATTGTAGTGTAATTTAATGCTTATGTATTTACTGTATATTGTCTTATTTTCTCTATTTGTATATGTGTTTTATGTTCATGCCAGACAAAGAATTTCTTTATGATTTAAAGACAATAAATATTTTGATTGACTGATTGATTGATTGATTGATTGGTGTGGTGCAGGTTGACAGAACACGTGAACGACCCCGACAGGACAAGCTGCGCCTTCTCATCTTCCCCGAAGTAGAGATTTTCCTTTTATTTTTTTAAATTCTTTTTACATTGATAACACAGATCTGCCTACTGCTACGTTTTGGCCGTAGCGGCTACGAAAAATAAAGGTTTGCTTCGGATCTACGGCAACCTTAACGTTGCGACGGAAGAAAAAAAATTGCCGCTGCATTTAATTTTTGCTTTTGCCGTTCCTGGTTTTGTCTTTTTCTAAGAGCAGACGCCGTGTCACGTGTGATAACCTAGTCACTTCCGTTTTTTTTATCAAAGTGACTGCGCATGCGTTATTATTACTTTCTCTGAAAAAAATGGTGGACTCCAGCAGCAGTAGCGATTCGGTAGATGTTTCAAACGAAGAAAAACGAACCCAAACCAGAAAGCGAAAATCATCTGGCACACCATCTTGTTCTAAGAAAAAAACATCGGCCTGCCGCACAAGTTTTTAAAATAGCTTACACGGGGGAGTGGCCTTGCATCGTCAGAAGTCGACTCGGTGTGAACCATGCTCTCTGCAGTGCAACCTCTGCCATGCGGACTTCTTTGTGAATCATGGCGGTAGAGATGATTGCTGTCAACATGTTAAATCGGCGAAACATATTAAGCATTGCGTTTCGGCTCAGGAAGAGAACAAATCGATTGCCGTTGTTTGTGGATGCTACGGAAAGATTTGCCATGCTACTGAAAATTGATGGCTGGGTTACTGATTGGGAAAATTCCAAGTAGGCAGGTCTGCAATTACAGTAGAACCTCGTTATTAACTCATGTTTTTTGTTGTTTTTTTGCCTGTTGAATACTCTCTAAACAACCCACAGCTTAATCTAAAATGTTATCTGTTTGTTATCTTCCAGCGCTTAACAGTGTTTCAGGGTTCGTACAGTCTTTAAAGTCTGGAAAAGTCGTGGAAAATGGAAAAAAGGGTTTTCCAGGCCTGGAAAAGCATGGGAATTATCACTTTTGGTTGCCTGAGTCCTGAAAAAGTCTTTTTGAATTTTGACACAAAAAGGGGGGGGCGCCAGTTCACAGCGACATCAATTTGTTTTCTCACTGAAGACAAATAGAATCTCACTTCGACTTTACATGATAATGACAACGCTACCCCGGCACGCATTCTTGATGTGTGAGCGCCATGGTTACTAGCAGATGAACTTTTCTTTTCTTGGCTGGCGAAGTGACGTCCCTTGTACGCAATGTGCATGCGCCGGAAGTCGATTTTCTTTTCTCTTTGCTAACATGGGAAAGTGCGTGTTTAGCCAAACGTGGCTGGAACATAGGCCTAGCGAGTTCAAGGATTGAATATCCCGATCATCTGATGGGTCGAAGTACAAAGCGCGGTGCTTACTATGCTCAAAGGACTTTGATGTTCGGAACATGGGTGTGGGGGCACTAAAATGCCATGCTGAAGGCAAGAAGCACCAGCAGCTGGAGAAAACTGCAAAACAGAGCAAGTCGGCCCCGGCAAAAGTTAGTTGTTTGTTGTTGTTTTTTTTAGTTCGGCCCCGGCAATGACAATGCGTGACTTTTAATAGTTTTATAGGCCACAGACATCATCTGAGAGGGGAGTGCATCTGGCCTCTTCATGGTATGGGAAAGTTGCACAAAGTATGGATTTTTATTTCCAAAATTCTGTACAAACCCTAACTGTTGTTTTAAGTCTTTAATTATTCAGATCAGTTATTGTTTTGAAAGCTTGCATGGACATATATATGTGTGCAGAGTTTGACCAAATGTACGCCTTCTATTTCCCGACAGAATGCCAACGTTAACGTTTGGAGCTTAGACCGACGGAAAAACGCAACACACCCACACACACACCAACGACACTCGCACACACACACACACACGCACATGCACAAGCACAATCCCACACGCACACACACACACACACATACTTCACACAAACACACACCGAAATTACCGATGAGTGAGCCGAAGATGCAATTAAAGTGGGAACCTTCCTATTAAGACTGAAAAATCATGCCCCCCCCCCCCAAAAAAAAGAAGAAGAAAAAAAAGGTCTTTATAGAGTTGACCTCATAGGGAGGTGGACACTCAGTAGTCAGGATATGAAGGTGAAAAAAACTAATTGAAAAATGTTTGGGTTGGTCACATCTTTGAGGGAGTTAACAGAGAAGGTCTTAATATTAAGTATTAAGTTAATACGGAGGTTCCACTGTGTACAGCATGCATAGTTTTTATTGTAAACCACACTATGCGATTTGACAACCATTTCCTTCCTTGACTGTGGGGGGGGGGGGGGGGGGGGGGGGGGGGGGGGGGTGGGGGGGGGCAGAAAGGGTTTGTTTTTAATTTTTAGTCATCCAGTGGGTTATTGTTTGGATTGATTAAACTCTACATTGTATTTCTAGTGTGAATTAAGAAAATTAATATGAAAAAAATACTGAAAATTATATGATTTTTTTTTAATTCAAAAACCTTTGGCAATTTTATATAAATTTGAACAAGGACAAATAGGGTTCCTATCTATAAGGGGGGAGTCCCTATTTTGCATGAAGATGTTCTAATCTTTGAATTTGCCGTATTAATACATGTGTATGTGTTTCCTTTTTATAAGGAATAGTGGGAGCCTTGCAGTGAGAAAGTGACGATTCACACTATAGACATATTTGTTCATATTTGTCTTTGTTCAGGTATGTAGTAGGTAATAAGAGAGTGAGTATGTGTGCAAGCACATGTAGGGTCATTTGTTGTTGTTGTTTTCCTGACGTAAACCAGACTTCTGATTTTTGGAGTGATCAAAACTGTGGTTTTGCTGGATTTTTATGTTCCACAAGAAGGGAAGCTTTGTAGCGTGTGTGTGTGTGTCACACATGTGTGTGTTTTTCGTCCATATGAATATGAATGTATGTGTGGTGTGTTCAGGCACATGCATCAACAACACGTCGGTGGTGATGTTCAAGAAGGAGCATGCTTAGAGGTGTGTGTGTGGCACACATGTGCGTTTTTCATTCTTATACATATGTATGTGTGTTTGTCTCTTAGGTACATGTATCAACAACACCTGAGTGATGATGTTCAAGAAGGGCAGCTTTGAGTCTGTGTGTGTGTGCGCACATGTGCGTATTTCGTCCATATACATATGTATGTGTGGTGTGTTCAGGCACGTGCATCAACAACACATCAGTGATGATGTTCAAGAAGGGCAGCTTTGAAGTGCGTGTGCGCACATGTGCGTTTTTCATCCATATTCATATGAATGTATGTGTGGTGTGTTCAGGCACGTGCATCAACAACACATCAGTGATGATGTTCAAGAAGGGCAGCTTTGAGGTGTCCACCACCATTTACCCTGTGGCCATCAAGGTCAGTCCATGTGTGAAGACCATATACCGTAATTCACTGACTATAAGCCAGCAACTTTTTTTTTACCCCTCCCCCCCCCTGCGGCTAGTACAGTGCCGCGGCCTAAACGTTACCGAAAGTGAAAGTAAACTCAACTCAGTGGCATCCTTGATTCAGACCTTTGATCTTTGGCCTTGTTCACGGTTGATGACAAACAACAAATCACCTTGATTTTGGTCTACTTTTCACAAAATGATGACCTGTTTCGCGGTCCGACACTTTCATTTTGGCAGTCAACAAATTCATTTCGGCAGTCAACACACCCGCGATCAACTCTAAGACTCAACCGGAAGCGGACATCGCGCCTCGCTATTTTTACGCTGCTTATGCGTTACTTTTTTTCAGATTTTTTTTAAAAAAAGGGGGTGTGGCTTATATTACGAAGCGGCTTGCAGTCCGTGAATTACAGTAGTTGTTTTAGGAAGTGACTTTTATGTGCATGGTTTATCTCTCCCGTGGGGATACCGGGCTGAATACCTGGCTTTTGTACAAATAGTTCCTCCACCTTTCTGTGCTTGTTGTAACTTCGTCCAATATGTCACTAGAGTCTCTTTGACTCTTGTCTTTTCCCTTTACTTTTCTGTCATCTACTATCTTTCTGACTTGTTGGTCCCCATTCTCCTGCCTTTAAAAAAAAAAAAAATCTTCCAAATAATTTTTCTCCTTTGAGCTCCTCCGTAATCGGAATGTGTCGGCTGTTCAGTACGCATCGGGGAGACCAGTGAAAACTGGGGAAAACCGAACCATACGTACACTTTTTTTTTTTTTTTGTACACCATTATGGCCATGTGGCCCGGGAACAGACGCAGAGAAGAATAAGACGGAGAAGAGTCATGGGTAAAAGGTAAAGATGTGCCACCCACCCTCTGCATTTCTTGTTTAATTGTATTTTTCACGTTATTGCCTTTCTTACCATACATGAAAGCTGTATTTTAGGAACATTTTTAGGCTAATAACCTTTTTGGAATACTAACCCTAAACCTAACCCTAAACCTAAGCCCTAACCATAAACCTAACCCTACCCCCCACTATGTACTGCAAGACACAGCGATTTGTCACAGTTGTGGTTCGTTCCGTTTTCCTGTCTTATATAGGTGGGGGTAGGGTTAGGGTTAGGTTTAGGCTAGGGTTAGGGATAGGGTTAGTATTCCAAAAAGGTTATTAGCTGAAAAGGTTCCTAAAATACATCTTTATTTTTGGGTAGAAAGGCAAAACCGGAAATTTTTTAATTAACCGAGAAATGCAGGTGGGGTGGCACATCTTGACCTTTACCAAAAATTATGTTTGCGTGGGGGTGTGTATGGGGGCTCTGAGTAGAGGTGGCACCTCATCTCATTTAGCATTTCTCTCACATGCCTGGCTCCATGTCCCCCCACACCCCACCCTGGCAAACCAGCCTTTACTGGCAGGCTTTTGAAAAGCGGCTTTTGAAAAGACTAACCGAAAGCGCGACCAGTAGTAGCAAAGAGGCAAGAAACACTATCGGAACAAGATGGGCATGTTTGTATTCATGCATTTCTGGTGTTGAAAATGGAAAAAAATAGTCGAAGAAACTTGATGTAGTAATAGCTGGAGACTTGTTCTGTCCAACAATACCAAACACTCACACTCTTGGTATGCAAACAAAGTAAGCAAAAGTAGAGAAACTTGATGTAGTAATAGCTGGAGACTTGTTCTGTCCAACAATACCAAACACTCACACTTGGTATGCAAGCAAAGTAAGCAAAAGTGGAGATGAAAATTGCCGTTTTTGCTACGTCTGTGGTGAAAAGCTACTGGGAATTAACAAAATTGAACAAAGGGTAAATACTCTCTTTCTAATGTAACTCCCCCCCCTCCACCAAAGTTGATTACGATACCATTCACCTAGCAGTGCGTGGGTCAGAATCAAAGTGAGACAAACAAAGCATCATTCTCAAAAAAGAATGTGCCAAGTTCGCCTTTATGACCCTCCACCCACACAGTACACATCAAACAATGGTGGAGAGGACAACATACATGTATATGCAAGGTTAGAAGGCTATGCCACTCTTGTATAGATGTTGATTTGTTTGTATGTTGTCCTCTCCACCATTGTTGATGTGTACTGTGTGGGTGGAGGGTCATAAAGGCGAACTTGGCACATTCTTTTTTGAGAATGATGCTTTGTTTTGTCTCACTTTGGTTCTGACCCACGCACATGCTAGGTGAATGGTATCGTAATCAACTTTGGTGGAGGGGAGTTAATTAGAAAAGAGAGTATTTACCCTTTGTTCAATTTTGCGATCTCTCTTGGCCTCACTATTTCATTCTACTGGGAATTAATACAGGGTGAAAGAGTTAACCCTCTCACTTTCGCATTTATCACAACAAAAAACAGACTTCTAATGTTCAGATTCTCTCACACATTTTTGGGGTGTGAAAAACTGTCTTTTGAAGCACACAGAGCACCCACCATAAAGTTACTACAGTGGAACCTCCCAAATCATCCAAAAATGGTCTTAAATGAATGTGGCTTTAAATGGATGGGAGTTGTATAAGGGAGGTAATTTTAATACTTACGAAGAAGGGCAATGTCTCAGAGGAGAAGTAGGTGTTAAAAAGGAGGGAGTCCCACTGTATCACATCCTTGCAAGTGAGAAGATTCTTCATAGCAGACCTGTTTACTCTACTCTTTTCGAGTAGTATTCTGCTTAATTTGGATCTCTACGCTACTCTTCAAAATTGAAAATAATGCTAGATTCGTACTCATTTTCAGTGAACATTGTTTGATGGTTTAATGAATGAAACTACACATTTTGCACCAAAACTACTCATTTCAGCTGTCCAGACTAGGGGGTAAACAGGTCTGTGATAGTGTCTGTGTAGCAGCAAGGTAGAACTTGGTGCGTGGTGAAAATGCCACTAGAGGGGGTCTCAGAGTGGGGGGCAAGCTACGGGTGGTTTTTTGGGCGGCTTGAATACACAGAGGCGACTTCTGGCTGGTCAGTTTGGGCTGGAATAAATGATGCAAGACGGTTACGTTTTCTTAAGCAGTCAAAAGCATTCTTGTTTACGATATGGTACCAGTTTTGCCATTTAAAGGTGGCGCAGAGGTAACGCATTCGCCTTGTGTCAAGTAAACCAGAGTTCGAACCTGGGCACAGGGATTTTTCCTCTCGCTCTGCACAAGGCGGTCTGAACGTGGACTCTTTCATATGAGAACGATAAAAAAGTTGTCATTTAGTCCAAATTTACACACACCAGTCTTTCCTTCCTCATCAGTGATGCAAAAATTGCATGAAAAAAAAAAAAAAATTGGGTGGCGCGCCTCTGGCTGCAACGCGTTCTCCTGGTGGGAGCAAACCTGACTTCCACAGAAACACCTCTGTGACTTTAAAGTACCTAGTACCTACCGGTAATTTCATATTGATGACCATTTCAAGGCTGTTCGTGACTCGCTGTGTGTTTTTCTGTCGCTCAAATGGTCGAGCTCCCGAAGTACGACCTGCAGTTTGGCGATGCCTTCTGGGACAGCAGCAAGCACGGCATGGTGGGCCACCTGTTCAACATCCTGACCAGCTGGGCCATCGTCTGCGACATCTGGTACATGCCCCCCATGCACAGGCAGGTCCGTGCCTAACGGTGACAAGAATGTTCAATATCTGTGTAGTAATACAGTGGAACCTCCCTTATCTCTTTCTATGCTAACCTGCGCTCTCGTCGCAGGGCAAGCGCACAACGCCTCGTTACTAAGGTAACAGGATATCGCATGTGAACTTTAAAAATTCATAGTTCATAGTTTAACAGTCATGCGTGCTTCAAAGTGGCTCAGAGGGCTACTACTACGTTTCATTCATGCCTCGACACTGACTGGCTGGTTTCAAAAGACAGGTAAACAATCTAATTTCGGGACCTTAGTATGTGAGAGAAAATGGAGTTTTACGTCCTCTTGGTCTGAATCAGGACACAAACGGTGACATTTGTAAATACGACATATGGTCCTTTTGTAAATGCAAATACTGGTATTGAACAATACTGGAGGCATGCCCGGAGGCAGTACGAAACCAGTAAAGTCCCGAATTTGTTTTATTAATACAGATAGGTGTAGCGGTGACCACGCCTCGGTTAAACCTCATCGGGCTAAGGCACCACCACAAGTGCATTTGAAAAGTAATAATGGATTAAGAGGACCATTGTAAGTATGTAAATGAGGGGGGTAGCCTTATATTTTCGCTATTATGAGTATGCTGTGGCTTGACAAAAAACATGCATTTATTTTAAAATACCACAAATCAAAACTAAAACAGTGGATGCTTTGGAACTGTTGCAGGTGTTAGTCCAGTATATTCTGGACATATTTTCAAAATATCACGTTTGTATAGATCTGTTACCATTATTTAGAGCAAAAAAAGTTGTGGGGCCCTTTCAAAACTGGGCCAAATTGTATAATAGAGAACGTTTGCAAGGGGAAGCAACAGGCCAGCATAGGGAAGAGTTATAAAACCTTCCAAAATCATAAAAAAAATTTTCACAAAAATCCCCCCCGAAAAAAAAAAATCCCCCCCCCCCCAAAAAAATGATGTCTATAAGGGAAGGTAATTTTGATACTTACACAAGAATGGTAAAAAAAAAAAAAAAAGAAAAAAACAATGTCTCAGAGAATCAGGTCTTTTATGAGAGGGAGTCGTATAATGGGAGGTCTTCTAAGGGAGGTACCACTGTAGTAGTTGTTGCCTGTCCTTCGTTACTTTCATGACAATGACTGCCCAGATAGCAGGGAGGACAGCTGCTATTCTAGCTGGGCTGGGCACGAAGTTGTTTATAGTGTTTGGAAAAAGAGAAACAAGAGCCTTGCCCAGGGTACATCCCCAAGTCTCATGGCAAAAAGGGATTTGAGGACGAGAGTTGGAGTTGTGGAAGGTCCCCAAAGGCCAACCCACCACTTTGGCTGCAGCATTAGAGCCAGTGCAAAATGCCCCCCTTAGTTAGAGAGTCATGGTCTTCCACGAGAGACTAAGCTGTACCATGATATTCCAATACTGTAGAAAATCATTTATTTATTTATTTATTAAGACAACTTTTATAGCGCCTAATCTTTAAGCTCTAAGCGCTTTACAGAAAACACTAAAAATGAATAGTAAACACAATGAACAAAAAGTATACATCAAACATTGACCAACACCCCCCTTCCCTGATCCCTCAGTCAATTTCTCAATCACGCCCAAATAATGAATGACATAATCTACAGTACACTTTCGCAACCAACTTGAAACACTCACACTGATGGACGCTTAAAGACGCCCAGGCCACACTGTTAACAAATCACACTCACACTTATAATGATAGAGAGAGAAAGAGAACGAGAGAGAGAAAGAGAGAGAGACAGACACACAGACAGACAGACAGAGAAAGACAGAGACGAGACACGAGAGTCAGACAGAGAAAAAGAGAGAAGAGAGAGACACACACACAGACAGAGATATATTATAGGACTGAAATACAGTTGCATGCATCATAAAATAACAACTTACTATCATTTGTACATACAATAGTCACAAAAAGGCACATTATATTCAATATTAATAACATTCACACACACACACACACACACACACACACACACACACACACACACACACACACACACCGACACGCACATATATATAGTACAGCTCTTATTTACTATTGGCCCTTTCTACAGGCTAATGTCAACCAATGATAAAAGCCATAGGCCAAAGTAATAGCATTAAACATTACTCAAACACGGCATGACATCTGATACAATTTCACCTATGTCCAGAAAGGTCTGTCCGTAATGATCAGCGATAACAATAGATATTTCATGCGCGCGCAGGCATGTGCTTGTGCATGTGCGCATATTTGCGTGCATGTGCTTGTGCGTGTGTAGGCATAGGTGTGTGTGTGTGTTTGTATGTGTGTGTGTGTGTCTGTATGTATGTATGTACATATGTATGTATGTGTGCATGCGTATGTAAATGATATGTTGTGTTCATCAGTGTATGTGCTTGTGTGTGTGCGAGCAATGGGTATTGATGTGATTTGAATAAATGTATTTTTTGTAAAGCGCCATGAGCAGCTAGCCTGGAATGTGCGCTATATAAGCTTTCTTTATTATTATTATTATTATTATTATAATTAATATTATATTATTTCTATGATAACAGATAACACAGGGTTCGTACACCCCTTGAGAACCCTTGAAAACCCTTGAGATTTCAACTTGCCAAAATGATTCTTGAAAACCCTTGAAAAATGGCATTTTGGCCCCTATCCCTTGAAAATCCCTTGAAAAATTGAAAATCACGCTTCCAAAGTCATTTCTGCGCAAAATCATCAGAACTGACGAGTTTGAAAGCCGAGAACAACATCGCGAAGAAATTTAGATTTTCGTTCTCGAAGATTCGATTCGTCGTCTGCTACAACCAAAGGGAGACAATTTTTGTCAGAGTCAGTTATGGTTCTTGTTTGGGCATGCGCAAACCGAATATCCGCCTGTGAAAACAAGCGCGTTTTCGTGGAAAGAAGTCGTCATGCCGAAGGGAAAATGTATTTTTTGCCCACTGTGGCTAGATAAGGAGGAGTATAAGGCTTGGATCGCCGAGTGCAAGGACAACAAGTATGCATGTTTCTGCAAATTGTGCAAGAAGATTGTCGATGTTCGTGGGATGGGTGAAGCTTTTTGTGAAAAATCTATCGTGTTTATTTTTGTGTGTTTGTGGACTTTGAAGAGACAAAAAATGCTGCTTTCATCTGCTCATCACTGTTTTGGGATTTCACATGTATGGAAGATAAATATCTTTTCGTTTTCATTCAATTTCCTAACCAAAGCTGCCCCTTGAGAAATGAGAAAATCCCCGTGAAAACCCCTTGAAAACCCCTTGAATTTTTCCTCTGTTTGAGAGGATGAACCCTGTAACATGTCTTAGATGCATGCTTCCCTTTTGAACAAAAACGTTACGTATAATAACAGCGAACATTTTGACAATAAACATCTCTACAGTTACAGTACACCAAACGGTGTTAAAGTGCCTGGTCTCAGCTGAGTCATAGCACATTCAGTGATGTCCCGAGGCCCTGGTCATAGGCCATTGACCTATTAAAATTGAAAATGTCCTATTGTGTTCTCCCCTGTCAGGACAAATGTCTGATGAAAGTTTTAGCACTGGCAGGTTTTTGTCTTATTTATTTCTGCAAAAACCAGGACATCTCATTTCAGGACAGTTTGTCCTATCACTTTTTTGATCCTCGGTACATCACTGCACATTACAGAGAATTTTCGGACTACACGGCGATATGTTTTTCCCCAGACTCAGACCCCTGTGCCTTATAATACGACTAATAAAATGTGCGTGCGTGTGTGTGTGTGTGCATGCATGCGTGTGTGCTGGAAGATCTATGAAAAGTAGGTCAGCTTGAGGTCTATGAAGGGGGATCAGGCATGAAAACATCTCCGTTTTCTCCGCCTTCTCCGCCTAATTTTTTTCCGAAATCGACCGATCTCCGCCTAAAAAAAAAAAATCTCCGCCTAAAAAAAAATAATTCGAAAATCGAATAAAAACTCGGCATGCTGGGTCTTTAAATGGCACGATCATCATTTCGCGCCTTCTCCTCCTCCCGACGTCATCACTTCCAAAATGGCGTCTGAAGAGCAAGCCGTGCACGAAGAATGGGTGAAAAAGAAGAAGAAATATCAGGCATGAAAACAGCTCCGCCGTTTCCATTTTTGGGGGAACAGATTAGTTCCCCCCCACCCCCCACCCCACCCCAACCCCCCACTCAACAAAACTTCTGACGTCAGCCGAAAATCCGGGTGGAAAGATTTCTCGGCTGAAAAAATCTCTTTTTGGGAAACAGTAGTTTTCATGCCTGGGGGATGGTGAATGTGAGGGGGGGGGGGGGGGGGGGGTAGTGTGAGAAAATGCCTGTTGCATGGAAAACGCTATTTGTGATCGTTTGGATTCTTGGGGAGTGTGAAAGGGGTGTGTGTGACGTAATGTAGTTATCGTGATTTCGTTTCGGGTTGTTCCTTATGATAAGTGCGTTGTTTTGTTGTTGTTTTTGCTCAGATTTTTAACTTCTTTGTGAAGCGCTTAGAGCCCCGTAAGGAGAATAAACGCCATGTAAATTGTCATTATTATTTAGTAGTAGTAGTAAGAAAATATAAAAAAATGTGAAATTTTCGGGGGTGTGCCTTAGGGTGTGCAAAGGTACGCCTTAGTTATAGTCTGAAATTGCCTTGGCATAAGGCTGTGTCAGACCAATTGATATAAGCTAGAACACCAAGGCTACATCAAAATGTTGTTATGCTCTGCATAGTTATGCGGGGGATTGTCTTTAGCCATGGCAAGCTCCTAGCAGTCCATCATCAGTCCCAAAATCCTCCGAAGTCGGAGTGTGGCTGCCCATGTGGTGGGGTAATCAAAAACGGTCACACACGTAATGTTCTCATCCCTAGCCGGTGCATTTGTACCACAGTGTTCAAGCGCTTCGGTTGCTGGTATGATCCCTGGAGTCTTTAAGCCAGGACAACAACAACAACGTCTGAAAAATACAGTAAAGCGTGGTGCACAATAGCAAAGTAACATGCACGAAAAGACTTTCTTGACACTCTTTATTCAGTTGCCCTTGTCATTGAAATAGTCATGATCTACAGGGCCTCAGTAGTAAGCACCAGGTGATATTGTTTAGACTGAGAACAAGGCATTGCCAACTCTTGTCACATCTCCACATGATAAACCTGTCACACACAAGTGAGTGCCCCTGTGGCCACTGACATCCAGACTCCTGAACATATCCTCCAGGACTGCCCTACTTACCAAGACACTCGGTGTCAAACCTGGCCGGTGAGAGTGGAGCTCCAGGAGAAGCTGTGGGGACCAACACAGGCGCTACAAAAGACAGCAGACTTCGCCATCAGGACTGGACTGGACTGGACTGAAGATTTGAACATGGCCACTGAGAATGCAGAAGAAGAGAAGAAGAGAAATAGTCATAAACCCTGTTTCTAACAAACTTGTCTTCTGTGTGTGCGTGTGCGCGCGTGCACTTGCATATCTGCGTGCAGGAGAAAGAAGATGCAGTGGAGTTTGCCAGCCGAGTGAAACGAGAGATTGCCAGGCGAGGGGGACTGGTTGACTTAGAATGGTGAGTGTTTAAAAAAAAACACCTCAAAAAGAGATTGTTTAGAGTGAAGACTTAGAATGATGAGTGCTAAAATAAACTCTAAAAGAGATTGTTTAGAGTGAAGACTTTGAATGATGAGTGCTAAAATAAACTCTAAAAGACTTTGTTTAGAGTGAAGACTTTGAATGGTGAGTGCTAAAATAAACTCTAAAAGAGATTGTTTAGAGTGAAGACTTTGAATGGTGAGTGCTAAAATAAACTCTAAAAGAGATTGTTTAGAGTGAAGACTTTGAATGGTGAGTGCTAAAATAAACTCTAAAAGAGATTGTTTAGAGTGAAGACTTAGAATGGTGAGTGCTAAAATAAACTCTAAAAGAGATTGTTTAGAGTGAAGACTTAGAATGGTGAGTGTTAAAATAAACTCTAAAAGAGATTGTTTAGAGTGAAGACTTAGAATGGTGAGTGCTAAAATAAACTCTAAAAGAGATTGTTTAGAGTGAAGACTTTGAATGGTGAGTGCTAAAATAAACTCTAAAAGAGATTGTTTAGAGTGAAGTCTTAGAATGGTGAGTGCTAAAATAAACTCTAAAAGAGATTGTTTAGAGTGAAGACTTAGAATGGTGAGTGCTAAAATAAACTCTAAAAGAGATTGTTTAGAGTGAAGACTTAGAATGATGAGTGCTAAAATAAACTCTAAAAGAGATTGTTTAGAGTGAAGACTTTGAATGGTGAGTGCTAAAATAAACTCTAAAAGAGATTGTTTAGAGTGAAGACTTTGAATGGTGAGTGCTAAAATAAACTCTAAAAGAGATTGTTTAGAGTGAAGACTTAGAATGGTGAGTGTTAAAATAAACTCTAAAAGAGATTGTTTAGAGTGAAGACTTAGAATGATGAGTGTTAAAATAAACTCTAAAAGAGATTGTTTAGAGTGAAGACTTAGAATGATGAGTGCTAAAATAAACTCTAAAAGAGATTGTTTAGAGTGAAGACTTTGAATGGTGAGTGCTAAAATAAACTCTAAAAGAGATTGTTTAGAGTGAAGACTTAGAATGATGAGTGCTAAAATAAACTCTAAAAGAGATTGTTTAGAGTGAAGTCTTAGAATGTTGAGTGCTAAAATAAACTCAAATGCTCATAACTCTGGGACAGAAAAAGGTACAAGAATGGTTCTTGCATCTCTCAGCTGTGCAAAAGTTCAAACAAAAATGACAGGACAGTGAAGAGGCCACGAGGCCTAATGTCCTAACTACCTGACCTGACCTGACCTGATCATTAGAAAGAGAATTGTCTGAAGCTTTTAAATGTATAATTTTCTCAGAATGGTCAGTTTGACACTTAATGTCCCTTTTGTGGTGTTGGGTCACATATTCAGAGTAGAGGGAAGTAATTTGTAGACGAAGCAGAAGCTCAACACATGCCTCTTTCATCGTGTGGATTATCTCCTCTGCTCTGTGTGGCTATGTTGCTGATGTAACAACGCTATGACAAAGCCATATGCTCACAGCTTCATGGGTGCTACTCTTTCATTTTTACACTGATTTCAGTGTTTTTAATTTGACCAGAAACTGAACTTCAGTCTTTTTTAATTCATCCAAAAAAAAGTAAGAATTGACCACAAGCGATTTGAACTTAGTCTAGTTCTATCTTGGAAGTTTACAAAGGCAATGTAATAATTTTACATGGCTTATCAGACTCAAACTGTCTCTGTCTGTCATTTTAACTGTCTGTCTGTCATTTTAACTGTCTGTCTGTCATTTTAACTGTCTGTCTGTCATTTTAACTGTCTGTCTGTCATTTTAACTGTCTGTCTGTCATTTTAACTGTCTGTCTGTCATTTTAACTGTCTGTCTGTCATTTTAACTGTCTGTCTGTCATTTTAACTGTCTGTCTGTCATTTTAACTGTGTCTGTCTCGTTATCTCTGTCTCTTAACTCTTTCGCCGCCAGCCATTTTTCAGCCAAAAAATACCATTAAGCTTAACGTTTTAAGCCCCTTATAGCCTGATTCCGCCCATGACATCCATTACTTTCTCCTACCAAGCCGTCTAAAACCGCCCCCCGTACACCCACTTCGTTATGTATTTTGGAGTTAAAATTGCAATATCAAAAAATCAAAAATATCACATAACAAAAAAAACATTGCAAGTTAAACATTCTTCATTTATACACAAACCCTGAACATTTGAAGTCAATCCATCAAGTAGTTATTTTTTAATATATTTTAAAGCAAAGTACCCCATTTGGGGCCCAGTTTACCAACATTAATTTGGTGGTTACAGGGAGTAGAGTCATTTTAATCGGGGTTACAAGTGTTAACAGGGTAGAGAAAATAAAATATCTGCAATATTGGGATATGCATAACATTAGGCCTATCCTTATCTCCCAAAATTAAGAAAATAAGATCTTGAAATAACAGTCCCTCCATTTGTATGCCTTTTAGTGACATGGGTGTTAAACCATTGTGGTGCATAAATGCAACATTGGCAATGAAAGGGTTAAGTTGCCCCCCTGAATCGTCCGACTGGGCTCTGCCCCTGTACCCTGCTGGGGGCCATGGGTCCCTGGACTCCTGCCTTTCATTTTGAGGAGTTGCACCCATGTGGTATTGTGTTGTTCAGGGACGGGCAGCTGAAGAGGACGCGGGCCAAGGAATCGTGGAAGCAGATCCCACAGGAACAGTACAGCAACATCATCAAACTGGACTGAAGGGGCTCCGGGATATGGGTACTACTTCTCCATTCTTTATAGGAACTTTACAGTAATACGATGTCATCAAACTGGACTGAAGGGGCTCCGTGATATGGGTACTACTTCTCCATTCTTTATAGGAACTTTACAATAATACGACGTCATCAAACTGGACTGAAAGGGCTCCAGGATATGGGTACTTCTCCATTCTTCATCGGAACTTTACAGTAATATGACATCATCAAACTGGACTGAAAGGCACTCCGGGATATGGGTACTACTTCTCCATTCTTTATAGGAACTTACAGTAATACGACGTCATCAAACTGGACTGAAAGGCACTCTGGGATATGGGTACTTCTCCATTCTTTATAGGAACTTTACAGTAATACAACATCTTCAAACTGGACTGAAAGGCACTCCGGGGTAATATGGGTACTTCTCCATTCTTCTCAGGAACATCACAGTACAGTGGAACCTCCCTTATAAGACCTCCCATTATAAGACTCCCTCCCACATAAGAACTACTTCTCTGAGACATTGCCCTTCTTTGTAAGTATTAAAATTACCTCCCTTAAGACACCTCCCTTATAAGACCTCATTTTGGATGCTTTTTGAAAGTCTTATAGGGGAGGTTCCACTGTAATACACAATATCATCAAGCTGGATTGAAGGGACCTGGGGGTTTTTTCTCTGTTATTTGGTATTTCGGTATATTATTGTCACAGAGACTTATCTCTGTGAAATTCAGGTCGCTGCCTTCTGGAGAGCATCTCGCTTGCAGCGCCACAGTTTTTGTGTGCTTTTTTCAGGAGGGGGCTCTTACACGAGAGTACGCTATAGCGTACATGCCTCGCACAACCGTTCAACGCTAGGCAGGTTTGCATCATTGCATAACAAAATATTTTTAAAAGAATGCTTAACAGTACAGTTTTGAAAATTTGTGGCATTATTTATAATAATAAATAAAATCTAACATCTGTTAAAGTTCCAAAGTAATTTTTTTATTAATGACGTTTTGCAGAAAAGCATGATAAAGAAGACAAAGAGAGGGGTAGTGAATCGTTTTCATTCATGGCCATCCTTAAAATAGACTAGAAGTAATTTAATTGGTTGAAAACTATTAAGGGACCGTAGAGGAATACTTTTATACCAGTTTGTGTTGCATGGGTTCGCTGAGTTGTGAAGTGTGAATGTTTAAACGCTATGGCGTGCTCTCGGGTTGAAAGGTTGTAGAAAGGAAGCAATTGGCCAGTTTTGAATGAGTTAATGGACTCGGGGTATGATTACCATTTTACTCACCACAAAAAAGATAGAACAGTAACATTATTTAACTGAACCAAAGGGACTCTAGGTATAATAGCAAAGACTGTATAGGGGAAGATAAGCATCCGGTCTCTTTTCCCTATATGAGTAGTGAGGACAGAAACACTGGTTATGTCCCTTTTAAACAGGACACATTTTACACGTCGATAGGCCAGTTGAATTCTCCGTTAAAGTTCCAGTCTGAGTTTTTGGATAGCCTCCGCTGTGAATGGTGTACTGTCGCCACTAACGATAACTCGATCAGCCCGGTTCGCCGAGCTCTTAAGTAGTCCATCTTACCCTTTTAGAATATCTTTGATAATAGTAACCCTTCCTCTCTGCACAGCACAAGGCACGAGTCACAACAAAACATACTACTTCCTGTGAGAAGAGGGCTTTTTGCTGTTAAAGGGGCACCCTGACAGATGAGTTTTTGCAATAAACACGTCAAGATCACCAGAAAGACAAACCTTTTCACATTGCTCTGGTTACCTAGAAATCGAAACCGTCAAAACGGCGTTTCCTCCTTGGCAGAGGTGCGGGAGAGAGAAGCCATTTTGGATGGGGTGGGTGGAGGGTGGTTGAAGCTTTTTCTTTTTTGTAGTGCAGTATAAAAAAAAATTGGAGCTATTTCCTTTGCTGTGAGTGAAACTCCTTTAGGTTAACTGTATAAAAAAATATAAAAAAATAAAAAAAAAGGCTTGCATTGTGAAAAATTTGTGCAAACGATTTAGTCTAGACTCAGGCGGCCATTAGAAAAGAGAAGGCACATGCCTTCTCTTTCACGGAAAGAATTTGACTTCCATCACCTCCGCCAAGGAGGAATCGCCGATTTGACGGTTTGATTTCTAGGAAACCAGAGCAAAGTGAGTGTTGCGATCTCTGTAAAGGGTGTTTTCCTGGTGATCTCGACGTGTTTCTTGCAAAAACTCATCCGTCAGGGTGCACCTTTAACTGATGGATTTTGCTGTTGAATCCGACTATCCTGGAGCGTGTTTCCAAAATCGAGTGTAGCGTGCACTACACCTTTGCAATGAGGCTCTATACTGCTTCTTCGTGTTGCCCAAGGGTGATAATTTTATGTAGGTGGCGCTTTCACGTGAGACCCTCTGTTCACTTGAGAGAGAGAGAGAGAGAAGGAGGGAGAGAGAGAGACAGAGAGAGAGAGAGAGAAGGAGGGAGAGAGAGACAGAGAGAGAGAGAGAGAGATGAGAAAGAGAGAGAGAGACGGAGGAGAGAGAGAGAGAGAGAGAGAGAGAAGGGAGAGAGAGAGAGAGAGAAGGATGGAGAGAGACAGAGACAGAGAGAAGGGAGAGAGAGAGGAGGGAGAGAGAGAGAGAGAGAAGGAGGGAGAGAGAGAGAGAAGGAGAGAGAGAGAGAGAGAAGAGAGGAGAGAGATAGAGAGAGCGACACAGAGAGAGACAGAGAGAGAGAGAGACAGAGAGAAGGAGGGAGACACAGAGAGAGAGAGAGAGACATGAGCTAGAAAGAGAGTAGACCTAGCAACAATGGATGCCTAGGCCGTGCAGGCTTTAGGGCCTACGTGCAAGCGCCACCTAGTGACGAATCAGGGGAAGATAATTTTCAGTATAAAGCCTCATCAGAATGAAAATGTTTTTGGTCAGAATGCTTTTTGTTGTGTTTGTTAATTCCCAGTGAGAACACGCAGTACCCTCCAGTGACGAAACGTGGAATTTTGTCACTTCTGCCCGGATGCTTTTGATGTAACTTGCTTTGGATTATTTTTGTATATTTGAACACCCTTGAAAATGCCCGTGCTTTCTTTGTACAGAAGAGTGTCTTTGTGCTAAGATGTTCTCAAGCAACGGCTAATATTCGGACATAGAATTTTCCTAAACTTATTTGAATATGCGTAGCTGCTGCTAGTAATATCCCTCCAAATTAATGTTTATAATTTTTGTTTTATGTTTGTCTATTGTCATGTATTTGACCTTCACATCTCCTACGTATTCGACGTAAACATGCCAGTGAAGCGTTGTTGGAAATGTGCATTTTTGACGAGCGAAGTCTCGTTTATGTACTGAAAATTGGTGTGTGTGTGCGTGTGTGTGTGGTCACCGTCTCCTAAAAAAATTTAACTTAGCAGTTTTCTCAGAAAACTATAAATAACAGCGCAACCAAATGTTTGCACGATGATGAAAATCACATTATTTCTGCAGTTTATTTAAAAGTCACTACAACAAGTTGGTTGGAAATAAGTTTTTTTATTTTAGCTTCAGGGATTTATTTAAATTCCTGAGTACAAAAGGTTATTGCTATTTCGATTCCTCTATGTAAGCCTACAACAGGTCATGGTTATGACGTCATAAAGAAACGATGTCATCTTTGTGATGTGAAAAAAGAAATGAAGTTAGGCATTAGAATGGCAAGATTGTGAAGAATGGTGTGGCACCCTGAGCGAGTCAGTGTTGACGTTCATTGTTGGTTTTCACAGTATGTGCTTGTTTGTTTTTGTAAATTTCAAATATGGATGCAGCTTTTTTTTTCTTGCTTTTTTCTTTAAAGGTGGACCCTGGACGGATAAGTTTTTGTAAGAAACACTTCGAGATCACACAGGAAAAAACCCCTTTACAGAGATTGCAACACTCACTTTGCTCTGGTTTCCTAGAAATCAAACCGTCAAATCGGCGATTCCTCCTTGGCGGAGGTGCTGGAAGTCAAAACATTAACTCACTTGGACCCAAAGTCTCTTTTCTACTGGCCGCCACCAATCGTTTGCACTAACTTTTCGGGGGGGCCTAGAAACAAGCCTTTTTTTTTTCTTTTTTTTAATTTTTATACAGTTTATCTAAAGGAACCTTTCGCTCACAACAAAATAAACAGCTCCCATTTCTTTTTTTATGTGCACTACAAAAAAAGAAAACGCTTCCAACCACAATGGAGTGACCTCCACCTACCCACATCTAAAATGGCTACTCTCTCCGGCATCTCTGCCAAGGAGGAATCGCCGTTTTTACGGTTTTATTTAAATAGAAACCAGAGCAAAGGCAGTCTTTGAAAAGGCTGTCTTTGAAAAGGCTGTCTACTTGGTGATCGCGACGTGTTTTCTATGCAAAAGCTTATCCGTCAGGGTCCACCTTTAAAGGAAAAACATTTTAGAGGTATCTTAATGCGATATATATCCAATGAATCTGACTCAGCACTAGGATTTTGGTTGCATTGTATTGATTGTTTCTTTCTCGTGCCATCAGCATGTCACCCGGGCCCGTTCGTCTTTTGAACACATCTAGACAGTGCATCAACATCATGATTTACGTTTCATGCGTCGAAATAACCAAGGTTGTATATTAACATCATAATAAACAGTGTATCAACACCATGATTTACTTTTCATGCGTCGAAATAACCAAGGTTGTATATTAACATCATAATAAACAGTGTATCAACACCATGATTTACTTTTCATGCGTCAAAATAACCAAGGTTAACCAATATTAACATAATGTGCTTTTTTTTATGCATCATCAAAATTAATAACATTACATTTTGTCGTGTGAAGCGTCTTCTTTACATTTAGCCTTCACGGCTTATGTTGCTAGTAAGGCGTGTTAAGTGCGTGTGCCATTTTGAATCTTGCCCTACGCATAAAACCGAAGCTTACTGAAGCAAGGCAGGGTGTCTCGAATGTTCTTTCTTCAGATCTTGTTTCTCACTTTCCCTGGGCAATAGGAGCTTCTCCTTTTATTTTTTTACACTGAATTTCAGTACGCAGTGGTCGCCTCTTTATAAAGCCATTTTGGGACCGACGAAAAAATGCTTTAATAACAAGCGGCGGATTTAATAACCGGCGGTCCAGGATTACGTCATTTTCGAACATTTTTTTTTTTTTTGCTTCTCTTTTGTTTAAGTCAGTCACACTTTCACACTTTCTTTCGTCATTTACACTTGCTTGAATCTAAACACAACTTCAGAAACGTGAGCGTGCCATAAATATATTTTCCTACGCCAAAAAAAGGAAAATAAAAGAAAAAGAACAAAATCGTGTGAGTTTTAGTCACAAACTATGTGATTTATCTGAGAAAAGTGGCTTTAATAAGCGGCGGGGTGGTTTTATTAAGCGGCTTTTTTTAATAAATAACAGTATAGTGAAAAATCCGGACCAGTAAGTGAAATGGCTTTAATAAGCGGTTGGCTCTATTAAACCGCGGTTTTATAAATCGGCGACCACTGTATTTTTAATTTTACCAGAAACTGAGCTTCATTTTTTTTTTTAATTCATCAAAATTCCATAAAAATCGACCACAATCGATTTGGGTGTTTTGAACTTTGTGGTTCTAATTTGGAAGTTTACAACAGGCAATGTAATAATTTTACAAGGCTTATCATACTCAACTCTGTCTCTTGTCTATCATTTTAACTGTCTCGTCTATCTCGTCAACTCTCTCTTAAGTTGCTCCCACTGAATCGTCCGACGGGGTTCAGCCCCTGTACCCTGCCAGGGCCATGGGTTCCTGGATTACCTGCC
Source organism: Phymorhynchus buccinoides (assembly GCA_017654935.2). Lineage (NCBI taxonomy): Eukaryota > Metazoa > Mollusca > Gastropoda > Neogastropoda > Raphitomidae > Phymorhynchus > Phymorhynchus buccinoides. The sequence continues at coordinate 12,721,714 of CM065704.1, forward strand.
TTTCAGGGTTTTTTTTTATTTGGGGGAGTTGCACCCATGTCGGTGCCATTAAAGTGTTTGTGTTTTAATCCTACATCAGTTTTCATCACTCCACTCTCAATACCACACCACATGTTTACAGGCATGGTAGACCTCCAGAATTGCGGAAAATCCGTGAAACAGTTTGAAACAAAATTATTAAAAAATGCATTGAAATGTCATGAAAAAGTGAAAAAAAATTCACTCATTCATTGAATTTTATTGTTACAGTGAAAACACCGGACACCCTTTTAAAAAAGCGACAAATTTTCGATTTTAATGTCTTTTTTCAAAACACGCAACTTAAAAAAGTGGCAGAAAATATTGTATCGTTAACGAATCACACAGACAGACAGACACATATACAGACACACAGACACACACACACACACACACAACACACCACACACGGACACACCCCTACCCACTCATTTATTAATACACCCCCCCCCACACACAAAAAACCCCAAAAAAAACCACACACACTACAAAACACACACACCACACACACACACTCACAATCATTCTCGTGTATCTAAATATCCACACCCCACATTGAATTTTATTGAGTTTTCTTCGGCCCCCTGGACCCCCGGCCATTTTCCTTGAAAACCACTTTCCCCCCACTACCACCATGCCTGGTTTATTGTTGATAGTTTTATGTCACTTGAGTTGATGGGGGTTTTCTTCTCGTATGTACTATCCTTTTTGGTTGCGAGGAGATAGTGATGAATGCAGGAAAAGTACTGTGTTTTACGAACTACAAGGCGCTTCCAATTATAAGACGCACCTCCTGAAGTTAGCACACAAAAATTGAATTTGACCATACATAACCAATTTTTTTCAGCCCAAAATTTCTACCAAACTTACCTAGGTAAAGAAAAGTTGGTATCTGCAGTACTGTGAATCCCCCCAATTGACATGCGTCAAAGAAACCCTTTCCTTGTCTCCTAACATTAACAACATAAGGATATTGGATAACTGACCCAACTTTCATGCCTTTTAGTAGCATTGTGTGTTAAATCAGTGTGGTGCGGAAAAAATGCGACATTGGCAGTGAAAGGGTTAAGGCGCATGCAAAATGATAAAAAATTTAAAAGAAGACCGAAAACACGAGGTCGACTCAAACAAAGGAGGTCGGTATTTTGCCTAGTTCTGTCAAAACAATCTTCAGAACGACAGAAGTTACACTCATGCCGCTATCCGGATATCAGTATAAAGAAGCACTGTATTCGCATCATCTGCGTCAGAGAGCCCAGAAAAGTCGGAATTGATAAACGTGGAGTAGATTTCTACAATGAGTTTCGCTTCAGTAGCCAATTTCCGCCATGATTGTTATTGTCTTTCGTTATCAAAACCGAGGCTGCGGCGTCAATTCCTGATTCAACACCCCCCACCCCCTTCTCTGTCGTCTGCTTCGGTGGCTTTATTCACGATTTTGGCCTGATAATCGACCTCAATAGGTACGACATGAGTGGAATTCACAACTTTGTTTGATCAGATGTCAGTCAATCGCTTGGCGAAAACGCATTTTGGGTATTAGGTATGAGTTCATTTTATAGTCACAAGAGGCGTCTCTGTGATATTCGGGTTGCTCCCACCTGTAGAGTGTGTCGCAGCCAGAGCGCGCGCACCCAATTTTTTTATTTTTTTATTTTGGCATGCAATTTGTTAAGGAGCAGGGGTCTCAATTGATGAAAAACTTATCGCCTTGAAGTCTGTAAAATACAGTCATTAGTTAATGATAGATAGATGAGTGTTGAAATACTCGATTCACCTTATGGAAGGCATGGGTGAGACTTTTCCTGGTATACAAGGATTTTCCTGTTTTTGAATTTTACCAGAACAGGAATTTCCTTTTTATATTTTTGGTCAAACAAGATCTTTGTGCGTCTACTGTATTTTTCAAACACTTTAGAATAAGCATTTGTATAAATTGTGGGAAAAGCAAACTAAAATAACTTAATAAATAAGTTTTTGCTACAGCTGCAGGGGGACATTACCCCTGGACCTCGGCCTTTCAGGCTTTTTCATTTTTAGTGTAGTTGCACCCCACTGTGAAGGACCTGCTACATCAGCCTGGTAGAGTTACATAGCTACCGATCCCAGTTATTGGGAGGAGAGTTTGCCGTCATTTATTGTGTGGGTAGAGGAGGAAGGGTGTGACACCGCACGCACATTGTGTTCAATGGGATCAATGCGCATGCAAGCTTGCATGCATAACATATAACACACATGCACGCTTGTGTGCACAACATGTGTACACACACACACAGTACACACACACACTTCTGTCTCTCTATCTATTTTTTCTATCTCCATCTCTCTCTCTCTCTTCATCTCTCTCTCTCTCTCGCTCTCACACACTCTCTCTCTCACACACATCATTTCTTTTATATATTATGATCATTGGATTTTTACCTGTACCCCTTCCCCTTTGTCTCCCTTTTTGATACAGGCAGATGGCCTAAACATTTAAAAAATTGAGTTTTGAGTGTGAGTTCCTCACACAACACTCACTC
>CM065704.1:12724753-12742253 GCA_017654935.2 Phymorhynchus buccinoides
CCAACCCCCCCCCTACCTGCTCTCCATTGGGAGCAACCCGAATTTCACAGAGACGCCTCTGGACAATTAAAATGACCAATACTAATACCAAAATGCGTTGCGCCAACGATGGACTGAAATCGGATCAAACAAAGTCGTAATTCCACTCATGTCGTACCTATTGAGGGCGATTATTATCAGGCCAAAATCGTGAATAAAGCCACCGAAGCAGACGACAGCGAAGGGGGTGGGGGTGTTGAATCAGGAATTGACGCCGCAGCCTCGGTTTTGATACCGAAAGACAATAACAACATGGCGGAAAATTGGTAATGAAGCGAAACTATTGTAGAAATCTATCCGGTTTTCAATTCGACTTTTCTGGGTTCTCTGACGCAGGAGGTGCGTAAAGTGCTTCATCATATGGATATCGGATCGCGGCGTGAGTGTAACTTCTGTCGTTCTGAAGATTGTTTTGACAGAACCAGGCAAAATACCGACCTCCTTGTTTGAGTCGACCTCATGTTTTCGGTCTTCTTTTAAATTTTTATCATTTTGCATGCGCCTTAACCCTTTTACGCTAATGTCGATTTTAGCACCACACTGATTTAACAACAATGCTACTAAAAGGTATGAAAGTTTGATCAGTTATCCAATATCCTTATGTTGTTAATGTGAGGAGATAAGAAGGATTTATTTGACGCATGTAATTGGGGATTCCACAGTACTGCAGATGCCAACTTTTCGTTACCTAGTAAGTTTGAGATAAATTTGCGGATAAAAAATGGTTATGTATGGTCAAATTCAATTTTTGTGTGCTAACTTCAGGAGGTGAGTCTTATTAATTGGAAGCGCCTTGTAGTTCGCAAAACACAGGACTTTTCCTGCATTCATCACTAATCTCCTAGCAACCAAAAAGGATAGTACATACGAGAAGAAAAACCCCCATCAACCACAAGTGACATAAAACTATCAACAATAAACCAGGCATGGTGGTAGTTGGGGGGAAAGTGGTTTTCAAGGAAAATGGCCGGGAGTCCAGGGGGCCGTATAAACCTCAATAAATTCAATGTGGCGTGTGGATATTTAGATACCGAGAATATGGTGGTGATTGTGTGTGTGTGTGTGTGGTTTTTGTGTGTGTGGGTTTTTTTGGGTTTTTTTTTTTTGGGGGGGGGTGTATAATAAATGAGTGGGTAGGAGTGTGTGTGTGTGTGTGTGTGTTGTGTGTAGTGTTTGTGTATGTGTGTGTGTGTGTGTGTGTGTGTGTGTGTGTGTCTTCTGTCTGTCTGTCTGTCTGTGTGATTCGTTAACGATGCAATATTTTCTGACATTTTTTAAGTTGTGGTTTTGAAAAAGACATTAAAGTCGAAAATTTGTGCTTTTTAATAAAAAAAAAGGAAGGGTGTCCGGTGTTTCACTGTACAATAAAATTCAATAAATGAGTGAAATGTTCATTTTGTCATGCCATTTCAATGCATTTTTTAATAATTTTTGTTTTAAACTGTTTCGCGGCTTTTCCGTGATTCGCGGAGGTCTACCATACCTGATAAACATTTGTGTGGATTGAGAGTGAGTGATGAAAACTGATGTAGGATTAAAACACAAACTTTAATGGCACCGACATGGTGCAACTCCCCCAAATAAAAAAAACACCTGAAACGCAGGGTCCAAGGACCCATGCCCTGGCAGGGTCATAGGGACAGAGCTCAGTCAGACGATTCAGGGGGGCAAGTTGAGGAGGAGAGAGATAAACGATAGAACAGACAGTTAAAACGATAGGGACAAGGACAGTTTGAGTATGATAAGCCTTGAAAATTATTAGCATTGCCTTTGCCAACTTCCAAGTAGAACAACAAAGTTTCAAAACGTCCCAAATCACTTGTGGTCAAATTGTTTTTGGTGATGAATTAAAAAAAATTGAAGTTCAGTTTCTGGTAAAATTAAAAATACAGTGGTCGCCGCTTTATAAAAACCGCGGTTACTAGAGCCAGCCGCTTATGAAGCCCCCCGATTTCTTACGGTCCGGCTTTTTCACTATATGTTATGTATTTTAAAAAAGCTGCTTAATAAAACCAACCCGCTGCTTATTAAAGCCACTTTTCACAGAGAAATAACATAGTTTGTGACTAAAAACTCACACGATTTTGTTATTTTTCTTTTCTTTTTTTTTGGGCGTAGAAAATATATTGATGTGCACGCTCACGTTTGTGAAGTTGTGTTTAGATTCAAGCAAGGGTAAAATGACGAAAGAAAATGTGACAGTGTCACTGACGTAAACAAAAGAGAACGCCCCCCCCCCCAAATAAAAAAAAAAAAGTGTCGAAAAAATGACGTAATCATGGACCGCCGGTGTTATTAAATCCGCGCGATTAAAGCCATTTTGTCGTCGAGTCCCAAAACGGCTTTATAAAAGCGGAGACCGCTGTATTGAAATCAGTGGTAAAAAAAGGTTTTAAAAGAGAAGCTCCTATGCATTGGGAAATTGAGAAACAAGATCTGACGAAAGAACATTCGAGTCACCCTGCCTTGCTTCATTATGCTTTCGGTTTTATGGCGTAGAAGGCAAGATTCAAAATGGCACACGCGCTTAACACGGCCTTACTAGCAACATAAGCCGTTAAAGGCTAAAGGTAAAGCATACGCCCCTTTTTTTTCCAACACAAAATGTAATGTTATTTATAATTTTGATGATGCATAAAAAAAAAGCACATTATGTTAATATTGGTTAACCTTGGTTATTTTGACGCCCATGAAAAGTGTAAATCATGGTGTTGATACACTGTTTATTATGATGTTAATATACAACCTTGGTTATTTCGACGCATGAAAAGTAAATCATGGTGTTGATACACTGTTTATTATGATGTTAATATACAACCTTGGTTATTTCGACGCATGAAACATAAATCATGGTGTTGATGCACTGCCTAGATGTGTTCAAAAGACGAACGGGTCCGGGTGACATGCTGATGGCACGAGAAAGAAACAATCAATACAATGCAACCAAAATCCTAGTGCTGAGTCAGATTCATTGGATATATATCGCATTAATATACCATCTAAAATGTTTTTCCTTTAAAGTAAATGGAACCTCTGACGGATAGACGATATCTTTGCACAGAAACCCGTCGAAGAAACACGTCGAGATCACCAGAAAAACAGCCTTCAAGGATCAGGACTCTCACTTTGCTCGGGTTTCCTCTAGCAATTAAACCGTCAAAACGTCGATTCCTCCATGACAGAGATGCCGGAGAGAAGTAGCCATATTTAGGATGTGAGGTGGGGTGGCAGATTCAAACCTCCATTGTGGTTTGAATGCTTATATTCTTAATTTCTTGTAGTGCAGTAACACACAAAGAAATTGGAGCCTAGTTTTCCTCTTGTAATGTACGGAGAGCGAAAACTCGCTTTAGAAACACTGTTATAAAATTACAAAAGAAAAAGAAATTAAAGGCAACTTGCAAATAGGCGAAAATGTTGTGCAAACGATTTGTCGGCCCATTAGAAAAGTAGAGCTTTGGGTGAAAGAATTTGACTCTCTCCGAGCAACTCCGCTAGGGAGGAATCGCCGACTTGACGGGTTTATTTATAGGAAACCAAAGCAAAAGTGAGTGTTGAAATCCTCTGTAAATGGTGTCTTTCATGGTGCTCTCGACGTGTTTCTTACAAAAAAACTCATCCGTCAGGGTCCACCTTTAAAGAAAAAAGCAAGAAAAAAAAAGCTGCATCCATATTTGAAATTTACAAAAACAAACAAGCACATACTGTGAAAACCAACAATGAACGTCAACACTGACTCGCTCAGGGTGCCACACCATTCTTCACAATCTTGCCATTCTAATGCCTAGAGCAAAACTTGACTTCATTTCTTTTTTCACATCACAAAGATGACATCGTTTCTTTATGTCATAGCCATGACCTGTTGTAGGCTCACATAGAGGAATCGAAATAACAATAACCTTTTGTACTCAGGAATTTAAATAAATCCCTGAAGCTAAAATAAAAAACTTATTTCCAACCAACTTGTTGTAGTGACTTTTAAATAAACTGCAGAAATAATGTGATTTTCATCATCATGCAAACATTTGGTTGCACTATTATTTGTAGTTTCTGAGAAAATTGCTAAGTTAAAGTTTTTAAGGAGACGGTGAACACACACACACACACACGCACACCAATTTTCAGTACATAAACGAGACTTCGCTCATCAAAAATGCACATTTCCAACAACGCTTCACTGGCATGTTTACGTCGAATACGTAGGAGATGTGAAGGTCAAATACATGACAATAGACAAACATAAAAAAAAAATTATAAACATTAATTTGGAGGGATATTACTAGCAGCAGCTACGCATATTCAAATAAGTTTAGGAAAATTCTATGTCCGAATATTAGCCGTTGCTTGAGAACGTCTTAGCACAAAGAAACTCTTCTGTACAAACAAAGCACGGGCATTTTCAAGGGTGTTCAAATATACAAAAATAATCCAAAGCAGGTTACATCAAAAGCATCCGGGCAGAAGTGACAAAATCCACGTTTCGTCACCGGAGGGTACAGAGTGTTCTCACTGGGAAATAACGAACACAACAAAAAGCATTCTGACCAAAAACATTTTCATTCTGATGAGGCTTTATACTGAAAATTATCTTCCCCTGATTCGTCACTAGGTGGCGCTTGCACGTAGGCCCTAAAGCCTGCACGGCCTTGGCCTAGGCCTCCATTGCTAGGTCTACTCTCTTTCTAGCTCATGTCTCTCTCTCTCTCTCTCTGTCTGTCTCCCTCCTTCTCTCTCTCTCTCTCTCCCTCCTTCTCTCTCTCTCTCTCTGTCTGTCTCCCTCCTTCTCTCTGTCTCTCTCTGTCTCTCCCTCCTTCTCTCTCTCTCTCTCTCTGTCTCCCTCCTTCTCTCTGTCTCTCTCTCTCTCTCTCTCTCTCCCTCCTTCTCTCTGTCTCTCTCTCTCTGTGTCTCTCTCTCTCTCTGTCTCTCCCTCCTCTCTCTCTCTCTCCCTCTTCTCTCTCTCCTTCTCTCTCTGTCTCTGTCTCTCTCCATCCTTCTCTCTCTCTCGCTCTCCCTCCGTCTCTCTCTCTTTCTCACTCTCTCTCTCTCTGTCTCTCTCTCTCTCTGTCTCTCTCTCTCTCCCTCCTTCTCTCTCTCTCTTTCTCTCTCTCAAGTGAACAGTGGGCCTCACGTGAAAGCGCCACCTACATAAAATTATCGCCCTTGGGCAACACGAAGAAGCAGTATAAAGCCTCATTGCGAAGGTGTAGTGTACGCTACACTCGATTTTGGAAACCCGCTCCAGGATAGTCTGATTCAACGGCAAAATCCAACAGTTAAAGGTGCACCCTGACGGATGAGTTTTTGCAAGAAACGCACCGAGATCACCAGGAAAACACCCTTTACAGAGATCGCAACACTCACTTTGCTCTGGTTTCCTAGAAATCAAACCGTCAAATCGGCGATTCCTCCTTGGCGGAGGTGCTGTAAGTCAAATTCTTTCCGTGAAAGAGAAGGCATGTGCCTTCTCTTTTCTAATGGCCGCCTGAGTCTGGACTAAATCCTTTGCACAAATTTTTCACAATGCAAGCCTTTTTATTTTAATTTTTTTAATTTTATACAGTTAACCTAAAGGAGTTTCACTCACAGCAAAGGAAATAGCACCAATTTTTTTTTCTACTGCACTACAAAAAAGAAAAAGCTTCAACCACCCTCCACCCACCCCATCCAAAATGGCTTCTCTCTCCCGCACCTCTGCCAAGGAGGAATCGCCGTTTTGACGGTTTCGATTTCTAGGAAATCAGAGCAAATGTGAAAAGGTCGTCTTTCTGGTGATCTTGACGTGTTTATTGCAAAAACTCATCTGTCAGGGTGCCCCTTTAACAGCAAAAAGCCCTCTTCTCACAGGAAGTAGTATGTTTTGTTGTGACTCATGCCTTGTGCTGTGCAGAGAGGAAGGGTTACTATTATCAAAGATATTCTAAAAGGGTAAGATGGACTACTTAAGAGCTCGGCGAACCGGGCTGATCGAGTTATCGTTAGTGGCGACAGTACACCATTCACAGTGGAGGCTATCCAAAAACTCAGACTGGAACTTGAACGGAGAATTCAACTGGCCTATCGACGTGTAAAATGTGTCCTGTTTAAAAGGGACATAACCAGTGTTTCTGTCCTCACTACTCATATAGGGAAAAGAGACCGGATGCTTATCTTCCCCTATACAGTCTTTGCTATTATACCTAGAGTCCCTTTGGTTCAGTTAAATAATGTTACTGTTCTATCTTTTTTGTGGTGAGTAAAATGGTAATCATACCCCGAGTCCATTAACTCATTCAAAACTGGCCAATTGCTTCCTTTCTACAACCTTTCAACCCGAGAGCACGCCATAGCGTTTAAACATTCACACTTCACAACTCAGCGAACCCATGCAACCCAAACTGGTATAAAAGTGTTCCTCTACGGTCCCTTAATAGTTTTCAACCAATGAAATGACTTCTAGTCTATTTTAAGGACGGTCATGAATGAAAACGATTCACTTTGTCTTCTTTATCATGCTTTTCTGCAAAACGTCATTAATAAAAAAATTACTTTGGAACTTTAACAGATGTTAGATTTTATAATTATTATTATAAATAATGCCATAAATTTTCAAAACTGTACCATTAAGCATTCTTTTAAAAATATTTTGTTATGCAATGATGCAAACCTGCCTAGCGTTGAACGGTTGAGCGAGGCATGTACGCTATAGCGTACTCTCGTGTAAGAGCAGGGAGAGAGAAATCCTGCTGACCAAATTGATAGGTAGGTTTCCCAACACACCCCCCCCCCCCCTCCTGAAAAAAGCACACAAAAACTGTGGCGCTGCAAGCGAGATGCTCTCCAGAAGGCAGCGACCTGAATTTCACAGAGATAAGTCTCTGTGACAATAATATACCGAAATACCAAATAACAGAGAAAAAACCCCCAGGTCCCTTCAATCCAGCTTGATGATATTGTGTATTACAGTGGAACCTCCCCTATAAGACTTTCAAAAAGCATCCAAAATGAGGTCTTATAAGGGAGGGGTCTTTAAGGGAGGTAATTTTAATACTTACAAAGAAGGGCAATGTCTCAGAGAAGTAGGTCTTATGTGGGAGGGAGTCTTATAATGGGAGGTCTTATAAGGGAGGTTCCACTGTACTGTGATGTTCCTGAGAAGAATGGAGAAGTACCCATATTACCCCGGAGTGCCTTTCAGTCCAGTTTGAAGATGTTGTATTACTGTAAAGTTCCTATAAAGAATGGAGAAGTACCCATATCCCAGAGTGCCTTTCAGTCCAGTTTGATGACGTCGTATTACTGTAAGTTCCTATAAAGAATGGAGAAGTAGTACCCATATCCCGGAGTGCCTTTCAGTCCAGTTTGATGATGTCATATTACTGTAAAGTTCCGATGAAGAATGGAGAAGTACCCATATCCTGGAGCCCTTTCAGTCCAGTTTGATGACGTCGTATTATTGTAAAGTTCCTATAAAGAATGGAGAAGTAGTACCCATATCACGGAGCCCCTTCAGTCCAGTTTGATGACATCGTATTACTGTAAAGTTCCTATAAAGAATGGAGAAGTAGTACCCATATCCCGGAGCCCCTTCAGTCCAGTTTGATGATGTTGCTGTACTGTTCCTGTGGGATCTGCTTCCACGATTCCTTGGCCCGCGTCCTCTTCAGCTGCCCGTCCCTGAACAACACAATACCACATGGGTGCAACTCCTCAAAATGAAAGGCAGGAGTCCAGGGACCCATGGCCCCCAGCAGGGTACAGGGGCAGAGCCCCATCGGACGATTCAGGGGGGCAACTTAACCCTTTCACTGCCAATGTTGCATTTATGCACCACAATGGTTTAACACCCATGTCACTAAAAGGCATCAAATCAGGGACTGTTATTTCAAGATCTTATTTTCTTAATTTTGGGAGATAAGGATAGGCCTAATGTTATGCATATCCCAATATTGCAGATATTTTATTTTCTCTACCCTGTTAACACTTGTAACCCCGATTAAAATGATGACTCTACTCCCTGTAACCACCAAATTAATGTTGCTAAACTGGGCCCCAAATGGGGTACTTTGCTTTAAAATATATTAAAAAATAACTACTTGATGGATTGACTTCAAATGTTCAGGGTTTGTGTATAAATGAAGAATGTTTAACTTGCAATGTTTTTTTTGTTATGTGATATTTTTGATTTTTTGATATTGCAATTTTAACTCCAAAATACATAACGAAGTGGGTGTACGGGGGCGGTTTTAGACGGCTTGGTAGGAGAAAGTAATGGATGTCATGGGCGGAATCAGGCTATAAGGGGCTTAAAACGTTAAGCTTAATGGTATTTTTTGGCTGAAAAATGGCTGGTGGCGAAAGAGTTAAGAGAGAGAGAGAGAGATAGCGAGACAGACAGACAGTTAAAATGACAGACAGAGACAGTTAAAATGACAGACAGAGACAGTTTGAGTCTGATAAGCCATGTAAAATTATTACATTGCCTTTGTTAAACTTCCAAGATAGAACTAGACTAAGTTCAAATCGCTTGTGGTCAATTCTTACTTTTTTTTGGATGAATTAAAAAAGACTGAAGTTCAGTTTCTGGTCAAATTAAAAATACTGAAATCAGTGTAAAAATGAAAGAGTAGCACCCATAAAGCTGTGAGCATATGGCTTTGTCATAGCGTTGTTACATCAGCAACATAGCCACACAGAGAGGAGGTAATCCACTGACGAAAGAGGCATGTGTTGAGCTTCTCTTCGTCTACAAATTACTTCCCTCTACTCTCAATATGTGACATAGCACCACAAAAGGGACATTAACCCTTTCACCGCCAGCCATTTTTGAACCATAATTTTCCATTAAGCTTGCAAGGGTACAGAAAAGAATCCATCTGCAATATTGGGGGTTTATCTGTGACATGCTTAGAATAGGGCTTATCCTTACTGCCCCAAATTAAGAACACAATATCATTGACTAACAGACCCTGATTTCAAGGCTTTTAATGACATGGGTGTTAAATCACTGTGGTGCAAAAATGCGACATCGGCGGTGACAGGGTTAAGTGCCAAACTGACCATTCTGAGAAAATTATATTTAAAAACGTCAGACAATTCTCTTTCTAATGATCAGGTCAGGTCAGGTCAGGTAGTTAGGACATTAGGCCTCGTGGCCTCTTCACTGTCCTGTCATTTTTGTTTGAACTTTTGCACAGCTGAGAGATGCAAGAACCATTCTTGCATCTTTTTCTGTCCCAGAGTTGAGCATTTGAGTTTATTTTAACACTCATCATTCTAAGACTTCACTCTAAACAATCTCTTTTAGAGTTTATTTTAACACTCACCATTCTAAGTCTTCACTCTAAACAATCTCTTTTAGAGTTTATTTTAGCACTCACCATTCTAAGACTTCACTCTAAACAATCTCTTTTAGAGTTTATTTTAGCACTCACCATTCAAAGTCTTCACTCTAAACAATCTCTTTTAGAGTTTATTTTAGCACTCACCATTCAGTCTTCACTCTAAACAATCTCTTTTAGAGTTTATTTTAGCACTCACCATTCAAAGTCTTCACTCTAAACAATCTCTTTTAGAGTTTATTTTAGCACTCACCATTCTAAGTCTTCACTCTAAACAATCTCTTTTAGAGTTTATTTTAGCACTCATCATTCAAAGTCTTCACTCTAAACAATCTCTTTTAGAGTTTATTTTAGCACTCACCATTCAAAGTCTTCACTCTAAACAATCTCTTTTAGAGTTTATTTTAGCACTCACCATTCAGTCTTCACTCTAAACAATCTCTTTTAGAGTTTATTTTAACATTCATCATTCTAAGTCTTCACTCTAAACAATCTCTTTTAGAGTTTATTTTAGCACTCACCATTCAGTCTTCACTCTAAACAATCTCTTTTAGAGTTTATTTTAACATTCATCATTCTAAGTCTTCACTCTAAACAATCTCTTTTAGAGTTTATTTTAGCACTCACCATTCTAAGTCTTCACTCTAAACAATCTCTTTTAGAGTTTATTTTAGCACTCACCATTCAAAGTCTTCACTCTAAACAATCTCTTTTAGAGTTTATTTTAGCACTCACCATTCAAAGTCTTCACTCTAAACAATCTCTTTTAGAGTTTATTTTAGCACTCACCATTCTAAGTCTTCACTCTAAACAATCTCTTTTAGAGTTTATTTTAGCACTCACCATTCAAAGTCTTCACTCTAAACAATCTCTTTTAGAGTTTATTTTAGCACTCACCATTCAAAGTCTTCACTCTAAACAATCTCTTTTAGAGTTTATTTTAACACTCATCATTCTAAGTCTTCACTCTAAACAATCTCTTTTAGAGTTTATTTTAGCACTCATCATTCAAAGTCTTCACTCTAAACAATCTCTTTTAGAGTTTATTTTAGCACTCACCATTCAAAGTCTTCACTCTAAACAAAGTCTTTTAGAGTTTATTTTAGCACTCACCATTCAAAGTCTTCACTCTAAACAATCTCTTTTAGAGTTTATTTTAGCACTCACCATTCAAAGTCTTCACTCTAAACAATCTCTTTTAGAGTTTATTTTAGCACTCACCATTCAAAGTCTTCACTCTAAACAATCTCTTTTAGAGTTTATTTTAGCACTCATCATTCTAAGTCTTCACTCTAAACAATCTCTTTTTGAGGTGTTTTTTTTAAACACTCACCATTCTAAGTCAACCAGTCCCCCTCGCCTGGCAATCTCTCGTTTCACTCGGCTGGCAAACTCCACTGCATCTTCTTTCTCCTGCACGCAGATATGCAAGTGCACGCGCGCACACGCACACACAGAAGACAAGTTTGTTAGAAACAGGGTTTATGACTATTTCTCTTCTTCTCTTCTTCTGCATTCTCAGTGGCCATGTTCAAATCTTCAGTCCAGTCCAGTCCAGTCCTGATGGCAAAGTCTGCTGTCTTTTGTAACGCCTTTGTTGGTCCCCACAGCTTCTCCTGGAGCTCCACTCTCACCGGCCAGGTTTGACACCGAGTGTCTTGGTAAGTAGGGCAGTCCTGGAGGATGTGTTCAGGTGTCTGGATGCCACTCTCACCGGCCAGGTTTGACACCGAGTGTCTTGGTAAGTAGGGCAGTCCTGGAGGATGTGTTCAGGTGTCTGGATGCCACTCTCACCGGCCAGGTTTGACACAGAATGTCTTGGTAAGTAGGGCAGTCCTGGAGGATATGTTCAGGTGTCTGGATGCCACTCTCACCGGCCAGGTTTGACACCGAGTGTCTTGGTAAGTAGGGCAGTCCTGGAGGATGTGTTCAGGTGTCTGGATGCCACTCTCACCGGCCAGGTTTGACACCGAATGTCTTGGTAAGTAGGGCAGTCCTGGAGGATGTGTTCAGGTGTCTGGATGCCACTCTAACCGGCCAGGTTTGACACAGAATGTCTTGGTAAGTAGGGCAGTCCTGGAGGATGTGTTCAGGTGTCTGGATGCCACTCTCACCGGCCAGGTTTGACACCGAATGTCTTGGTAAGTAGGGCAGTCCTGGAGGATGTGTTCAGGTGTCTGGATGCCACTCTCACCGGCCAGGTTTGATACCGAGTGTCTTGGTAAGTAGGGCAGTCCTGGAGGATATGTTCAGGTGTCTGGATGCCACTCTCACCGGCCAGGTTTGATACCGAGTGTCTTGGTAAGTAGGGCAGTCCTGGAGGATGTGTTCAGGTGTCTGGATGCCACTCTCACCGGCCAGGTTTGACACAGAATGTCTTGGTAAGTAGGGCAGTCCTGGAGGATGTGTTCAGGAGTCTGGATGCCACTCTCACCGGCCAGGTTTGACACCGAGTGTCTTGGTAAGTAGGGCAGTCCTGGAGGATATGTTCAGGTGTCTGGATGCCACTCTCACCGGCCAGGTTTGATACCGAGTGTCTTGGTAAGTAGGGCAGTCCTGGAGGATATGTTCAGGAGTCTGGATGCCAGTGCCACAGGGGCACTCACTTGTGTGTGACAGGTTTATCCTGTGGAGATGTGACAAGAGTTGGCAATGCCTTGTTCTCAGTCTAAACAATATCACCTGGTGCTTACTACTGAGGCCCTGACTATTTCAATGACAAGGGCAACTGAATAAAAAGTGTCAAGAAAGTCTTTTCGTGCATGTTACTTTGCTATTGTGCACCACGCTTTACTGTATTTTTCAGACGTTGTTGTTGTTCCCTGGCTTAAAGACTCCAGGGATCATACCAGCAACCGAAGCGCTTGAACACTGTGGTACAAATGCACCGGCTAGGGATGAGAACATTACGTGTGTGACCGTTCTTGATTACCCCCCACCACATGGGCAGCCACACTCCGACTTCGGAGGATTTTGGACTGATGATGGACTGCTAGGAGCTTGCCATGGCTAAAGACAATCCCTGCATAACTATGCAGAGCATAACAACATTTTGATGTAGCCTTGGTGTTCTAGCTTATATCAATTGGTCTGACACAGCCTCATGCCAAGGCGATTTCAGACTATAACTAAGGCGTACCTTTGCACACCCTAAGGCACACCCCCGAAAATTTCACATTTTTTTATATTTTCTTACTACTACTAATAAATAATAATGACAATTTACATGGCGTTTATTCTCCTTACGGGGCTCTAAGCGCTTCACAAAGTTAAAAATCTGAGCAAAAACAACAACAAAACAACGCACTTATCAGGAACAACCCGAAACGAAATCACGATAACTACATTACGTCACACACACCCCTTTCACACTCCCCAAGAATCCAAACGATCACAAATAGTGTTTTCCATGCAACAGGCATTTTCTCACACTACCCCCCCCCCCCCCCCCCCTCACATTCACCATCCCCCAGGCATGAAAACTACTGTTCCCCAAAAAAGAGATTTTTTCAGCCGAGAAATCTTTCCACCCGGATTTTCGGCTGACGTCAGAAGTTTTGTTGAGTGGGGGGTGGGGGTGGGGGGGAACTAATCTGTTCCCCCCAAAATGGAAACGGCGGAGCTGTTTTCATGCCTGATATTTCTTCTTCTTTTTCACCCATTCTTCGTGCACGGCTTCCTCTTCAGACGCCATTTTGGAAGTGATGACGTCGGGAGGAGCAGAAGGCGCGAAATGATGATCGTGCCATTTAAAGACCCAGCATGCCGAGTTTTTATTCGATTTTCGAATTACTTTTTTTCAGGCGGAGATTTTTTTTTTAAGGCGGAGATTGGTCGATTTCGGAAAAAAATTAGGCGGAGAAGGCGGAGAAAACGGAGATGTTTTCATGCCTGATCCCCCTTCATAGACCTCAAGCTGACCTACTTTTCATAGATCTTCCAGCACACACGCATGCATGCACACACACACACACTCACGCACATTTTATTAGTCGTATTATAAGGCACAGGGGTCTGAGTCTGGGGAAAAACATATCGCTGTGTAGTCCGAAAATTCTCTGTAATGTGCAGTGATGTACCGAAGATAAAAAAAGTGATAGGACAAACTGTCCTGAGATGAGATGTCCTGGTTTTTGCAGAAATAAATAAGACAAAACGTGCCAGTGCTAAAACTTTCATCAGACATTTGGCCTGACATAGGAGAAAACAATAGGACATTTTCAATTTTAATAGGTCAATGGCCCTATGACCAGGGCCTCGGGACATCACTGAATGTGCTATGACTCAGCTGAGACCAGGCACTTTAACACCGTTTGGTGTTACTGTAGAGATGTTTATCGTCAAAATGTTCGCTGCTATTATACGTAACGTTTTTGTTGAAAAGGGAAGCATGCATCTAAGACATGTTATCTGTTATAGAAATAATAATAATATTAATTATAATAATAATAATAATAAAAATAAATAAAGCTTATATAGCGCACATTCCAGGCTAGCTGCTCATGGCGCTTTACAAAAAATACATTTATTCAAATCACATCAATACCCATTGCTCGCACACACACAAGCACATACACTGATGAACACAACATATCATTTACATACGCATGCACACATACATACATATGTACATACATACATACAGACACACACACACATACAAACACACACACCTATGCCTACACACGCACAAGCACATGCACGCAAATATGCGCACATGCACAAGCACATGCCTGTGCGCGCATGAAATATCTATTGTTATCGCTGATCATTACGGACAGACCTTTCTGGACATAGGTGACATTGTACCAGATGTCATGCCGTGTTTGAGTAATGTTTAATGCTATTACTTTGGCCTATGGCTTTTATCATTGGTTGACATTAGCCTGTAGGAAGGGCCAATAGTAAATGAGAGCTGTACTATATATATGATTTTCTACAGTATTGGAATATCATGGTACAGCTTAGTCTTTCGTGGAAGACTACGACTCTCTAACTTAGGGGGGCATTTGCACTGGCTCTGGCGCTGCAGCCAGTGGGATTGGTTGGCCTTTGGGGACCTTCCCCAACTCCAACTCTCGTCCTCAAATCCCTTTTTGCCATGAGACTTGGGGATGTACCCTGGGCAAGGCTTCTCCACTACAAACAACTTGTTGCCCAGCCCGCTAGAATAGTAGCTGCCCCCCCCCTCTGCTATCTGGCTGTCGTTGTCAGAAAGTAACGAAGGACAGGCAACAACTACTACAGTGGTACCTCCCTTAGAAGACCTCCCATTATAAGACTCCCTCCCTCATAAGAAGACCTGATTCTCTGAGACATTGCCCTTCTTTGTAAGTATTAAAATTACCTCCCTAATAAGACATCATTTTGGATGATTTTTATGATTTTTGAAGGTTTTATAACTCATTCTATGCTGGCCTGTTGCTTCCCCTTGCAAACGTTCTCTATTATACAATTGGCCAGTTTTGAAAGGGCCCCAAAACTTTTTTTTCTAAATAATGGTAACAGATACAAACGTGAAATTTTGGCAATATGTACACAATATACAGGACTAACACCTGCAACAGTTTCAAAGCATCCACTGTTTTAGTTTTGATTTGTGATATTTTAAAATAAATGCATGTTTTGTCAAGCCACAGCATACTCATAATAGCGAAAATATAAGGCTACCCCCCTCATTTACATACTAAGGTCGCGAAATAGAGCCTACAGCCAGCCAGTCAGTGTCGAGGCATGAATTAAACGTAGTAGTAGCCCTCTGAGCCACTTTGAAGCACGCATGACTGTTAACCTATGAACAATGAATTTTTAAAGTTCACATGCGATATCCCGTAACCTTAGTAACGAGGCGTTGCGCGCATGCCCTGCGACGAGAGCGCAGGTTAGCATAGAAAGAGATAAGGGAGGTTCCACTGTATTACTACACAGATATTTAACCCTTTCACCGCCAATGTCGCATTTATGCACCACAATGGTTTAACACCCATGTCACTAAAAGACATCAAATCAGGGCCTGTAATCCGAAGACCCTGTTTTCTTAATTTGGGGAGGTAAGAATAGGCGTAATGTTGTACATGTCACAGAGGATTTCCCAATATTGAAGATATTTATTTTGTCTCTACCCATTTAAGTTTAAGGGTATTTTGTTGCTGAAAAATGGCTGGCGGCGAAAGGGTTAACATTGTTGTCACCGTTAGGCACGGACCTGCCTGTGCATGGGGGGCATGTACCAGATGTCGCAGACGATGGCCCAGCTGGTCAGGATGTTGAACAGGTGGCCCACCATGCCGTGCTTGCTGCTGTCCCAGAAGGCATCGCCAAACTGCAGGTCGTACTGAGAGCGACAGAAACACACAGACAGCGAGTCACGAACAGCCTTGGAATGGTCACAGGTCGTACTGAGAGTGACAGAAACACAGAGACAGCGAGTCACAAACAGCCTTGGAATGGTCACAAGACGTTCAATGCTGCACTTGGTCATCTCCAAATATGGAAACTGATGTCATTCGCGTGACAATGTCGGTTTTCAGTGAAACTTTAGAATGTGTATCTTTTAACCATTCAATCTTAAATTAAACTGACTCTAGCCCTAACCCTAACCCTAACCAAAACCTTAAACCGTCAAATACACAAAAAATAAAACTTTACTAAATAAATTGAGTGTTCTATGTTTAATGATGACCAAGTGCAGTCTTGAACGCCTAGTCGAATGGTCACCGATATGAAATGGCAAAACTGGTACCATATTGTAAACAAGAATGCTCTTGACTGCTAAAGAAAACTTAAAGGCGTCTCATACGCTTTATTCGGATGCAAAAACGCTCTAAAGGACGCCACAGCATGGTTCTAGAATATCGATAATCACAGAGTGCGAACTGTATCACTATTACCTACCTTTTGTGTCACATTCTTCAAAATAAATAGCATTCACACATTGAATTATAAAAAAATCGCAGATCTGCCAGCCTGAATCAGCCCGCCATTCTGTCTCGCAGACAACGTCATTTCTTGGAGTTGGAGAATTACATTCTTGATTTGACATCACCCATTTATGCCGGCTTGAATTGAAACAAGAGAAGACTTCTTTGAGCGACGTCATAGCTTTATCATTCTGACGATCGAAATTTCACCCAAAGTAGATGTCGTTCTAGTGAAATCCACAGTACATATTTTGTCGTTGCAAATTATGACTTATTGGCTATTTGAAGAATGCGACACAAACAGTAGGTAAATACGATAGAGTTCGCAGTCTGTGCCTACTGATATTCTAAAACCACGCTGTGGTGTTTTTCAGAGCGGTTTTGATCCGTCTCTTTTGCATGCGGCCGGCGATATGTTGTGGTATGTGACTAAAGTTAGTAAATTAGTTGTATTCAGTGGGAATTGCTAGATTTTCACTCATGGGTGATTTTATTTATGCTCGCGATACTAAGTGAATTATTTAAGAACATTTTCTACTAAATACGTTTCATGATACTGCTCGACGAAGAAAGTTTTTACAATTAATCTGACGGAAGTAATATATTTGAAAATACTATGCAGAACATACAGCCAAAATATTTTATAAGGATAAGCTTGGGGTGCATTTTTTTTTATCTAAGATTTTAAGCAAATATGAAATAGTGAGGCTAAGACTGTAAGATCGTGCACAGCTGTTCTGTTGCATACAAAGTGAAGCTATTCAGTTAAAAGTCTGCATCTTAAAATCTTAGTGAAATGAATAAGGGGAAGGAACTTCTCGTAATTAACTCCCTTTTTACCAAATTTATTTCTGGTACCGATTCGCCTAGCAAAGTGAAAGTAGTTGCCACAACAATACAGACCCAAGTTCATCCTCATTTTTTTGTATTGTTGTGGCAACTACTTTCACTTTGCTAGGCGAATCGGTGCCATAAATAACTTTGGTAAAAAGGGAGTTAATTATGAGAAGTTCCTTCCCCTTATTCATTTCGCTGTATCCTCTCTCTTACAGTCTTAGCCTCACTATTTCATATTGGCTCATCCGCCCAGCGGTGTAGCGTAAACACCACACCCTCACGTCGTTTAGCCCCATCAGTAGAGGCTTCTTCTTCCGTCCCTGGACGTTGGCTGCCTGTGCAGCTCATCCGCCCAGTGGTGTAGCGTAAACACCACACCCTCACGTC
>CM065704.1:12747253-12754753 GCA_017654935.2 Phymorhynchus buccinoides
TTTTTTCAGAGAAAGTAATAAGAACGCATGCGCAGTCACTTTGATAAAAACGGAAGTGACTAGGTTATCGCGCGTGACACGGCGTCTGCTCTTAGAAACCGACAAAACCGGGAACGGCATAAGCAAAAATAAAATGCGGCGGCAATTTGTTTTTTCTGTAGCAACGTTAAGGTTGCCGTAGCTCCGTAGCAAAGCTTTATTTTTCGTAGCTGCTACGGCCAAATCGTAGCAGTAGGCAGGTCTGTAATTGCATTAAAAAGAATTTAAAAAATAAAAGAAAATCTCTACCTTCGGGGAAGATGAGAATGGGCAGCTTGTCGGGGTCGTTCACGTGTTCTTTCAACCTGCACACACCAAGCAAGGGAGCATTGCCTAACTAGTGTGAGCTTTAAAGCATCGTACATCTGTTGCTTTAACTCACTCGGGACGAATGAGACAATATACAGTAAATACATCCGGCTCATGGCTCGCACAACAATTTAGGACGAATGAGCCGGATCCGGCTCATGAGAGTTTTCAAGAGGTTTTGATTTCTGGCGTGTAACCAGCTTTCAAGTGTGACGTCATAACCTACTTTCAGTTTGCTTTGACCTTGCCTCTCTTGAAATGCAACCAATCATTGCATAGTTTACATTCATCGTTTGGTTGTAACTCAGGGGGGTCAAAGATCGGCTCATGGTCGCACAACCTTCTTTAGGACGAATGGCCCGGTTCCATCTCATGAGAGTTTTCAAGAAGGTTTTGATTTCTGATATTTAACCATCTTTAGTGCGACGTCATAACCTACTTTCAGTTTGCTTTGACCTTGCCCTCTCTTGAAATCAACCAATCATTGCATTGGTTTACATTCAGCTTTGGTTGCCCAGGTGGGTCAAAGATCGGAATGTGAAATTTTTCAGCCAGTCCCGTTAGCTGTTTTCTCAATAGGAGACAAACGACGAAGGTTTGGAATCTGATATTTTACGATCTCAGTGCAGGGTGTTGCTAATCTTTTCCAGCCATACGATGCCAAACTCTTCATACATAAACAAAATGATTGTTTTACGAAAGTCAGATTACCAGTTTTTACAGAACAAGGGGAAGACATAGGGGGAAGTGGCGAGATCAGACTTTTTCGCATATAATGACTTTGAATTATTTTTAAAAAACTCACAAATCAACTGGTTGCCATACACACAAACACTACAAACACAAAACAAAGGCAAAATTGTGAAAGAAGATTGAAGCGAGTTTATAAGTAAGTTTAGACATAGTGTTTACAGATTTAATTCCCTTGAAGCAAATTAATCAAACTGACAGCTTTGTATTAATGGGAGACTTAGTGGGATTTGTTTCACGCCAGGTGGCGTGACACTCAAGAGGGGCTTATCACGCTATATTCTTTCTTGGGCGTTGGAGAGAGAGAGAGAGAGAGAGAGAGAGAGGGTTGGACTCCTCTCTATCTCTCGCTCTCTCTTTATCCCCAACTAAGAATATAGAGGGGATTAGCCCCACTCGAGTGTCACGCCATCTGGCGTGAAAAAAATCCCACTAAGTCTCCCATTCCGCACATATTTGGGTGGAACGACTTGAATGAGTTAAAAACAACAAATTTTCATCATCAAACATAATAAATCAAGGAACCAAAAATCTTCTGCGTCTTCGCACTATAGTATACAGCAATATTTTTGCTTTCCTCAGAGTGAGACTAGACCCCTGCGCCTTATAATATGACTACTAACATATTAAGAAAATAGAATAACAAAATTTGGATTTGATGTGCGTTTTTTTCGGTGTTTTTTTTTCAAATAGAAAAAGCGCATTTACGCATTTACGCACTTACGTGTAGCTCTCACATCCCTGAAAATTGTCCAGAAAAGCCAGCCCTCTTTACCTGTGGGCGACCAGGTGCCTGTCCTTGATCTCGGACCTTTCAAAAAAGACGTGGGAGGTGGCTCGGCTCAACGCCCGCTGGGCCAACCCCAACAGACCCCCGTGAGCCTGGCCCACCTGTGGGCATAATAATCATCATAATAATAATCATAATACAGTGGAACCTCTTATAAGACCTTAAAAAATAATCCAAAATGAGGTCTTATAAGGGAGGGTCTTATAAGAGGGTCTTATAAGGGAGGTAATTTTAATACTTACAAAGAAGGGCAATGTCCCAGAGAAGTAGGTCTTATATGGGAGGGAGTCTTATAATGGGAGGTCTTATAAGGGAGGTTCCACTGTAATAATTTATAATAATAATAATAATAATAATAATAATAACATCTATCATTTAAAGAGCGCCCTTTCTCTCTTGAGCTCAGGGTGCTTCACAAATTATTGAATGAATAACTAGATAGATCATCATATAGTAAAAAGCCAACTGTCCGTCCGTGTGTGTGTGTGTGTCTGTCTGAAACACAAAACGGGCCTTATAACTCCGCCGTTTTTCGACCGATTCGCTTCAAATTTGCTGTCAGCCCTAACAGCAACGGCAACCGAGGCGGCCGTATCATTTGCGCGGTTTCGCAAATGCGCAAAACGCGCATCCGCCGGCCTCTCGGCGCCCGTATCTCCGGCGTTTCTGGACCGATTGACTTCACATTTGGCTGGTAGATGACCAGGGACGGTGACTATCGGTGTGCCAAACCGGAAGCGAATCGGTTCAGAAACGCATGCGCTACATGCCGCCTCACTTTTTCACAAATAACTCCGCCGTTTCTTAACCGAATAGCTTCAAATTTGCTGTCAGGCTTGCTATGGCCCGGGCAAAGCCTGGCAGCAAATGTGAAGAGAATCGGGAGAGCGCGTCACTCTCAGAGCAGCGCCAACGGGAAACGGGGCCTTAACTCCGCCGTTTCTTAACCAAATCGCTTCAAATTTGCTGTACTCAGTGTTACCAGTACTTGGTGTTACCGTTACCAGTACGGTGCATTGCCAGTACTAGGCGTTGTGCTAGTAAACATTTAAATAAACTACTAACATATTAACCATCACAAACACGCACACAGTCACTGCATGCGTGCGCACACAAAAACATGCGCGCACGCACTCACACGCAATGTGGGGAACATAGTTTTAAGGCAGGACACAGGACAAGGAAGAAATCGGAGGTATTGCTACAAGAGGTGAGTTTTAAGAGCGGTTTTGAAAGATTGGGAAGATTTAGCACAACGAAGTTCGTAGGGTAGGGAGTTCCAGATAGAAGGGGCGCTGAAAGAAAATGAACGTTCACCATGTCTTCGTGTTTGTACGAGGAATAGAAAGGATAAGTTTGTCAGAAGAGGAATGGAGAGACCTGGAGGGTGAGTACAGGTGAACGAGATCAGAGAGGTAGGCAGGACCAGATGAATGGACAGCATTGAAACAGATGCAAGCAGTGTATAAAACTGTGCGCAAGCAGCGATAGAAATACATGCATACACACAGCGGTAGATTTTTTAAAATTGAAATGTGCCTGGGCACCTTATAACATGAAGCTGCTTAGAGAGTGTAAGACATTGTACATTTAAAATGGATTCAAGCCAGACATGTTGAACCAGGTTATATTATTATAACAAAATCAGGACGATGACACATTGGCATCAAATTGTTCTGCCAAAAAAAATTCCTGCTCACTCGTCCCCAAGAGGACACGCACAAAAAAAGAGGGCTTTCACAAAAATAGTTCCTCCACCTTCTGGAAGTTCTGTGCTTGTAACTTTCTCTAATCTGTCACTCTCTTTCTTTGACTCTGCCTTTTCCCTTTGCTTTCTGTCATCTACCGTATTTTTTCAGAATATAAGTCGATAAAAAAAATTCCCAGACGCCATATAATATCACTAATAAAAGAGTCATAAATAAATTTCAATCCTATGTAAAATTTGGGGGGTGCGTCTTAATAGTCCGAAAAATATGGTACTATCTTTCTGCCTTACTGGTCCTTTCTCCCGCCTTTGTTCTGGAAACCCTTACAAAGATGTTCCCCGGCCACAGACGGACACGCCGGGCCTACCTATATTTCTTAGGCGCATAACAGCAGCATGAACGATGCATCAGCGCTCATGACACCATAGAGGTGGCACAGAGGTAAAGCGTTCGCCTCGTGTCAAGTAAACCCGAGTTCGAACCTGGGTACAGGGGATTTTTCCTCTCACTTTCCACTAGGCCTTGCGGTCTGAACGTGGAGTCTTTCGGATGAGACGATAAACCGAGGTCCTGTGTGCCCATGCACTCAGCACATGTTAATCCCAGTGGCAATGAAAAAGTTGTCATTTGGTCAAAATTACCCCCCCCCCCCCCCCCCCCCCTCCCGGCCCCTTTCCTTCATCATCAGTCACACAAAAATCGCATGCAAAATTTTTTTTTTTAAATTGGGTGGCGCGCCTCTGGCTGCGACGCACTCTCAAGGTGGGAGCAACCCGAATTTCACAGAGACGCCTCTGTGACTATAAAGTACCTAATATCTAATACCTAAACTGTCTGCGCGATCCAACAGAGAAGAGAAAGAAAGGAATGGCGCACTCACCAAGGCGTAGGCGTTGTCTGCAGACAGCATGAACACATCCACCGGAGAAGTATGGTTGGCCACACAGATCCCGTTCTTTGCTCGATTTTCCCTGGAGAAAAAAAAAATTTGGTAAAGGTAAAGATGCGCCCCCCCCCCCCCCCGCCCCCCCCCCCCCCCCCTCCTCCATTTCTCAGTTGTTTCCATTTTTTCAATTCTTGACTTTCTTACTGCAGATTGAGTACTTCATCCTCTATCGTGGACTGTGACAAATGCTCTGCATCTGTTGTGTGTACTGCACTACATAGGGGGGGGGGGGGGGGGTCCTATTAGAGAATGTCCTTTATCATGACTGCGATTAATTATTCAACAAAGATAATTAGCTGAAAAGGTTAATAAAATACAGCTTCATGTTTGGTAAGAAAGGCAAGTGTGAAAATGCGGGGAGAGCTGAGAAATGTAGGGGGGGGGGGGGGGGGGGGGCACATCTTGACCTTTACCAAAAATTCAATGTTTGCTTCTAGTCAAATCATTGCAGCTGTTTGTTTATTTATTTATTTTTACGTTGCTTATAGCCCCGTCAACAGCAATGGTTTTCTCAGGACTGTCACCACAGTAAACATTAAACATGCCAATGGCATCCTACATGTATGTACTTTACAAACAAAAACAAAGTTCAAAAACCTGAAAACATAAAAAAATATAGTACAATTCATAACATGACACCTTCATCATTGTACCCTATAGCACATAATTCCAGACAGTGCTGGAAATTTAAGCCATTCCGCTCTATTTATAGAGTCCAGGTTTAAAAAACAGTAAATAAGGATAACAAATACATACTAGTAAGCTACGATACATAAAAAGGCCATATAGGCAAATATGCACAGCAGAATGGACAACAGGTGCCCACTCAAGTGCGTAAGATATCACGCTTGGAAGCCAGTGTACAATAAAAAAAACCTGGCATGTCATAAATTGTAAAAAGGAAAAAAGTGGAAGGGTGGACAGAGACTCTCAACCAGAGCCCAAGAGGAAGTCGCTGACGCTGGAGTATATCCCACACCATGTACCCAGAGGAGCAGTGGACCCATGCTTTCACTGGAGCATATCCCACACCAAGTACCCAGAGGAGCAGTGGACCCATGCTTTCACTGGAGTATATCCCACACCATGTACCCAGAGGAGCAGTGGACCCATGCTTTCACTGGAGTATATCCCACACCAAGTACCCAGAGGAGCAGTGGACCCATGCTTTCGCTGGAGCATACCCCACACCAAGTACCCAGAGGAGCAGTGGACCCATGCTTTCACTGGAGTATATCCCACACCAAGTACCCAGAGGAGCAGTGGACCCATGCTTTCACTGGAGCATATCCCACACCAAGTACCCAGAGGAGCAGTGGACCCATGCTTTCACTGGAGTATATCCCACACCAAGTACCCAGAGGAGCAGTGGACCCATGCTTTCACTGGAGTATATCCCACACCAAGTACCCAGAGGAGCAGTGGACCCATGCTTTCACTGGAGTATATCCCACACCAAGTACCCAGAGGAGCAGTGGACCCATGCTTTCACTGGAGTATATCCCACACCAAGTACCCAGAGGAGCAGTGGACCCATGCTTTCACTGGAGCATATCCCACACCAAGTACCGAGAGCAGCAGTGGACCTATGCATTCACTGGAGCATATCCCACACCAAGTACCCAGAGGAGCAGTGGACCCATGCTTTCACTGGAACATATCCCACACCAAGTACCCAGAGGAGCAGTGGACCCATGCTTTCACTGGAGCATATCCCACACCAAGTACCGAGAGCAGCAGTGGACCCATGCTTTCACTGGAGCATATCCCACACCAAGTACCCAGAGGAGCAGTGGACCCATGCTTTCACTGGAGCATATCCCACACCAAGTACCGAGAGCAGCAGTGGACCTATGCATTCACTGGAGCATATCCCACACCAAGTACCCAGAGGAGCAGTGGACCCATGCTTTCACTGGAACATATCCCACACCAAGTACCCAGAGGAGCAGTGGACCCATGCTTTCACTGGAGCATATCCCACACCAAGTACCCAGAGGAGCAGTGGACCCATGCTTTCACTGGAGCATATCCCACACCAAGTACCCAGAGGAGCAGTGGACCCATGCTTTCACTGGAACATATCCCACACCAAGTACCCAGAGGAGCAGTGGACCCATGCTTTCGCTGTGACTGAAGCTGTCCAAGATGGAGGGGGTGGGGGGGGTGGGGGTGGGCAGAGTTCATCAAGTACAAAGATGGAGAAACACACACCTCATCACAGCCACTGGAAAATACTCCACAAATTTCAAAGCTGGAACAGAAGCACTCGGGGCAGCAGCAACCCAGAGATCAGAACCAGTTTACCACGGACCAGATCCAAAGTGGTCCTCTTCACAGACGCTCTTTCGGTCCTGAGTGCACTTCGCAACCCAGGGATCATCCCAACAGCCGAAGCACTTGAACACTATGGTACCAATGCACCAGCTAGGGATGAGAACATTATGTGTGTGACCGTTTTTTATTACCCCGCCACATGGGCAGCCACGCCCCGACTTTGAAGGAGGAGGAGAGACTGATGTATACCCACGCGGAGCAGACAAGAGTCATGGATGCAGAGCACGTTCTTCAACGTTGCTCACTCCACGATGTTCCCCAGACAAGAAATGTGGCCAGACCCAAACACCGCTGAGGGAAAAGAAAGCTGCACGGAAACCTAGCTGATCTCCAGGCGACATGCTGCATTTGTGCGAGCCGCTGGCATCTCCGTCTGATGTGATCGACGAAGAAGATTTTTTTTTTTTTTTTTTCTTTTTTTCCATTATAGTCCCGTCAACAGCTATGGTCATCTCAGGACTGTCACTGCGTAAAGTTCGACCACTTATTACAAAACACTCATCAATGTATCTTACCAACGTTCAACAACCTGTAAACAACAAAACATACAGTACAATTCATGCACATACTAGACTACTAGTAAAAAAAGATATATAAAAAATGCCATATAAGCAAATATG
>CM065704.1:12762253-12787174 GCA_017654935.2 Phymorhynchus buccinoides
ACAATCGCTATTTTTGTCATTATAATAGTCTTAAATCAATCCAAACACAATTTTACTTGCCATTTTATTACTCAGACATAATAGGTATCAACCCATCATCAGAAAAAATCAGTAAAAATATGAAATATCTGCTCCAAAATCGATCAAATCTAAGCATGACCGGAAAGGAAGCGTCTGTAAACAGGCTAAAGCTACCAAAGTGAACAATTTGAGGATGAGAACGAAGCTAGATGCTTCAGTTTGAAGATGGGTTTGTATTACGAGTTAACTCGTAAACGGGCAGATATGGTTGGCGTGAGTTTACGAGCATACTCGTAAATGGGGTAGAATGAGTTAAAGAGTTCTCCCCCTTTGTTCAATTTAATTATCTCTATCTCTCTCTCTCTCTCTCTCTAGCTCTCTCTCTCTCTATCAGTCAGTCACACACACATACACATCCTTAAAGTATTATAAAAAGCAGCAGCTTGACATACCTTGCAAACTGATACCCTTTGTTAGTTCTCGTAAGCAGATTCCATGATGTTAGTTCTGAAAGAAGACAGAACAAAAAGCATAAAACGTTTTATTTCAAGGAACACACTTTATGACTTATCAGACCAGATCAGATACAGACAAACCTCTATTTTAAGACTTCCAAAATGTCCGGAAAAATCGGTCGTAAATTGGAGGGGTCGTATGACGGAGGTTTTCACTGGCAGCCGTAGAAAGAAAAAGTTCAGCACAGTTCATACTCTCTTCTTCATGCACACATACAATGACATATTAAAACTGGATTTGGGTCTTTCCAACTCCATAGGATTGTGCAATCGATGTATTACAGTTTCACTTTGCCGACTTCTGTTAATCACCTCCACTCTCGTCCAAAGTCAGTGGTTTTCTTTTTCAAAGTCAGTGGTTTTCGTGCTTTTCCTACGCTTTCCGCCATCTTTTCTACAACAAGGGAAGCGACTCCGCTTTCAGGCCCTTGACCGTGGTTGTTTCCCTTTGCTCGAAGTCTATGCAGACGACAACAACGGTCGTAAAAACCAACAAAACGGCGGTCGTAAGTCGCGTTTTAGAGGAAGTCGTTTAAGAGAGGTCGTTTACATAGTAAAATGCATCCGTGCCAACAAATCCAGTCTCAAAT
This sequence comes from Phymorhynchus buccinoides, assembly GCA_017654935.2. NCBI lineage: Eukaryota > Metazoa > Mollusca > Gastropoda > Neogastropoda > Raphitomidae > Phymorhynchus > Phymorhynchus buccinoides. The sequence goes on from CM065704.1 coordinate 12,763,380, forward strand.
GAGAGGTGGTCGCTTAACAGAGGGTCGTAAAATAGGGGTTTGTCTGTAGTAGGGACAAGGTTGAATAGCTGTTAGACTTTTAAACAAAGTCCCATCGCTTCATGAAGTTTTAATGCTATATCAAGGTCTATCGATTGATCAGGGTTTTTTAATGTGAAAATCAATCATCATAAAATAAGTCTATAATTTCTCTTTGCCTGCCTGCTATCAATCATTGCTGACTTTATTGCATTAATTCAGGCATGGGAACGGAAGAAAAGCGTTTTTCTCTGAAAACATTACAGGGTTTCAGGAGATGTTGTCTCTTGGTGCAACCAAAGACTGTACAGGGGAAGATAAACATCCGGTCTCTTTTCCCTATATGAGTAGTGAAAACAGAAACACTGGTTATGTCCCTTTGAAACATGACACATTTTACACATCGATAGGCCAGTTGAATTCTCTGTTCAAGTTCCAGTCCGAGTTTTTGGATAGCCTCCACTGTGAATAGTGTACACGTCCGCACAAACGATAACTCTATCAGCCCGGTTCGCTGAGCTTTTAAGTAATCCATCTTACCCTTTTAGAATATCTTTGGTGTAACCAAGGGATCAGAAGCCCTTTATGGGTAATGGTATTTGGTATATTCTAGTCACAAAGACTTATCTCTGTGAAATTCGGGCTGCTCTCTCCCGGAGAGTGCGTCACCGCAAGTGCAGCGCCTACCCAATTTTTTTATTTATTTTTTTATTGGGGGGGCACAGGGTGAGGAGGGGGTGTGGGCACACTTAGAAAACCAAGCTATCAATTTGGCCATACCAGGCAGCAGGATTTCTCCCTGCTCTTACCGACTTTCAACTGCTGTGGGAATTTTAAATGCGTAAAGCGCACGGGTCAGGCAAGCTTTACGGGGCGTTCAGTTCGAATTTTCCTGTCAAACTAGAAAGAAAGGGCGAGCCTGGGATTCGAACCCGGGTCACTCATGCTGCAGTCACGCATTACATTTGGCAGGCGAACGTCTTAACCACTCTGCCACCTTTCTCCCTATATATGGGCATTTCAGATTCTGTAACACAACCTGATTTTTAGCAGAGGGCAGACGATGGTTGATAGAACAGCCTAGATGAATTGGGGGGTGGGGGGGTGGGGGGGGTGGGGGTAGGGGGTCAGTAAACATTTCAAGTGACTAGCATGATGTGTGAAGACACGAGGGGTCTACAGTTGACCTGTGCCGAGCAGTCGATACCAGCGTGTCTTGTTCTTTGTTTTAAGTCAACCAGGAAACTGTGAGGTAAAGGTCAAGATGTGCCACCCCCCCTACATTTCTCGGTTAATTGTATTTTTCCGTTTTTGCCTTTCTTACTATACATAAAGCTGTATTTTAGGAACATTTTCACCAAATTATCTTTTTGGAATACTAACCCTAACCCTAACCCTAACCCTAACCCTACCCTCCACCCTATAAGACGGAAAAACGCAACGAACCACAACTGTGACAAATCGCGGTGTACTGCAGTACATAGTGGGGGGTAGGGTTAGGTTTAGGGCTAGGGTTAGGGTTAGTATTCCCAAAAAGATAATTAGCTGAAAATGTTCCTAAAATACAGCTTTATGTATGGTAAGAAAGGCAAAAACGGAAAAATAGAATTAACCGAGAAATGCACGGGGGGTGGTACATCTTTACCTTTACCAACTGTGAGACCAACACCAACCCTTACCTCCAGCTTTAAATCTCTGTGTGACGTCGTCCTCTATGATTGCCTGTAACAGTCATCAGCATGGAACAACAGTGATTGTAATGATAATGTAAGTACAAGTAATAACAGTAACGACATCACCAAGTACAGCAACAAGTCATATTCAAGGTCAAAAGTTAAAGTCAACTATTTTAAAGCCAAACAAAGGCATCTCAAAGTTCTTAACCTTCAAATGATTGCATCATCACAGACATTAACTAACTTGAACGCTGTTTGATACGAGTCAGGGCTCCTAGGGACCCCCATTTGGGAGTCTATGAAGTACTAAAATTCTAAAGGACCCTCTAAAAGAATGTGCAGGGGGTCCCAGGAAAGCACTAGAAAAATTATTTTCACCAATTTCAGCATTCGCAATGCCACCGGAACCCTCTATCCTGCCTCTAGGACCCTCTATGCCGTAAGTGAAGGAGTCCCTGGGACCCCTTGTTCTGCAGGACGATTGGGAGCCCTGAACGACACTTAAGGTTATTAGGATGAGCAACATTTGCAAAAAATACCTGCAAAAATATGCAATTTTAATTTGAAAACATAACCGAATGCATGAACTGACTCCGCTCTTTTCGTTAAAGACCCCACACGTCACGTGTCACATTCCCTCTTATGCTAGGAAGATTTCTTAAGGTTTCGTACCAGTCATAGGAGGGAAAACACGTGAAAACCGTGATTTCGAGACGCGACGTGGTGGGTCTTTAATACCCCCTTAGCCCTGTGCTTCTTCCTTCTCTTTCCTCAAACATCCCCCCCCAACCCCCCATCCCCCCTAAAAATAGAGAAAATAGCATTATATAAATGTATTGGCCTCTTCAACAAGGGTTATTAACGCCCTTGACAATGAGAGTGAATCCCTTGTTGGTCAGTACTGAAAAGGGCATTCACTCTTGTGAAAGGCAGCCATTTAGTGGCCTCAAATAGGGTTATTGGCGAGAGTTATGCCCTTGTTTGGTCAGTACTCAAGCATCTACCAAGGGCATTCACTCTAGCAAAAACATGGTTGCTGCAGTGGCCAATGGCAAAATAGTGACATACCTCCATGCCGCATTTTGTGAAGTAGCAGACATCGGAGAGTCCAAAGCGCTTCTTGAAGGGTTCCCAGTCCGGTCTGGTGAGACCCTTACTCACCGTCAGCGAGAAATCTTTCTTGATAACTGTATCTGTATACACACAGAGTGTAAGTTAAATTCAAACAGTTTGAAAAATCTTTCTAAATTTCTTGATAACCGTATCAGTGCACAGAGAGAGAGAGAGAGAGAGAGAGAGACGAGAGAGGAGAGGAGAGAGAGAGAGAGAGAGAGAGAGATAGAGAGAGAGAGAGAGAGTGTGTGTGTGTGTGTGTGTGTGTGTGTGTGTGCATGTGCATGTGAGTGTGCATGTTCGCCTGTGCATCAGTGTATGGGTTGTGTGCGTCGTGTGTGTGCTTAATTCAAAGTCATAAACCTTTTCATAATCATATACCCCCCGTGGGAATACCTGGGGGTCTTTTGTATAAATAGTTCCCCCACATTCTGGAAGTTCTGTGCTTGAAACTTCCTCTAATCTGTCACTCTCTTTGACTCTGCCTTTTCCCTTTGCTTGCTGTCATCTACTATCTTTCTGCCTTTCTGGTCCATTCTCCTGCCTTTTTTCAAGAAACACTTTCAAAAAGATTTCCTCCAGCCGAAGTCGGACATGCTGGGCCTAATTATTTCTTACTTAGTCGCATAACGGCAGCATGACGCATCTGCGCTCATAATTGACAGGAAACTGTCTGAGCGATAGAATAATAATAATAATAATCATATACACACAAAAATTTTAATTCCTACTAAAACAGAACTAAAAAAAATGGCCTAGAGAGCTTACTGTTGGCACTTTCGCTTCCGAAAGGCACAGTCTGTTCGCTCTCTGGCAGCTGCTTGTCATCAGCGTTCTCTTCCTCATCGCTCTCCTGCTCCTCTTCATAGACCTGAATCTGATCAGACACCTTGATCCGCACAAACTGAAACAATGAAATAAGAAAATTCAATTACTATCTTGTTCAGATTATAAGGTGCACCAATATTATAAGGAGCACCTCCCAAATTTTACACAAAATTCAGACACTGTTAGTATATTTTCGTACTATTTTATTAGTCATATTAGTCAGGATGGGGGAACAAAATATCACCTTCTAGTTCTAGTTTAAATAATATAGTAGTCAAAATGAACTTTGATTAAAGCTTCTATTTGATTCATAAATTATATAACTAGAATATTAACAGTGAAGTCACATCTTTGAAAAAAAAAATCAAGTTTGTTTGGTTAAAGGTGATAATCTTCTAAGTCAGTTGAAACTTAAACAGTTGCTCAGTTGTTGTTTTCTTCTCAATAAAATTTGACTTTGTCAGACCTTTTTAACCTAAGTAAATCTAGAGGCAAGTGCTGTTTTAAGCAAATATGAAATAGTGAGGCTAAGAGAGAGGATATAGTGAAATGAATAAGGGGTAAAGGTAAAGATGTGCCACCCCCCCTGTATTTCTCGGTTAATTGTATTTTTCCGTTCTTGCCTTTCTTACCATACATAAAGCTTTATTTTAGGAACATTTTTAGCTAATAACCTTTTTGGAATACTAACCCTATCCCTAAACCTAAACCTAACCCTACCCCCAACTATGTACTGCAGTACACCGCGATTTGTCACAGTTGTGGTTCATTGCGTTTCCGAGTATTATACCCTATCCCTAACCCTAACCCCCCCACCCTATAAGTGATAGGGTGGGTGGTAGGGTTAGGGTTAGGGTTAGGGATAGGGTCTTAGGGATAGGGTTAGTATTCCAAAAAAGGTTACTAGCTAAAAAATTTACTAAAATACAGCTTTATGTTTGGTAGGAAAGGCAAAAACGAAAAAATACCATTAACCGAGAAATGCATGGGGGGTGACACATCTTTACCTTTACCGAAAATTCTCGTAGATTAACTCCCTTACAAACTCCCTGGAACTCCTTAAAAGGATGAACTTGGGTCTGTATTAATGTTGTGGCAACTACTTTCACTTTGCAGGCGAATCGGTGCCATAAATAACTTTGGGTAAAAAAAGGGAGGTAATTTACGAGAAGTTCCTAACCCTTATTAATTTCCAGTGTTGTTTTAATTAGCGATCTCTCAACAACAAACAACAAAAATGAATGTCTATTCCCACTTAAGAAAGACTCAAGTGGAATGCAATTTGTAAAGTTGTATTGCACAATATTGAAGTGTTTCAAGTTCGTGTTCAGTTGAATCACTAGTACAAACTAGGTCACCCTTATCCATTTTTGTTTCTGGTTTGGTCTTCCAAAAAAGCCACAAACCTATAACTCATTTGTCGGTCGGTCGGTTCCAAAAAAAAAAATTGTCGCACATTTTGACAAAAATGTGTTGCACTTCAAATCGAGGCTACACTTCTGGCCGCTCTTTAAAATGATGGATTCTTAAAAGCGTACAAAATAATAAACATATGTAATACAGACACTACAAGTACAACAGACACGACGAGTATGCAGTGCTTCTTTCGATGAGCATAAATAAGTAGGATACATAGTTTTTAAATGTTTCCAAAAGATATAAAAAGTTACGAAATGGTGCAGAGATAACATCTTCTGGTTTACAGATTAAAATTATTGAAAAAGCCAGGGGAGGTAACTCATGATTGGAGTGGTAAAAATAGGCCGCGTGCCACAAACTATTGCGATTTCGCGCTTGTTTTTATCCCGACTGTCTGGTTTTTTTCTTTTTGCATTTCATACTGATGAAAGAAAATGGGCAAGAAAGCTAGCTCTGCACACACAAAGAAGTATACACTGGCGATATGTTGCTGTTGGTTGTTGACGTACCCTGGCTAAAAGACTCCAGGGATCATCCCAACAGCCAAAGCACTTGAACACTGTCACACTGTGGTACAAATGCATCAGCTAGGGATGAGAACATTATCGTGTGTAACCGTTCTACATTACCCCGCAAACGTGGGCAGCCACACTCCCATCTTCGGGGATTTTTGGCAGACTGATGATGTTATGCTACGCGCTTGTAAATGTCATCGGACTAAAGAACAATCCCTGCATAACTATGCATCAGCATTAACAACATTTTGATGTAGCCTTGGTAGTTCTAAGCCTACATATAACATTGCAATGAGGCTTTATACTGAAAATTATCTTCCCCTGATTTGTCACTATGTGGCGCTTGCACGTAGGCCCTAAAGCCAGCACAGCCTAGGTATCCATTGTTGCTAGGTCTACTCTCTCTCTAGCTCATGCCTCTCTCTCTCTCTGTGTCTCTGTCTCTCTACATCTGTCATTCCTTCTCTCTCTCTGTATCTGTCTCTCTCCTCATTCTCTCTCTCTGTCTCTCTCTCTCTTTGTGTCTCTCTCCCTCTCTCTCTCTGTATCTATCTCTGTGTGTCTCTCTCTCTCTGCCTCTGTCTCTATCTCTCAGTCTCTCTCTCTCACTCTCACTCTCTCTCCTCTCCGTCTCCTCTTCCCTCATTATCTCTTCTCTCTCTCTCTCCTTCTCTCTCTACTTCTATCTCTCTCTCTCTCTCATCTCTGTCTCTCTCTCTACTGTCTCTCTCTCTCTCTCCTCTCTCAAGTGAACGAGGGGCCTTACGTGAAAGCGCCACCTACATAAAATTATCGCCCTTGGGCAACATGAAGAAGCAATATAAAGCCTCATTGGTCTGACACAGCCTTAGAGTTAGAGACCCATCACGTCACGTGTCAAAATCACGGTTTTCACATGTTTTCCTCTTATATAGCTGGTAAGAATCTTCCTAGCATAAGAGGGAATGTGACACGTGATGTGGGGGGTCTTTAACTTAAAGTTTAAGTCAAGGCAAAATTGGAATATATCAATAAACCGAACAATGGGATGAGTTTGAGAAGAAAAATTCAAGATATATCTTTGGACTAGTAATAAAATTGCCTTGGCTGCCTAGATGATCGGCATGAATGGCTGGGGGAAAGATGGGACATGTTGGAAGTATGATTGGGGAATACTGGTACAGTGGTAGGGAATGAGTGGGGACAGAGTCAAAGGAGGGGAGGGGGACTGGGTAAAAAGATGGATGGATGGAAGGGGGGGAGGGGAGGGGAGGGGCGCTGCATGTTTATATCCGGGACTTGAAGCTCTCCACCGAGGCCGATGTTACTGTCTCAGGTGGGAGAGAGTTCCACTCAGAGATGGTCCGTGGAAAAAGGGAAAACTTTCTGTAGTTGATCTGTGTGTGTGTGTCTCGTTCACAAATATGTGTGTGTGTGTGAGTTGTTGTTCTTTGGTTCTGGTTCTGGTCAGTGTACGTTGAATGGAGCCTATAAAGGCTATTTTAAAACAACGGAATCGGGAAAGTGCACTGAGAGTTATTTTAATATTTATATTATTACTACTTTTTTTTGTGTTGTTCCTGTCACACTCACAGTGTCAGGATCTTATTGACAGTTTTTAATAATTGAATGTATAGGCCTTTTCGCAGTATCCAGGCAAGACTAATCTGACTACCGTAGCGGTCCACTGGGGGTGAACCCTGACCGGCACAGCTCCCGCACTTCAAAAAGATTTCATTTACCAAATATATATGGTTCCTAACTCCCTAGTTTACTGTTTAGTCTTTGGATGCGATGTTCCGCCTGACGGCTTAACGTCTTTTCATAAAAGTGATATTACTAGGACAAAGCAAGTGTGTGTGGTGTGGTGTATGTGTGTGTGTGTCAGTCCTGTGTGCGTCACGGTGTCACTGTCAGTACTTGAGTGTGTCAGTACGGTGACAAACCCGTTGTGTGTGTGTGTTGTGTGTATGTGTGGTGTGTGTATGTGTGTGTGTGTGTGTGTGTGTGATGTGTGTGCATCCATGTGTGTGTGTGTGTTGTTGTGTTTGACTCATGTAGTGATTACTGATTCAGTATATTACTATTTTAATTTACTAACTTTTTACTAAGTTATAATTATATCAAAGCAAGTAATTTATTTTAGTAAAAAGTCAAAGTAAATTCAATTATGTACACCAACTCCACCAAACACGACATGTTTCCATTGATTGTGATTCAGTGTCATTGTCACTGTGAGTGTGACTGTCTATTGTTTTCACGTGTCGTCTGTCGTGCGACATCGTCTGCACTTTGCAGACGATGTCGCACGACAGACGACACGTGAAAACAATAGACAGTCACACTCACAGTGACAATGACACTGAATCACAATCAATGGAAACATGTCGTGTTTGGTGGAGTTGGTGTACATAATTGAATTTACTTTGACTTTTTACTAAAATAAATTACTTGCTTTGATATAATTATAACTTAGTAAAAAGTTAGTAAATTAAAATAGTAATATACTGAATCAGTAAATCACTTAAAGGTCAACAACAAACAACACACACACACACATGGATGCACACACACACACACACACACACAACACACACATACACAAACCACACACATTACACACCACACACACACACGCGGGTTGTCACCTTACTGTACACACACAGTACTACAGTGACACAGTGACGCACACAGAGACTGACACACACACACATTATCTCTCACACACACACACACACATTGCTTTGTCTAGTAATATCTTTTTATGAAAAAGACGTTAAGCCGTCAGGCGGAACATTCGGGCATCCAAAGATAAACAGTAAACTAAGGAGTTAGGAACCCTATATATTTGGTAAATAAAATCTTTTTGAAGTGCGGGACTGTGCCGTTCAGGGTTCAGCCCCGGTTGACCGATACGGTAGTCAGATTAGTCTTGCTGATACTGCGAAAAGGCCTATATTCATTATTAAAACTGTCAATAAGATCCTGACGACTGTGAGTGTGACCGGAACAACACAAAAAAAAGTAGTACTACTATAAATATTTAAAATCTCTCAGTGCCTTTCCCGATTCCGTTGTTTTAAATAGCCCTTTATAGGCTCCATTCAACGTACAACTGACCAGAACCAGAACAAAGAACAACACTCAAACACACACACATATTTGTGAACGAGACACACAACACAGATCAACTACAGAAAGTTTTTCCTTTTTCCACGGACCTCTCTGATGGAATCTTCTCCCACCCGAGGAAGTAAAACGGCCTCGAGTGGAGAAGTTCAAGTTCAAGTCCTGAGATAAACATGCATGCGCCACTCCCTCCCCTCACCCTTCCATCCATCTTTTAACCCCAGGCCCCCCATCCCTCCCTCTTTGACCCTGCCCCACTCATTCCCTTCCAGTATTCCCCAATCCTACTTCCAACTTAACAATTGTCCCATCTTTCCCCCAGCCATTCATGCCGATCATCTAGGGAGCCAAGGCAATTTTATTACTGTCCAAAGATATATCTTTAATTTTTCTTCTCAAACTCATCCCATTGTTCGGTTTATTGATATATTCCAATTTTGCCTTGACTTAAACTTTAAGTTAAAGACCCCCCACATCACGTGTGTCACATTCCCTGTTCTGTCTTGGAAGATTTCTTACGGCCAGCTATAACTATACGAAGGAAAACATGTGAAAGTACCGTGATTTTTGACACGTGACCGTGATGGGTCCTCTAACTCTAAGGCTGTGTCAGACCAATGAGGCTTTATATTGTTCTTCTTCATGTTGCCCATAGGGCGATAACATTTTATGTAGTCTGGTGGCGCTTTCAAGTGAGGCCCTCTGTTCACCTTGAGAGAGAGAGAGAGAGAGAGACAGAGAGAGAGAAGGAGAGAGAGGAGAGAGAGAGAGAGAGAAGGAGAGAGAGAAGGAGAGAGAGGAGAGAGAGAGAGAAGGCTAGGGGAGAGAGAGAGGGAGAGAGGGAGGAGGTCAAGAGAGAGAAGGAGGGAGAGAGAGACAGAGGCAGAGAGAGAGCGGAGAGAGGGAGATAGAGTAACAGAGAGAGAGAGGAGGAGAGAGAGTAGAGAGAGAGACAGAGAGAGAGAGTGTTTGGAGAGAGACAGATTACAGAGAGAGAGAGAGAGAAGGAGGGAGAGAGACAGAGACACAGAGAGAGAGAGAGGCATGAGCTAGAGAGAGAGTAGACCTAGCAACAATGGATGCTTAGGCCGTGCGGGCTTTAGGGCCTACGTGCAAGCGCCACCTAGTGACGAATCAGGGGAAGATAATTTTTCAGTTTAAAGCCTCATTGACTGTAATGTAGGCTAGAACACCAATGCTACATCAAATGGTTGTTATGCTATGCATAGCTATTCAGGATTGTCCTTTACAGCCATGACAATTGAGCAAGCGCGTAGCATAAACATCATCAGTCTCCCCTGTCCTTCCAAAAATCCTCCGAAGTCAGAGTATGGCGGCCGATGTGGCGTGGTAATGTAAAAACGGTCACAAACGGAGTGTTTTCATTCCTAGCTGATGCATTTGTACCACAGTGTTACCGTGTTCAAGGTGCTTTGGCTGTTGGGATGATCCCTGGAGTCTTTTTAGCCAGGGTATACGTGCAACACCACCAGCAACAACTATCGCCATTGAGTGTAATCTTCTTTGTGTTGCAGAGAGCTACTAAGCTTAGAGCTTTCTTGCCCATTTTCTTTCATCAGTATGAAATGCAAAAAGAAAAAAACCAGACAGTCGGGATAAACAAGCGCGAAATCGCAATAGTTTGTGGCACACGGTCTTTTTTTACCACTCCAATCATGAGTTACCTTCCTTGGATTTTCAATAATTTTAATCTGTATACCAGACTGTTATCTCTGCACCATTTCGTAACTTTTTATATCTTTTGGAAAACATTTTTTTTTTAAAACCTATGTATCCTACTTATACTCATCGAAAGAACACCGCATACTTGCCGTGTCTGTTTGTAGTGTCTGTATTACATATGTTTTTTATTTTGTACGCTTTTAAGATACATCATTTTAAAGAGCGGACAGAAGTGTAGCCTCGATTTGAAGTGCAGCAATTTTGTCAATATGTGCGACAATTTTAGACCGACAAAGTGAGTTATAGGTTTTTGTGGCTTGAGCCACAAACAAAAATGGATACTGGTGACCTAGTTTGTACTAGTGATTCAACTGAACAAGAACTTGAAACACTTCAATTGTGCAATACAACTTTACAAATTGCATTCCACTTGAGTCTTTCTTAAGTGGGAATGACATTCATTTTTGTTGTTGTTGTTGAGAGATCGCTTAATAAAACAACACTGGAAATGAATAAGGGGTAGGAACTTCTCGTAAATTAACTCCCTTTTTTTAACCAAAGTTATTTATGGCACCGATTCGCCTGGCAAGTGAAAGTAGTTGCCACAACATTAATACAGACCCAAGTTCATCCTTTAAGGAGTTCAAGGGAGTTTAAGGGAGTTAATCTACGAGAATTCCGGTAAAGGTCAAGATTTGCCACCCCCCCTACATTTCTCGGTTAATTTGTATTTTTTTTCCGTTTTTGTCTTTTTTACCATACATAAAGGTGTATTTTTTTTAGCTAATAACCTTTTGGAATACTAACCCTATCCCTAACCCTGAGCCCTAACCCTAACCCTAACCCTCCCCCCCACCCTATAACTAGTATAGGGTGGGGGGGTTCTGGTTAGGGATAGGGTATAAGACTTAAAAACGCAATGAACCAAAACTTGGACAAATCGCGGTGTACTGCAGTACATAGTGGGGGGTAAGGGTTAGGTTTAGGGGTTAGGGTTAGTATTCCAAAAGGGGTCTTAGCTAAAATTGTTCCTAAAATACACCTTTATGTATGGTAAGAAAGGCAATAAAGGAAAAGATACAATTAACCGAGCAATACAGGGTGGTAGCACATCTTTACCTTTACCCTTTATTCATTTCACTATATCCTCTTTCTTAGGCTCACTATTTCATATTTGCTTAAAACAGCACTTGCCTCTAGATTTACTTAGGTTAAAAAGGTCTGACAAAGTCAAATTTTATTGAGAAGAAAACAACAACTGAGCAACTGTTTAAGTTTCAACTGACTTAGAAGATTATCACCTTTAACCAAACAAACTTGATTTTTTTTTTCAAAGATGTGACTTCACTGTTAATATTCTAGTTATATAATTTATGAATCAAATAGAAGCTTTAATCAAAGTTCATTTTGACTACTATATTATTTAAACTAGAACTAGAAGGTGATATTTTGTTCCCCCATCCCTGTATAATATGATTGATAATATAGTAAGAAAATTTAATAACAAAATCTTGAGTTTTGTGTAAAATTTGGGAGGTGCTCCTTATAATATTGGTGCACCTTATAATCTGAACAAGATAGTAATTGAATTTTCTTATTTCATTGTTTCAGTTTGTGCGGATCAAGGTGTCTGATCAGATTCAGGTCTATGAAGAGGAGCAGGAGAGCGATGAGGAAGAGAACGCTGATGACAAGCAGCTGCCAGAGAGCGAACAGACTGTGCCTTTCGGAAGCGAAAGTGCCAACAGTAAGCTCTCTAGGCCATTTTTTTTAGTTCTGTTTTAGTAGGAATTAAAATTTTTGTGTGTATATGATTATTATTATTATTATTCTATCGCTCAGACAGTTTCCTGTCAATTATGAGCGCAGATGCGTCATGCTGCCGTTATGCGCCTAACTAAGAAATAATTAGGCCCCTCTCACCAGCAAGTCCCGACTTCGGCTGGAGGAATGTTTTTGAAAGTGTTTCTTGAAAAAAGGCAGGAGAATGGTCCAGAAAGGCAGAAAGATAGTAGATGACAGTAGGCAAAGGGAAACGGCAGAGTCAAAGAGTGACAGATTAGAGGAAGTTACAAGCACAGAACTTCCAGAAGGTGGGGGAACTATTTATACAAAAGACCCCCAGGTATTCCCACGGGGGGTATATGATTATGAAAAGGTTTATGACTTTGAATTAAGCACACACACGACGCACACAACCCATACACTGATGCACAGGCGAACATGCACACTCACATGCACATGCACACACACACACACACACACACACACACACTCTCTCTCTCTCTCTATCTCTCTCTCTCTCTCCCTCTCTCCCTCTCTCTCTCTCTCTCTCTCTCTCTCTCTCTCTCTCTCTCTCTGTGCACTGATACGGTTATCAAGAAATTTAGAAAGATTTTTCAAACTGTTTGAATTTAACTTACACTCTGTGTGTATACAGATACAGTTATCAAGAAAGATTTCTCGCTGACGGTGAGTAAGGGTCTCACCAGACCGGACTGGGAACCCTTCAAGAAGCGCTTTGGACTCTCCGATGTCTGCTACTTCACAAAATGCGGCATGGAGGTATGTCACTATTTTGCCATTGGCCACTGCAACAACCATGTTTTTTGCTAGAGTGAATGCCCTTGGTAGATGCTTGAGTACTGGACCAAACAAGGGCATAACTCTCGCCAATTAACCTTACTTGAGGCCACTAAATGGCTGCCTTTCACAAGAGTGAATGCCCTTTTCAGTACTGACCAACAAGGGATTCACTCTCATTGTCAAGGGCGTTAATAACCCTTGTTGAAGAGGCCAATACATTTATATAATGCTATTTTCTCTATTTTTAGATGGGGGATGGGGGGTTGGGGGGGGATGTTTGAGGAAAGAGAAGGAAGAAGCCACAGGGCTAAGGGGTATTAAAGACCCACCACGTCGCGTGTCGAAATCACGGTTTTCACGTGTTTTCCCTCCTATGACTGGTACGAAATCTTAAGAAATCTTCCTAGCATAAGAGGGAATGTGGACACGTGACGTGGGGGGTCTTTAACGAAAAGAGCGGAGTCAGTTCATGCATTCGGTTATGTTTTCAAATTAAAATTGCATATTTTTGCAGGTATTTTTTGCAAATGTTGCTCATCCTAATAACCTTAAGTGTCGTTCAGGGCTCCCAATCGTCCTGCATAACAAGGGGTCCCAGGGACTCCTTCACTTACAGTTACAGCATAGATGGTCCTAGAGGCAGGATAGAGGGTTCCAGTGGCATTGCGAATGCTGAAATTGGTGAAAATAATTTTTCTAGTGCATCCCTGGGACCCCCTGCACATTCTTTTAGAGGGTCCTTTAGAATTTTAGTACTTCATAGACTCCCAAATGGGGGTCCCTAGGAGCCCTGACTCGTATCAAACAGCGTTCAAGTTAGTTAATGTCTGTGATGATGCAATCATTTGAAGGTTAAGAACTTTGAGATGCCTTTGTTTGGCTTTAAAATAGTTGACTTTAACTTTTGACCTTGAATATGACTTGTTGCTGTACTTGGTGATGTCGTTACTGTTATTACTTGTACTTACATTATCATTACAATCACTGTTGTTCCATGCTGATGACTGTTACAGGCAATCATAGAGGACGACGTCACACAGAGATTTAAAGCTGGAGGTAAGGGTTGGTGTTGGTCTCACAGTTGGTAAAGGTAAAGATGTGCCACCCCCCGTGCATTTCTCGGTTAATTGTATTTTTCCGTTTTTGCCTTTCTTACCATACATAAAGCTGTATTTTATGAACCTTTTTAGCTAATTAACTTTTGGAATACTAACCCTAATTTCCCTCGCTTTTTACCCACCTAATAGCCCTAAACCTAACCCTACCCCCCCACTATGTACTGCAGTACACCGCGATTTGTCACAGTTGTGGTTCGTTGCGTTTTTCCGTCTTATAGGGTGGTTAGGGTAGGGTTAGGTTTAGGGCTAGGGTTAGGGTTAGTATTCCAAAAAGATAATTTGGTGAAAATGTTCCTAAAATACAGCTTTATGTATGGTAAGAAAGGCAAAAACGGAAAAATACAATTAATCGAGAAATGCAGTTGGGGTGGCACATCTTGACCTTTACCTCACAGTTTCCTGGTTGACTTAAAACAAAGAACAAGACACGCTGGTATCGACTGCTCGGCACAGGTCAACTGTAGACCCCTCGTGTCTTCACACATCATGCTAGTCACTTGAAATGTTTACTGACGGGACCCCCTACCCCCACCCCCCACCCCCCCACCCCCCAATTCATCTAGGCTGTTCTATCACCATCGTCTGCCCTCTGCTAAAAATCAGGTTGTGTTACAGAATCTGAAATGCCCATATATAGGGAGAAAGGTGGCAGAGTGGTTAAGACGTTCGCCTGCCAAATGTAATGCGTGACTGCAGCATGAGTGACCCGGGTTCGAATCCCAGGCCTCGCCCTTTCTTTCTAGTTTGACAGGAAAATTGAACTGAACGCCCCGTAAAGCTTGCCTGACCCGTGCGCTTTACGCATTTAAAAATCCCACGGCAGTTGAAAGTCGGTAAGAGCAGGGAAAAATCCCGCTGCCTGGTATGGCCAAATTGATAGCTAGGTTTTCTAAGTGTGCCCACACACCCTCCTCACCCTGTGCCCCCCCAAATAAAAAAATAAATAAAAAAATTGGGTAGGCGCTGCACTTGCGGTGACGCACTCTCCGGGAGAGAGCAGCCCGAATTTCACAGAGGATAAGTCTCTGTGACTAGAATATACCAAATACCATTACCCATAAAGGGCTTCTGATCCCTTGGTTACACCAAAGATATTCTAAAAGGGTAAGATGGATTACTTAAAAGCTCGGCGAAACCGGGCTGATAGAGTTATCGTTAGTGCGGACGTGTACACTATTCACAGTGGAGGCTATCCAAAAACTCAGACTGGAATTTGAACGGATAATTCAACTGGCCTACCGATGTGTAAAATGTGTCACGTTTCAAAGGGACATAACCAGTGTTTCTGTTGTCCTCACTACTCATATAGGGAAAAGAGACCGGATGTTATCTTCCCCTGTACAGTCTTTGGTTGCACCAAGAGACAACATCTCCTGAAACCCTGTAATGTTTTCAGAGAAAAACGCTTTTCTTCCGTTCCCATGCCTGAATTAATGCAATAAAGTCAGCAATGATTGATAGCAGGCAGGCAAAGAGAAATTATAGACTTATTTTATGATGATTGATTTTCACATTAAAAAACCCTGATCAATCGATAGACCTTGATATAGCATTAAAACTTCATGAAGCGATGGGACTTTGTTTAAAAGTCTAACAGCTATTCAACCTTGTCCCTACTACAGACAAACCCCTATTTTACAACCCTCTGTTAAGCGACCACCTCTCATTTGAGACCGGATTTGTTGGCACGGATGCATTTTACTATGTAAACGACCTCTCTTAAACGACTTCCTCTAAAACGTGACTTACGACCGCCATTTTGTTGGTTTTTACGACCGTTGTTGTCGTCTGCATAGACTTCGAGCAAAGGGAAACAACCACGGTCAAGGGCCTGAAAGCGGAGTCGCTTCCCTTGTTGTACGGAAAAGATGGCGGAAAGCGTAGGAAAAGCACGAAAACCACTGACTTTGAAAAAGAAAACCACTGACTTTGGATGAGAGTGGAGGTGATTAACAGAAGTCGGCCAAGTGAAACTGTAATACATCGATTGCACAATCCTATGGAGTTGGAAAGACCCAAATCCAGTTTTAATATGTCATTGTATGTGTGCATGAAGAAGAGAGTATGAACTGTGCTGAACTTTTTCTTTCTACGGCTGCCAGTGAAAACCTCCGTCATACGACCCCTCCAATTTACGACCGATTTTTCCGGACATTTTGGAAGTCTTAAAATAGAGGTTTGACTGTATCTGATCTGGTCTGATAAGTCATAAAGTGTGTTCCTTGAAATAAAACGTTTTATGCTTTTTGTTCTGTCTTCTTTCAGAACTAACATCATGGAATCTGCTTACGAGAACTAACAAAGGGTATCAGTTTGCAAGGTATGTCAAGCTGCTGCTTTTTATAATACTTTAAGGATGTGTATGTGTGTGTGACTGACTGATAGAGAGAGGAGAGAGCTAGAGAGAGAGAGAGAGAGAGAGATAGAGATAATTAAATTGAACAAAGGGGGAGAACTCTTTAACTCATTCTACCCCATTTACGAGTATGCTCGTAAACTCACGCCAACCATATCTGCCCGTTTACGAGTTAACTCGTAATACAAACCCATCTTCAAACTGAAGCATCTAGCTTCATTCTCATCCTCAAATTGTTCACTTTGGTAGCTTTAGCCTGTTTACAGACACTTCCTTTCCGGTCATGCTTAGATTTGATCGATTTTGGAGCAGATATTTCATATTTTTACTGATTTTTTTCGATGATGGGTTGATACCTATTATGTCTGAGTAATAAAATGGCAAGTAAAATTGTGTTTGGATTGATTTAAGACTATTATAATGACAAAAATAGCGATTGTATCGAGCTTTTAGCGAATGTAGGTGAAGTAGAAAGCTCTACTTTCGATTATTTCATAAAGAACAAATAGTTTCTATATTACTGTTTTTTTGTGTGTAAAAGAGTTATTTTTAGAACTACAGGCCGTACTTTAAAGTAATGAAACTTTGTAAACTTTGTAAACTTTTAAAACACGCATTCGACAATAACACTTTAAAATTTTAAAGCAATACGGTTAATTGTTTCAAAGTCATAGCAATTTTTCTAAACATTTTTATAGTTATGCTCAGAGCTCTCCACACAGCTGGGCCAGGGAAGATAAATGCGGCTGCACAGATGTGGTAGAAAGAGTTAAAGAGAGTTTCTCCCCCTTTGTTCAATTTCTTTATCTCCTCTCTTAGCCTCACTATTTCAATCTTTGATAGAGAGTATGTGTGTGTGTGTGTATGTGTGTTTTTGTTTCTGTATGTTTTTGCTCCATGTATGCGTATGCATGCATGTGTGTTTGTATGCGTGCGTGTGTATGTATGTGTGGGTGCGTTCATGTGTGTGTGTGTGTATATGTGTGCATTGTGTTTAAGTGTGTGTTTGTTTCTGTATGTTTTGCTCCATGTATGTGTATCCATGCATGTGTGTTTGTGTGCGTACATGCGTGCGTACATGCGTGCGTGTGTATGTATATATGTGTGTGCGTGCATGTGTGTGTATGTATATGTGTGTGTGTGTGTGTGTGTTTCACTTTTCAGCACATGTGTGTGTGTGTGTGTGTGTATTTAGGCACATATAGTGTGCATGCTTGCTTTTTTTTCTTCACACGTGTGCTTGATATGTTTTTGCTAATACAGTGGAATACTCTTAATGCGGAATTCAGGGGACGAAGATTTTTGTGTGCGTACTTAACCATTACTTGTGTAAAGCAATAAGTAATAATAAAGAGGGGTTTTGTCCGTTCAAACAGATTTGTGAGCGTTAACCAATGTTTCCTGTTATCCAGTTTTGTGTTAAGAGTACCATATTTTTCGGCTCATTAGGCGCTGCTGTGCATAAGGCGAATAGGGCAATTTTCAAGAAAAATCTGACAAAATCCAAGTAAAAGGCGCCCTCGTTTATAAGGCGATACACACCTCACAATAGAAAGTCGAAGTTTGAAGCCCGTACACGTCCTGTAAACGATTACCGACCGCCATTTTTGTGGTCGTAAACGAGAGTTGGCTCCCTTCTCAAATAATCGAAACTTCCGTTTTTGCGACTTCCTGTTGTTGATTTTGGCCAATTCTTCGCGGAAACGGGTAGAATTATGGCATTTTAAGCTCTACAACGATGCTTTTTGCATCCAATGATGGGTTGTGGCATTTGTTGGACGATATCTCGGACGATAATAGGGATTTTGAAAGCATTTTAAGCGTGAGTATTCGTCGTATCGGCGACTCGCTACCACTTTCGATGTTGTGACTCACAGTAGACTGTACTGAGTACGGCAATCGTTGCCTCTCTTCTCACGATTTTGTTCACTTATAGGGTGCCCCCGTTTATTATGTCGAAATTGGAAAAAAAACCTGTTGCTATATCGCCTTTTCAGTTATAGTCCGAAAAATACGGTACTGTCCACTGTATTGCTAAAGACTCTCTAATTGAAGTGATCTACTTGAGTTGTGTCTTTTCCTCCCGTTTCAAACACTGGATTCCTGCACTCTCTTCTTTTTAAAGTGAGTGTGTGTTTAGCATGAAGTATGTCACTATGTGTGTGTGTGTGGACGTATGAATGAATCTTTAATTTAATGCCTATCTGTTCGCACGAATGGAAACCCATTACAAAAAATACATGCAAGCTTAATGAAAACAACTTATAGCAACACACAAAGCAAAACATCTACAGTAAGCTTCCAATAGGCGTGGACAGCATTAATTTCACAATTGAACGTGAATGTCACACTCTTTGTCTGCGTTCACATCGTAAGATATCCTGTCCTGGTATGGCTCCCCCCCACCTGCGTGCGCATCTCGACCCTCCCTCTCAGGCGGATCTAAGTGGCTCGCCATTCTTAGTCCTTATTTGTGCGTGTAAACAAAGTGCAAAATAATGTTATCTAAATGTGTAAAGAAAACATCCAGATGTTATAAATACAGTTTAGTAATAAGTTTCGAAATAGGAACAGCCAAATGACCGCAGCATCGATATGGCATTTTTCAAACAAAGTTACTGACTAAGATGGCGGTCTCCCATAAGATGGCGCTCCTTGTGGCCGGATATGACGACACGTGGGTACAAGCAATTATTAAACTTATGAAAAAAGTCAATATTGAATATTCGGTATTTTATTGAGAGTGTGTGTGTGTGTGTGGGATGTGTGTTGTGTGTGTGCGTGTGTAGTTGTGTGTGTGTGTGTGTGTATGTGTGTGCTGTGTGTGTGTGTGTGTTGTGTGTGTGTGTGTGTGTTGTGTGTGTGCGTGTGTGTGTGTGTATGTTGTGTATGTGTGTGTGTGTGTGTGTGTGTGTGTGTTGTGTGTGTCGTGTGTCTATGTGTGTGTGTGTGTGTGTGTGTGTGTGTGTGTGTGTGTGTGTGAGTGGATGTGTGTGTGTGTGTGTGAATATATGTGGTGTGTGGGTGTGTGTGTGTGGGTGTAGGCGTGCGTGTATGTGGGTGCGTAAGTGTTGTGCGTCGTGTATGTGTGTGTGTGTGCGTAGAGTCTTGTGCTTGTGCGTGTGTGTGTATGTGTATGTTGTGTGTTGTGTGTGTAGTGTGTGGTGTGTGGGTGTGTGTGTGTGCAGTGCCCGGCTGACAGTGCTGTGGGTGCATCGGCTGCGTGGTGCGGTACTTCATTCTATTTCCCCTTCAGGTAAAACAAATTTCACAGCATCTCTTGTGTTGAGTTGAAGTAACTACAGACAGTGTGTTTAAACTCCATCTTTGAAATCGGTGTGGTATGTGTGTGTGTGTGTGTGTGTGGGTGTTTGTTTGTTTGTTTGTGTGGTTTGTGTGTGTGTGCGTGTGACCACTGTGGTGTGTGTGTGTGTGGGGTGCTATTATTTCAGTTATTCGTGTATCGTAAATGGTATATCATACGCTTAATATTGAAAAATGCATGTTGATGGATGGGTGTGAGAGAGAATGAAGGAATTATGGAGTGGAGGGATGAGAGAGGGAAGTAAAACATGTTATAACAAGAATAAAGAATATGCCTTGCACAGCTGTTTTGGGAGGAACATTTAGTTCATCTACATTATCAGAAGTTTTTTCAAGCCAACTTTAGTTTACCATTAAGTAACTTTTCATAAATAACAGTCAAGAATATGTTGTAGTATGTGACTAAATTAATTATATTCAGTGGATATTGCTAGATTTTCACTCATGGGCAATTTTATTTATGTTTGCGATAATAAGTGTATTATTCAAGAACATTTTCTACTAAATATGTTGCATGGTACTGCTCAACAAAATAAGTTTTTACCATAAATCTGATGGAAGAAATATATTAAAAAATACAATGAAGAACACGCAGCCAAAATATTTTTACAAACAAATGCTTGGTGCAGTTTTTATCCAAGATTTCTAGATTCAGTCTTTTAACTAAATAGCTTGATTTTGTGTGGGACGGAACAGCTGTGCTTTGGTGTGTTCGGGTCAAAGTCATGGGGATCAGTGTGTTCTGGGGAGCCTGTCGGTGGACGGTCGTGGTGGCGCCCTCGGAGGAGGACCTCACTCACGCTGGCTCCGCGACTAAGAGAATATTGTCGTCAGTAGGGGGGGCTTAGTAGGTGGTGTCATGAACAGGCTCCACTGAACTCCACCGAAGTGACTCAGCAGCAGTGCTGTGTCTTCCTCGGTTGGTTGCCTCCTGACAGCCTAACATAGATTCGCTCCCCTTGGACTGCTGGTCTCGGATTCTGCGACTTGAACAAGCCGGGGTGTGGCTGCGAATTGGGATTCGGAATGAGCTGCGTGGGAGCAACGCCACTGTATGGCGCAGAAGATGGGACAGCAAAAGCAAAAAAGAATAAAAAGAATTAACGCTGCTCACACTTGCACATCTACCTGTGCTTCCTCTTTTCCCATTGCACATATATGCATAGTTGTAATGGTTTAGAATAGATTAAAGTGTCATGTTATTGTTCACTGTGCTTAAAATGGCATTTCAGATCACCTGGGCCTGTATTCACGTTGAGATAGCATGAGACTTAGCATCATGCTAACTTAGAAGCTCTTCCAAAAGTCCTATAGGCTTTAATAGGACTTTTGGTAAGAGCTTACTAAGTGAGCATCTGGCTACTCTCATGCTATCTCAACGTGAATACAGGTCCTGACCTCTTTTTTACAGGTCTACTGTGGAGAAAATTCGAAGCAAAAAATATGATCTTGCAGGCATCCACGCAGGCAATGCACATTCTCACATCTCCGCACCGAACACACACGCAAGCACACCCCCCCCCCCCCAGCTCACAACGAGCCCGCACACACCACACATCACGCAACGCACGCACAACGCACACACACACACACACACACAAACACACCACACTTTTGACAATCCAAGAGCAACTATTAGGTGACTTTTCCTGTCCTATAACTGTTACTGGTATGTCAGTTGTGTATATTTTTTTTTTTTCTGTATATGGTAGCTTGTTTTCTCATTAGTTACTGTATTTTACGGAACTATAAGGCGATCCCTTTTCTCCTAGTGCAGAGATCCCCTGCACCTCATAATGTGTACTTGATCAGGTAACCATATTTTTTCGGACTAGAAGGCGATATTTTTTTCTCCAATTTCGACTTATGCGCCTAATAATCGAGGGTGCCCTATAATTGAACAAAAATCGTGAGGAGAGAGGCAATGATTGTCGTACTCAGAGTCAGTCTACTGGGAGTCACAACGTCGAAAGTGGTAATGAGTTGCCGATACAACGAATACTCACGTTAAAATGTTTCAAAATCCCTGTTATCATCCGAGATACCATCCAACAGACGCCATAACCCTTCATTGGATGTAAAAAACATCGGTGTAGAGCCTGAAAATGCCATAATTCTTACTAGTTTTCGTGAAGAAAAGTGCAAATGCAGAAACAGGAAGTCGCAGAAACGGAAGTTTCGATTATTTGAGAAGTGAGCAAACTCTTGTTTAGGACAACAATAATGGCGGTCGATAATCATTTACAGGACGTGTACAGGCTTCAAACTTCGACTTTTGTTTTGTGAGGTGTGTATCGCCTTATAAACGAGGACGCCTTTTACTTGGATTTTTTTTTAGAATTTTTTTTAAAATTGCCCTTTTCACCTTATGTACAGCAGCGCCTAATGAGCCGAAAAGGACGGTAGTAAGAAAGCATAGAGAACAAAAGCTGAAATTTGTGTAAAATTTTGGGGACGTGCGCCTCATAGTTGTCTGGAAAATCCAGTGATCGTTTTGCCCATGTTGAATGAACTTTGAATATTCCATTGACAGGCTTTGTTTGGCTGTCATCTCAGTCATGTGGATGATTGTATCCAACGCTTTTATTGGATATCTTCCTCCCGGCCCGTAAGTAAATAGTAATTAATAATAAATAATGCTTTTTATATAGCGCACAATCTTCCTAAGCAGCTCAATGCGCTTTCACTCACCATTCAATAACTAAATATTCTTTATTATTATTATTTAAGGAAATTTATATTGCGCTTCATACCTTTAAGCTTCTAAGCGCTTTCACAATTGCCCTAAAATTATTTCAACAGCAACAGGAAAGATACACATTATCCGAACATTTCTAAACGATTCTGACCTCACGAATAGTCGCATTTCAATCTCCTATGAAATTAATAAATAAAAGAATGAATAGCATTAATTATCAAGAACACGAGCCAGCCTGTACAACAAACTACAACACAAACAACACACACCACACCAACACACAGCCACACACAGCACACACGTGCGCGCAAGCGTTAACTTTATGCTTATACAAACATCGTAGAGCTTCAAGAGTGGGGGAAGGATAATAAACTCTACAGAGATCGAAGCTTTCACATTGCAGAACAAGTGGTTATTAGTGTTATAACATAATGCTTAAATGGACTTGAAAGAAGGAAGAGTGGACTGGTTGCGGATATGGTCAGGGAAAGAATTCCAGACAGTTGGTGCAACAAAACTGAACGCCCTCAAGTATTACTATAGTTTAAAGACTATAAACTGATACTTTTTTTCTTTTGTGAACGATTGTGACATCTGCGGCAAGTAGTATGACAAATATGATTGTATGAAATTGTTACGACAAATGGAGAATGTTTGTGTAAAATGTGGGGTAGTAACCTTATGATATGATGCACCTTAGAGTAGTTACTGGCCAGACTCCTTCTGACCGGTATACATAGTCGAGAGGCATGTCTGACTGGTGTGACTAGTGCTTCATGTACGTCACGCACCTTCTGATGGACGGTATGCAGAAGTGGAAGAGGAATAAGCGGCGGGTGTGGATATGCTGGACTTTAGGCTCTAGTTCGAGAGAGGAGAGAAAGAGAGAGGAGGGGGAGAGAGACAGAGGGGGAAACGCGCCAGGAGGAGAGGGAGGATAAGGTGGTGGGGGGAAACGGTGTTAGAACAGCCCTGTTACCTTCCAAGAACACGTAAGAAAAAAACCACACAGTCAAGAGAGCTATGGCCCCAGACTATGTTGCCAGATTGGCTCTATCATTTGTGTTTTTCATGGCATGATTTGCTCAATTATTGTTTTCTTTAATTTTCTCTTGGCAGTCAATGGGGTTAATAATAGTTAAAATTATGATACACACAATTTAAGAAACAAACTGAAGCCATTATGGAAATGTTTGTATTTTTGATTTGCGCCACGGCTAGACTAATCTTCTGATTTTTTCTCGATCATTGGGTAGTCTTGAGCGCTTCTATTAGTACGAAAAAAATTACTTGGAGAGCGTAGATAGTAGTCTTGTCTTTTCTTTCTGTAGGTTAGAGAACAGTGTGCGCGCT